>PVHT021183631.1:14752792-14857629 GCA_004024745.2 Catagonus wagneri
CAGTGATGAGGAGATTACCAGCCTCTCAGAAAGAGACTTTAGACTGTTGATGCTGAAGATGATGCAAGGCATTGGAAATAGACTGGAGGCAAAGATTGATCATTTACAGGAAACACTGAGCAGAGAAATACAAGCTGTAAAAATTAAACAAGAAGAGATGCAAAATACAATAACTGAAATAAAAAATTCATTAGAAGCAACAACAATAGACTACAGGAGGCAGAAGAACGAATCAGCGAGGTGGAGGACAGATTAGTGGAAATCACTAATGCAGAAGAGAAAAGAGATATAAGATTGAAAGGAAATGAGCTGAGTCTCAGAGAACTCTGGGATACTGTTAAATGCACCAATATCTGTATTATAGAGGTGCCAGAGGGAGAAGAGAGAGAGAGAAGGGGACAGAAAAAATATTCGAGGAGATTATAGCCAAAAACTTCCCTAATATGGGAAAGCAACCACTCAGTCAAATTCAGGAAGTGCAACGAGTACCATATAAAATAAACCCAAGGAGGAACACCCCGAGACACATATTAATCAAAATGACCAAAATTAAAGACAAAGAGAAAATATTGAAAGCAGCTAGGGGAAAGAAACAAATGACATACAAGGGAACCCCAATAAGGTTATCAGCAGATTTTTCAGCTGAAACTCTGCAGGCCAGAAGGGTGTGGCATGATATATTTCATGTGATGAAAGGGAAAAACTTCCAACCAAGATTGCTTTACCCTTCAAGGCTCACATTCAGATTTGAAGGAGAGATCAGAACCTTTACAGATAAGCAAAAGCTAAGAGATTTCTGCAACACTAAACCAGCTTTACAACAAATCTTAAAGGAAATTCTCTAGGCAGAAAAGAAAAGGCCACAACCAGAAACAAAAACACCACAAATGACAAGGCTCACCAGTAAAGGCATATATACAATAAAGATACTAAAGCATCCATGCACAACTATGCTGCCAAAATCAGAAATCGTGAGAAGAGAGCACAAATGCAGGTCACTGGAGACGCACGTGCAATTAAGAAACCAACAACGTAAAACAATCTCATTTGTATATAGACTCCTATATCAAAACTTCAGGGTTAAAAAAAAAAAAAAGCAACAAAACCCCCAAACAGTTAATACAATGGCAATAAGAACATATATATCAGTAATTACCTGAAATGTTAATGGACTGAATGCCCCAACCAAAAGACATAGACTAGCTGAATGGATACAAAAACAAGAAAACAACCAATGGATAACTGAAAAAATCAAAGAGGAAATTAAAAAATACCTAGAAGCAAATGACAACAAAGACAGGACACTCCAAAACCTCTGGGATTCAGCAAAAGCAGTTCTAAGAGGAAAGTATATAGCAATACAAGCCAACCTCAGGAAACAAGAAAAAGCTCAGATAAACAACCTAACTTTACATCTAAAGCAGCTAGAGAGGGAAGAAGCCAGGTCATGGAAACAACATAAATGCCCGTCGACAGAGGAGTGGATAGGGAAGATATGGTACATACACATAATGGAATATTACTCAGCCATTAAAAGGAACGGAATAACATTTATAGCAACATGGATGAACCTAGAAATTATCATACGAAGTGTAACCAGTCTGACAATTAGACAGCAATACCCAATGCTACCGCTTACATGTGGAAACTAAAGAGACACAATGAACTTTTTTGAAGAACAGACAATGACTCACAGATTTTGGAAAACCTTGGTTTTTCAAATAAGACAATCTGGGGGGTGGGGGGATGCACTGTGGGTTTGGGACACAAAATCTATCATATTGACTTATGATCTTTGTACACATATAACTGAAATAAAATTCTTTGTTAATATGAAAAAAATTTTTCCAAAAATTAAAAGAAAATTATAAATAATATTGAAATATTAAAAGCTTTATTTCTGAAGCAAGAATAAGATCGAATTATCAGTTTTATTGTTTTTCTTCAGTGTTACATGGAAGTCCTAATTAATGACCTAAGGCAAGAAAAAGAAACATATTTGTTCATAAAGACCGGAAATTAAGAAATAGATCTGCCACTAAATATGTATATCATAGCTGTAAGTACAAAACTTTAAAATCTATATATCATTAAATTTTGAAATGAATTATCAAGAATTCTGGTGAAAATGATCATGGCATAAAATTTAGTTTTTACTACTATATATAGCAGCATCATATGGTTAGAAATGGAAAACTAGTAAACAATTTCATTTTTAATAATATAGAAATTTGAAATTCTTAAGCTTTTTCAAAAAATAAGCACTTCTACTCAGATATTTATAATTCATTACTGAAAAAATATTAAAAGTCCTAAATAAGTTGAGGATTTATTTAGATTGGAAAGCCAATTGAAAAAATATTAGGACTCCTCAAATCATTCTGCAGATTTTTGTATCCCAGTAAAAACAAAATCCCACCAGCTTTTTCTCCCTTTGTGTTGATTAATTTTGTGTGTCAGCTTAACTAAGCCACAGAATGACCAGATAGCTGGTAAAACATTATTTCTGGTCATGTTTGTGAGGGTGTTTCTGGAAGAGATTTGCCTTTGAATCAGTAGACTATGTAAAGAAGACCATTGTTAGTGTGAGTAGGTCCTATCTAGTGATTGAAGGTTGAATAGAACAAAAATGAGAGCAAATTTGTTCTCTCCTTTAATTAGAACGTCCATCTTCTACCCCTTGAGGATATTAGTACTGATTCTCAGGCTATCAGACTTGGACTGGACTTTTGGCTTCCTTGGTTCTCAATCCTTTTGGTTTAGCCTGGAAATACACTACTGGCTTTCATGGGCATTTAGTTCTCAGATGGCAGATCCTGGGAGTTCTCTCCCGATCATTCACAATAAATCTTTCTCTCTTTCTCTATATCTATGTCTATATATCTCTCTGTCTCTATATCTGTATGTCTGTATCTCTTGTTGGTTCTGTTTTTTTTTGGAGAGAGAACCCTACTTAAACATTCTTCTTTGATGGTAATTGAAAAGCTTATTCTGAAATTTAGGCAGTACAAAGGGTTCATATATTCTTATTGATGAAGAAGAAATTTGGGAACATATCCACTTCCACACAGAAAGGGCTTTTAAGCTTTATGTGATGGAGTACTATACAGCAATAAAAATGAATAAACTACGTTACATCTAGCAACATGGAGGACCCTCACCAGTATAATGTGGAATGAAAAAAGCTAGTCATATTGTGTGACAATATAGTGAAAATTTGATTGAAAAAACATATACTCAATATATATGATTCCATTTACATAATTCCATTTGCCAATTTTTCTATATGTGTCATGTTTAAATTAAGAAAATAAAAAACAATGAAAAGCAACCATATATTTCCCTAGGCCCCTTTGTCTTAAAGTCTTCATTTTTAAGCAAAGATAACACTGCCATAAATGTGGTGCATAGACACATTATACCCCATAAATAGATTAATATATACTCCAGATTGTTTTGGAGTCAGTAACTAAAGAGCGCCAATGTATAAACATGACTACAAGGCCAGTGGAAGTGTAGTCTTTATGGGCTAAGTTATGTGACGGCCTTTGTCTTTGGTAGAACTCTTTTTCCCTGCCAGGCTCTGTAACCGAATAGTGGCAAAGCTGGCAGTGAAAATGGACGGTTTTCTACCCAAATCCTAATGAATTTAAATAGCCCACAAATCATCAAATCATTAGATTTTGGAGGTGTATATCAGAAATCTTTTGTCTGTTACTTATATGTAATCAGAAATGAGAGAAGAGTTTAACCAATAACAGGAGGATTAGCTTCTAACTTCTTGATTCCTATAACACCGGCTGTAAATACGAGATATCAAGTCTACAGCAGTGACATTTTTATTAATTCATTTTGTTGTTTTATTGTATTTCTCTTGGGAACATTGATGACTGCCAGGGGATTCTGGATATTCTGTCAGGGCTTTGAATCAGGGTTTCAGTTCCAGAAAAAGTGTGCTGATTTTACAGAAATGAGATAGAGAAGTTTACAAAGAGTTAAAATGAAATAATCTGTCAAGTAAACACTTTCCCTTTACAGAAGGTAAACAAAATGAAATTGAATAAAATGTACTGCCTCTCAGTTACTCGGGAAATACAAGCATGCATGTCCACATTTGGAACAGGTGTTTCAGAATCCTGCCATCTGTTTTTCATGTGTCGCTGCAAGGGAGTAAGAAACAAAAGTGGACACTGATTTATTCATGAAGAGGTTCTGACTTCCCATCCATGTAGTTGGCTGTGAAGGAAAATACTGAAAGACAAGGAAATAATTCAATAACTATCGAAGAGTAGGTGGGTTACATAAAATGGGTTACCTCATTTTATCCCTCCCTGTTGTTGTAAGTGAAGGCAAAGAATCCAAACCCACCATTGACAGATAGTATGCAACAATGGAACCTGAAAAAACATACATTGGTTTTCTATCTGGTTGAATGCTCTCTGATTGTAGGCAACTAACTTTATTTACACAATATCTATACAGTTAAAAAAAAAATGCGTTCAGTCACTATGGAAATTAAACTGTCAGAAATAGTTATTTGAAGTAGTTAGTAATAGTCCATTTAGTGCTTTAAATTACTAGGAATTACTTATGAGCTGTATTAATTTTCAATTTATATTAACATATATAGAAATAGCAATGGTATATATTATTTAATGTTTTTCTAATTAAGAGGAAAACAGAAGCCTTTCCAAGAAGGTTTTTTATTTGCTTGTTTGTTTTTAATATTAGGTTTAAAGAATTGTATTTGAGAACTGAATCACAAGGGGAAATTCAGTGTGTGTCAGTATTCAGGCCTTACATTTATCAAGTGTTTGCCAAGGATCAGGTACTTTTCCTACTGATTTTTAAAGTAAAAATCAAAGCAACACTATAAATATAACTTACTTTGTTAGGATTATAAGAAATGATACTGAAATCAATTTTAACTTAACATCATCCTCATGAATAGTAATACAACATATTAATTCTCAACAATGCATTTTTTAACTTATAAATCTTGGAATCATCTTTGATTCTTTCTACACCTCACTTCCAAATACTATTTTTTTCAAATCCTATCCAATCCATTTGGATTTCAAACATGTTCCTTTTTTTTTTTTTAAACTTTTTAGGTACACACCTGCGGCATATGGAAGTTCCCAGGCTAGGGGTCAAATCCGAGCTGCAGCTACTGTTGTGACCCCCTACACTATGGTGGGTCACAACAGGATCTGAGCCATGTCTGCAACCTGTACCACAGCTTACAAAAACACTGGATCCTTAACCCACTGATAGTGGCCAGGGAATGAACCCACATCTTCATGGATACTAGTCAGGTTCGTTACCACTGAGCCACAATGGGAACTCCATACATTCCATTTTTAAGGGAACTGTCATTGTTCAGTTCCTTTATGATTATTATGAGAGCGCTCTAATGTTATTCCTCTTTAAGACTCTTATCTAATCCATTACTCCATCCAGAATAATCTTTGTGATTAGGCCACTTCACCAATAACAGGTAGAATTTATTTGGAAATTATTGTATTTCAGACATTGAAATGTTTATTAAAAGTGTTATTGAGCCCATAATCACATTAAAGTTGGCACTAAAATTGCTAACATTTCACAAGATTATTATTGGATTTAGAGAGGTTAAGTACGCCTGAACCCAGGACATTTGGCTTCAAAGGGCATGATCTTAATTCTGGCTTTGCACTTCCTCTCTACTATCTTCTTGAAAATGATGCTATGACAAACTCCCATATGTCCATCACCAACCTCAAATATTATCAACTTATGAACAGTCTGATTAAATCTAAAACTTCAGCCACTTCTATCTGGTCATACTATTTTGTAGCGTATGCCAGACATCTTTTAATTTCATCTGAAAATGTTTGTGTATTTTAACTCTACATTTAAAGATTTTTTTAAACAAAAATACAAAATCATTTTGACAAAAATGTCAATATAAGCAAATAATCAAAATTTTTATTGTATCAGAATCTAATTAAAGTCCATGAATTGCAGTTGGCTAACAGCCTTTCTTCTTTGTAGAATCCCCTTATATTTCTTCTTTCTCTTTCCCTGCCTTGTCAATTTTTGATTATTTTAAAAAATTTTCTTATGTCATCCTCTTCATCTCCTCTAATTTAGTGACTGCAATCACATATATATTAGGCAATTTAAGTTCTACTGCTCACTGATGCTCTTTTAATGTTATTGAATTTTTATTTTGTAATTTCTATTATTATATCTTCATGCTCACTAATATTCACTTTTGCAATACCTAATTGTTCATTAATTCCACCTATTGTATTTTATATTAGACATTGCAGTTTTCATCTCTGTAATTTTAATTTTTTTAGTTATAACATTTTCCATGCCATGATAACTGTATCAAAACAATTATATAAATTTCTTGTCTGCTAATTCTAACATATATGTCAATTCTGGGTTTCAGTTGATTTATTTTTTTCATTAGGAATCAAATTTTCCTTCTTCTAATTTCTTGTGATCTTCAGTTAGATACCAGACCTTGTACACTTACCTTGCTGGGTGCTGGGTATTTTG
This sequence comes from Catagonus wagneri, assembly GCA_004024745.2. Lineage (NCBI taxonomy): Eukaryota > Metazoa > Chordata > Mammalia > Artiodactyla > Tayassuidae > Catagonus > Catagonus wagneri. The sequence continues at coordinate 14,759,345 of PVHT021183631.1, forward strand.
GCATTGCCACGATGTTTTCTTCTGAGTCATAGTTACATTATTTCTGAACAGTTTGATCCTTTCAATCTTGCATTAAAAATTGGGACCAGAGCTGTGCTTAACCTAGAACCAATTATTTTCCACTATTAGGCAACACCCTTCTAAGTACTCTGCCCAAGGTTGTGTCATGCATGAGGTTTTTCCCTTCTGGCTGGTGGGACATGCCCCGTGTGTGTCTGGGTACAGTTTATTCTATATATCATCCTCTCCCCCATGTCTTTGTTTGTCCTTTCTGTCTCTTTTAAGACCACTTAAGATCTCATCTCAATCCTTGCCTTACTTTTCTATGCAAAGACTGTGTTTTCAAATAAGGTCACATTCAGAAGTTGTGGGTGGGCATAAATTGTGAGTAACACTACTCAACCCACTGTAATCTCCCTGGATCCTTAACTCTGTTTCCTAAACTCATGGGTACCTCAGGTCTTTGGGTTTTCATGCCATATGCCTCAGCCTGGAATCTCTCTCAAGACAGTAAACTGAAACAGTACTTGAGTTTATGCTACTTATTTCCTATTTCTTGATAACCACTGTTCTTTATTGCCTGATTTCTAGTGTTTTTTCTTTTTTTGTGTGTGGGAGAAGAATGTTTTACGTGGGAGGGTAGACATATTCCGTTACTCCATCTTGACCAAAACCTGAAAGTGTTCTGTTTTTTAGATTAATTTTTTATGATTAGCAATGTGACTATATTTTCTTTTAAAAACACCTATATATTGTGCATTAACTAAACTCGTGATGTTACTTAATTTTGACTTTGTTAAAGCCACTGAATATTGAAAAGTTTTGTGATACTTTAATAGGCAAAGAGTCTCTATGAGAAGAGGTATTGACAGAGATGAAAGAAAGAAAGAAAGAAAAAAATAGATAAAAATATCTTGTGCCTGTAAGGCAACAACAGTGAAATGAAATGAATGAAATATATCATATATATAATTTTTAAAAGTTATATTTTTAATCAAAATCTATTGAAAAGGGTTTGATGCTGGAAGAAAAATCTTTCAAAGCAATATTGTCATTTAGAAGTGAAGGAAAATTAAAAAAACGTTTCCCAGACAAGCAAAAGTTAAAGGAGTTCATGATTATTAAACTGGCCTTAACAAGAGATGTTAAAGAGACTTCTTTAAGCTGAAAAGACAAAGCACTAATTAGTAACAAGAACACATATGAAGGAATAATCTCACTGGAATGGTAAGTATATAATAAAAGTAATGGATCATAACTTTTATAAAGCTAGTATGTAGGTTAACAGACAAAAGCAGTAAAAATAACTATGACTACAATAATTAGTCAAGGGATACGCACGATAAAAAGATGTAAAATGAGACATCAAAAACCTAAAACATGACAAGGGAGAGTAATGTTGAACTTTATAGTGGAATTAAACAAATTTTTGTCAACTTGTATTAGATGCTATGGATATAAATTTTTATATGCAAGCCTCTTAGTAAGCATAAGCAAAGATCTTTAGTATGTACACAAAAGATAAAGAGAAAGGAATATAAATATAGCACTAAAGAAAGTCAGTAAACCACAAGGTAAGAGAATAAGAGAAGAAACTGATATGAACTGCAAAAACAGGCATAAGACAATGAATAAAATGGCAATAAAAACATACCTATCAGTACTTACCTTAAATAAAAATGGACTAAATGTTGCAATGAAAAGACGTAGAGTAGCTAAATGAATTAGGGGAAAAATCTATATTTTAACTATGAGTGATTCACTTCAGAGGTAAGGACACAAAAGCTCAGAGTGAAGGGCTGGAAAAAGATATTTCATTCAAATGGAAAACAAGAGAAAATTGGAGTAGATATATGTGGATAAGAGGGACTTTAATACAAAGATTGTCATAAGAGATGACAAAAGGTGTTACATAATGATAAAAGAGTCAATCCAACAAGAAGTTATGACATTTTAAAATATTTATGCACCCACCTAGGAGCACCTAAATATATAAGGAAAATATAACAGATTTAAAGGAAAAAGTAACCAACAATACCATAATAGTAGGAGACTTTAATACCCTATTTTACATCAATGGATAGATCATCCAGACAGAAAATCAAAGAGGGAACTTTATCCTTAAATAACTCATTAGTCCCGATGGACTTAAGAGATATTTACAGAACATTTTATTTAGGCACAACAGAATGTACATTTTTATTAAATGCACATGGAACATTTTCCAAGATATATGTATGCTAACAAATACGTATCGTATAGTAGGTCACAATATATACACATACTATACTAACACATTAGAGAACCTAGAAAAAATAAATTCCTGGAAACATGCAAACTACAAAGACTGAGTAATGATAAAACAGAAAATTTGCATATACTGATTACTAGTAAGGAGATTGAATCAGTAATCAGAAATCTCCCAACAACAGAAGTGCAGGACTAGACAGGTTCACTAGCCCAGCAAACATTCCAGGAAGAGTTAATACCAGTTCTTCTCATACTCTTCCATAAAACAGAAGAAGCAGGAACTATTCCAAATTTATTTTAGAAGACCATCATTACCCTGATACAAAAATCAGACAGAGATACCACAATAAAAGAAAATTACAGACCAACATCCCTGATAAACATAGATGCAGAAATCCTCTTCACAATATTAGCAGACCAAATTCAGCAATACATTAAAAGGATCATATACCATGATCAAGTGAGATTTATTACAGGGATGCAAGGGTGGTTCAACTTTTGTAAATAAGTCACTATGATACACCACATTAACAAAAAGAAGGATAAAGATCATATGGTCTCATAAATGCTGAAGCAGCATTTGACAAATTTTAATATACATTTATCATAAAAATTCTCTTCAGAGCAGGTGTAGAAGGATTGTACCTCAACATAATAAAGGCCATGTTTGCAGAGACTATAGCTAACATTTTACTCAGTGGTGAAAAGCTGAAAGTCTTTTCTCTAAGAAACACGAAGAGGACAAGGATGCTCACTCTAACTGCTTTTATTCAACTTAGTATTGGAAGTCCTAGCTAGAGCAGTTAGGCACGAAAAGGAAAAAAGACGTCCAAACTGGAGAGGAAGAAGTAAGCATATCACTCTTATAGATAACCCTAAAGACTTGATCAAAAAAATCCTGGAAATAATAAATTTAGTAGTGCTGTAGGATATACAAGCAATACCTCCAAATCTGTTCATTTCCTAAATACTAATGATTATCAGTAAGAGAAATTAAGAAAATGATACAATTTATAATTGCATCAAAAAGAATAAACTGCCTATGAATAAATTTAACCAAGGAGGTTAAAGACCTATATATAGAAAATTAAAACACATTAATGAGCAGAACTGAAGACGACACAAATAAATAGAAAAATATTCTCTGCTCATGATTGAAATAATTAATATTGTCAAAGTGTCCCTACTACTCAAAGCAATATACAGATTCAGTACAATTCTCATCAAAATTCCAATGGCATTTTTCACAGAAATATGACAAAAAAATCCTAAAATTTCTAGGGAACCATAAAGGACCCTGACTAGCCAAAGCAATTTTCAGAAAAAACAAAACTGGAGAAATCACCCTCCCTGGTTTCAATATATATTACAAAGCTATAGTAATTAAAACATTATGGTATTAGCATAAAAACAGACACATGGATCAATGGAACAGAACTGAGAGCCCAGAAATAAACCCATACATATATGGTCAATTAATTTATGACAAAGGAGCCAGGAATATACAGTGGAGAAAAGACCATCTCTCTTTAATAATGGGAAAATTGGACAGCAACATGCAAAATAATGAAGCTGGATCACTATCTTAAACTATACACAGAAAATAACACAAAATAGATTCAAAACTTATGTGAAACCATAAAACTCCTAGGAGAAAACATAGCAGCAAACTCCTTGATACAGATTCTGGCAATGATTTTTGAGTCTGTCTTTAAAAACAAAAATAACAAAAACAAAAATGAAATGTTGGACTCCATCAAACTGAAAAGATTATGTACAACAAAGGAAATTACTAACAACAACAACAGCAAAAAATTACTGAATGGGGGAAATATTTACAAATCATGTATCTGATAAGGGAGTAATATCCAAAGTATATAAGGAACTTCATTCAGTAGCAAAACTTTCAACAGCCTGATTAAAACATTAGCTGAATATCTGAACAGACGTTTTTCCAAAGATGTACAGTTGGCCAACAGGTGCATGAAAAGGTTTTTTACATCATTATCATCAGGGGAATTGCAGATCTAATCTACAATGAGGTATCATCTCACACCTGTTAAAATGGCTTTAGTCAAAAAAACTAGAAATAACAAGTGTTGGCAAGGATGTGGAGAAAAGGAAACCCTTTTCCACTGTTGGTGGGAGTGTAAATTGGTGCAGCCACTATATAAAATAGTATGGAGGGTCCTCAAAAATTAAAAATAGAACACTGTGTAATCCAGCAATTCCACCGCTAGATACATATGTGAAGAAAATGAAAATACTAATTTGAAAGGATATACGTACCTCCATGCTTTTACAGCATTATTTACAGTAGACAAGATATGGAAACAGCCTGTGTCCGTCAGTGGGTGAATGGATAAGAAATTGTGAATATTTCTTAGCCATAAAAAAGAATGAAATTTTGCCATTTGCAGTAACATGAATGGGCTTCAAGGGCATTATGCTAAGTGAAATAAGTTAAATATAATTACCATATGGTTTCTTTTATATGTAGAATCTCTAAATGTACATAAATGTATATTTATACATATATTTATGTGTAATAGGTGAAGCTGGGGAAGAAATGAGTGAATATTTTTTTCACTCATTTTAGTATAAATTGAATTTAAAAAATAAAGCTGTGAGCTACTAAAAAAAGCTTATATTCAAGAATGGATGGATTAAAAACAAAGTGGTCCCTCCTGAATTGATTATGTATTCCAGCTATAATGTGTGTAATATAGATATGACAGAGAGAGTAAAAAAGAGAGACTATGCATCCAAAAATATTTTATTTACATAGGGAAAGTGCTGTTAGAAGTTCAGAATTATAGTGTACTTTAAATCCCTCTCAATTATTATTTTCTTTTCCCAAACTCCCAAAATAGGAGTTATATTCTTCATTTCTCATAATGTCCATGTGTACTTTAATTAGCATAGATGATCTGTTGTTTTCCCTCATAGGGTTTACAAGCAGGTCCACTTGGGAAGACTTCCCTTCAGTTATGTTCCATCACCTCCATCCCTTTAAAAAATACACATTTTAATTGTGACATTTGTCAAACAAAAAAGTACTTTTTTGTGTTGATAAAATTATCCATGTTGAATTATAGATATATGTCATTTTATACTTCACAGACATCACATTTTTACAGAATGAAGTTTTGTGGCAACCCTGCATCAAATGAGTCTATCAGCACCATTTTTTTTCAGTTGCATTTGCTCACTTCATGTCTCTCATATTTTAGTTAATTCTCATGATGTTTTAAACTTTTTCATCATTATGTGTTATGGTGACTTGTTATCAGTGCTCTTTAGGAATACTGACACATTGAAGGCTCCAGTGATGGTTAACATTTTACCAGTAATTATTTTAATTAAGGTATGCATAGTTTTTAGACGTAATGTTACTGCACACATATTAGACTACATACAGTGTAAACATAAATTATATATGCACTGGGAAGTGAAAAAAATTGTTTTGATTAGCTTTATTTTGATATTTGATTTATTGTGGTTTGGGACCTAACATGCAATATCTATGAGTTTTATAATGTTATATATCAATATCTTCTAAAAAGATTTGATTTTTTTAACATTTTGAAAATATTTGAACAAAGCTCCATAATCACCTGTTTCTAAAGCAAAAATTCCTCTCAAAAGGGTTGGAAGATGCAAACTATTACATTTAGAATGGATAAGCAGTGAAGTCCTGCTGTATAGCACAGAGAACCTTATCCAGTCTCTTTGGATAGAACATTATGGAAGATAGTATGAGAAAAAAAAAATATATATAACTGGATCACTTTGCTGCACAGCAGAAATTGATACAGTGTTGTAAATCAACTATAATAAAAAAATCACAAAGGATTAACCTAGAAGTTATAGTATACTTGTGCCATAATCTGTGTTGGCAGACACGGTTTTATTGTTTAATATAAATGTAAACTCATTATATTACGTTTGCAGTTTTGAGAGGCTTCAACATAAGAATCATTTCACGATTCGCTGAGAAGAATAGTACTATAACTGTAAAGTCTCATTGTGTGTCTTTGAGTGCCCTCTCACTCTGCCATATGTCTAAATCATCATGGAATTTATTATTCTATTTTGAAATCATCTGTTCACAATATTCTGTATTTTTTAAATCATCTGTTCACAATATTCTCTGTAGACTAAACTCTTTGAAAGTATTACCTATGGGTTTTTATTTGTGCCCTCAGCACCTGGAACATTAAAGGTGCATGTGTTAAGTCCTGAGAAAACATTATCTTTCTCCAGAAATTTGTCTCGTTATTCACCAGCAGTGAAACTGTTTTTAATAAAATTAGGGTTTTTCTCTTTAAGGTAGAATCAAGAACACATCTTCAGTATTTCTCAGTCTTGTTATTTGCTTTTTTATAATACTGGAAATCATAAAAAAAAGACTTCTAAGAGAACTTAATTACAAGTGAGGAATTAGAAATAGATCTAATGTCAATGACACCAGAAAAGGACAATTATTTCCTTTTCTTCAGTTCATGTATAGAAGCAAATTGTTCCTTCTCTGCTTCAATTAAAAAAAAAAAGTGACAAACACAGGAACTTAGATTTCTGACTTCATGGAACAGAACCAGTAATATAAAATATTTCTTAAAAATTGGTGTGGGACACTTCAGTTGGATCTTATAAATCAGAGAAAAATTTCATATTATCTTAATAGAGGAATAGACCCTGAATGAAGTGAAAAAAAATCTAGCATGTGTGGTGTTATTTTCTCCTGTATTAAAAGGAGGCATTTTGACTGCAAGAGTGTTGCTTGATGGATTTCTGTAAAAATATGTGTGCATACATCAGCAGTGATACAACTGGTCTTTGAAAATTAAGTTCACCCTATCACCCATTAAAATTGAAATCTGCATGCAATCATAATACACATCATAAAACTGAATGTATAAAATAGGGTCACAGACTCTAATAGTAAACCTTTTTTTGTATAATACTTAATCCAGATAAAATTAAACTTGTTCACTCAGAATGAGATTAGAATATAATTGCATGTTAACCCTTCACTGCTCTGTTCCATTGTAGAAAACCTTTGAAAGTGCAACTTACTTTTATAATGACAGCTTTGGAACTCTGGATTTCATAACTTAAAGATTATTTTATTTCATGTAAAAGATACTTAAATGTTCAATTAATGTCTTTACTACATATTTAGGTAAAAAACTAGAGTAATTTCAAGATAATTTTTCTAGGTTTTTCCTTTTTTTTTGTAATCCTTTTCTTAACCACCCCAGCTCCACACCAAACTTCTATCTCATTTAGTAACTCTTTTATTAATATTGTGTCTGCAGTAGTCCCAGAATAAAATCATATTTTTATTTTCACATATTTTTATTATCACTTGATGGTTTAAGGCAAATAGACCAATGATATATTAACCAAGAGGGAGCAAAGTGGCTAATATTTATCTAGTTGATGGAAAAAATCCAAAGCAAAAAATATGTCTCAGAACATGCTAAGCTGTTTTATGTCACCATATACTCTTATTATTATAATATTTGGTTATGAGAAGGAATTTTACAGTCAGACTACCTAAGGTTTAATCCAAATGATGCCAATTAGCGGCTGTATTACACTGTAACTTAATCTGTCTCTACCTCAGTTTTCTCATCATTTAACTGGGGGTAATAATAGCAACTGTGCCATTATGTAGTTTTGACTATTAAATAAGTTATTTGCTTCTTTATAATACTGGATTGTGGTTGTTACATAATCAGCTTCCAATAACTCTTAGTTGTTACTAGCCTGTCTTTGCTTTGAATATCCCCTGATGCATGCACATTGTCAGTATTTTAGCAACTCAAGATCTGGGACAGTGGTTTTTCTGTGTTTGGGTGTTCAGCACCTAGTATTAATTCTATAACAGTCACTTAGGAAATACGTGTTTCAGATGCAGCCAAATTTCATGGACCAAACTACAGTGACCTCTTCATTCATTTTACCAAGATCTTACAGTTTGTTCCTTGGGGACCACCCCATTTGCCCTTCTCCTCTCCCATGGTACTTTTAGCACTTTATTTGTGGCGTGTTAGATCTCTATTGCTGTGTAATAAATTATCCTAAAATTAGGAGCTTAAATCAATACAAATTTAGTAGTTCTCAGTTTCTGCATGTCAGCAGTCCAAGTACAGGTTAGCTGAATCCTCTAGCCAGGGTCCTCACCACATTGAAATCAAGGTGTTAACTTTGACTACAACCTCATCTTAGGCTCATTGTCTTTTTGTTTTTTTTTTTTTGATGTAGGTTGTAAATTTTTTTTAGGTTTTTACTTTTTCTGTTATAGTTGATTTATATTGTTCTGTCAATTTCTGCCATCTAGCAAAGTGATATACATATTATATATATATATATGTGTGTATATATATATATATATACACATACATACATATATATATATACACACACACACATTGTCTCTTATGTTATCCTCCATCATGTTCCATCACAAGTAACTAGATATAATTCCCTGTGCTATACAGCAGGATCTCATTGCTTATCCACTCCAATGCAATAGTTTGCATCTACTAACCCCAAACTCCCATCGATCCTGCTCCCTCCCCCTTGGCAGCCACAAGTTTGTTCTCCATGTCCATGAGTTTGTTTCTTTTCTGTAGAAAGGTTCATTTGTGCCATACATTAGATTCCAGATATGTGATATCATATGGTATTTGTCTTTCTCTTTTTGACTTACTTCACTTAGTAAGAGAGTCTCTAGTTCCATCCATGTTGCTGCAAATTGCAATATTTTGTTCTTTTTTATGGCTGAGTAGTATTCCATTGTTATATATACCACAATTTCTTAATCCATTGATCTGTCAGCGGACATTTAGGTTGTCTCCATGTCTTGGCTATTGTGAATTGTGCTGCGGTGAATAGAGGAAGCTCATTGTTTCTTGGCAGAATTCATTTCTGTGCCATGGAATGACTGAGGTCCAATTTTTGTGTTAGCTCATGGTGAGGGGCTGCTTTTAGTTTTTAGAGATCATCCTCAGGTCCTTGTCAAGTGGTCCCTTTCTCTCACAACATGGCAGCTCACTCCTTTAAGACCAGCAGAATAGTGCCTGCTGCTGCTGCTTGTCTCCTTTAAACTAATTAGATCAGGCCCATCCAGCAGTATCTCCTTTTTTATTAACTTGAAGGCAACTGATTAAGAGCCTTAATTACATCTGCAGATTTTTGCCAAGTAACATAATATAATCATAGGAGTGATATTCCATTATTTCAAAATAATCCAGTCTCCATTCAAAGGGAGAAGATTTTGTGCATACAATTTTGTGTGTATATAATTTTGGTGGTCTTAAAATTTTGCTTATCACATTCAATACCCTGTCAAATAACGAAATGGAGAAGTCATATGCCATTTTTCTGTCTACTTCCAAAGCCTAGTACAGTGTACAATGAATATTTGTTGAACAACAACAAAGAACAAATGAATGAATGTATGAATGACTGAATATTATTCTTATGGTAATTTGCCTCTGCTAAAGATAAGTGATATGTTGCCAACATATATTGAAACGATCAATTTTGCTTAAATTTTGAACTCTGAAGTACTGGTAAAGTTGTCATTTGAATATATTCCTGACTTCTTGATAATTTTAAATAGCTTTTTATGGTCCTATTTTTCCACATAAATCAAAACTAGTCAGAATTTTTAGGGCTTCTTTATATACAAACATTCTAGAATCAGGTTTTTTTTTTTTTTCAAACACATCCTCAAACCATTATCATTATCCAAAAACCAGTATCAGTCTGGACTCACAAATCCTTTGAAAGTAGAGTTACAGGATGCTCCAAAAGGTGGCTGGTGTCTAATTGGTTTCTCTTCAGAGTATGAGAACTACATAGACATCTATAGATTTTGTAGATGCGCTTGCAGAAATAAATGTGTAATTATTACTTATTTAAACTTTTCCTAAGAAACATTTAAATGGAACATAATTGAATGTAACTTTATTGATAATTCAAAATAGGGAAGGACTAGTTGGACCATATTTATGATATGAACTTCTACTACATCTTTTACCAGGTGTATAAGGCATGTGGCTGTAATCAAACCTATGAATTTTAATCTTTCCTAAATTCAAGAGAGCTGTTTTAAATTTTTTATTTCAAAGTAGTCGGAATGGCATCTCCATAAGGAGAATGGAACATGTTAACTTCACAGTTGTTCTGATCAGCTCCAGGAGAGTTCAGGAAAATGCTAACTCCCTTTTCAGTTTGTTCCTCTTCTCCCTGAGACATTTCTTTTGATCTGATTCACAGGTCAGGGCCACTACTATTGTTTTAAATTTTGAGGAACATTCTAAATCTAAATACCAGTGACATAGACCAAACTAATTTGGAGCAGTGTTAAAAAAAAAAAAATAGCACTGTAACGCAAATAAAAGGGCAGTAGTGCATGAAAGTATTTTTTTATTCCTGCTTTTGCATAATTTTTCTGCGTAATTGGCAATTAACCTTTGTTATCCCTCAAGTCCTTTACCTTCAAACTGATTTCTTTCCTGAATGGGGGGGGCACATTGATTTTTTTTCTTTGAAATGCCTCCATTTTGGCCTTTTTAAACTTTGCCCAGTGAGAATAATTAGTGTTTCCACTGAAGAATATGCATTAGGAGTCCATTCATACAAATTTGCATGTAGAAGAAGCCACTTGGGTAAAAAGAAATTTATTAGAAAGTGTAGGTTGCACCATGACTTTTGCTTTATTGGAAAGGTTTTTTAAAAAGGGACAGCTATGAGGTTGCCAGCAATACTTATAAGAAATGTGGGTACTTAGATCTAGACTCTGCATCTTCTTATCCACCTTTACTTATTTGAAAATTTTGCTTCCAGTAAACTCAACACTACCTGACAAGTAATGAATCAGAGATTCTTGAAAATCCTTTAAAATTGCTTTATTTCTTACATCTTTCCCTTGGAACCTTAGTAAATCTGGTTTAGAATAGATTTTTAAATAAGCTTGGAAGCTTGAAGAAGTAATCTTTAGTTATCTCAATAATGCATATATGGGCTAATCCCATTTCCAAGTGATTCTTGAAATGATTACTTAATCTGTATTTTTGAACTTAAGTTTGAAGCATATGGTAACTCAGAAACCTCTTACTAATAATACAGCTTGTTTTGCTAGGTCTTTTTTTTTTAAAAAAATCTTTTCTAGGATTTCTTATCACTGAAGCAGTACTTCTAAACGCTAGCCGTCCATCAAATAACTTTATTATTATTATTATATTTTAAACAATGTCTATGCCTAGTCTTTTTACTATGCCAATGAAATAAGAAAATTGCAGTTAGCGCCAGCTATAAATATTTTTTAAAAGTTTCCCAGAAAATTCTAAGGGGAAGACAGGGTTATAATCTTTGGACTAAAAAGAATGATTTTGACATGAGTGCACATGCAGTTGAAAATCATATTATAATATATTTGCCCACTTTTGGATAATGCTTTTTATCAAAGATATCTGTAACATTTTATAAAATATATTAACTCAGTGAATCCAGGAAAGCAAGTAGATTTTTATGCAGCCATAAGGGTGAGGCAGGTAAAGGATGGCATTGGGGGCTCAGATGCATGAGTTATGAGAATCTTTTCTCAGTATTATTCAAATACAGTGATCTGTTGTGAATAAAACTATAGGGATCCACAAATACTAAATGCAATTCAATGTGTCTAGCCTGGTGGTCTTCGAAGTGGGATGCACACACTTCTGAAAGTATAGGAAGACTTTCCAGGCAGATAGTCTTTGGAAAATAGTTTCACAGACTTTCAGCTTCCACATTTACCCTTCCCTGAAATGTATCTTCCAGCTCATGGCATTGGCACTCTGCTGCTTCTCTTTTCACACCTCTTTTCTTATTGTACTAAAGACAGTCAACCTCCCACACATTATGAATCTTGCTTTCACAGTGCATTGACCTGGTATGTAAAATACCAAGTGTCAAAAAAAAAAAAAAAGAAAAAAGTGCTATTGAAGAACACAGAACTCCTGAGTGAGAGTTCCTGGAAGTAAAGCAAAGCAAGGAAAGATTCTGCAAAAAGAGTAACTGGCTTTATATGGGAAACACTCATGGCAAAATTATGAGTAATTCTCTTTATTTTTTTCTAAATATCTATCTGTTTATTAAATTCATATTTTATTTTTTAAAGAAGGCATAACTTTATTAATACTAAGAGCAGGACAAACCTTAAACCAAGCTGTAGTTGCTCTATTTTTTTCCTTTTTACAGCCGCACCTGTGGCATATGAAAGTTCCTGGGCCAGGGGTAGAATCAGAGCTGCAGATGTTGGTCTAGGCCATAACCATGGCAATGCTGGATCCTTAACCCACTGAGCAGGCCAGGGATCAAACCTGCATCCTCACAGACACTATGTCTAGTCTTTAACCTGCTGAGCCACAATAGGAATTCCTAAATTCATAATTTAGAAGTGAGATAAGTGTCCTATAGAATTTATTTGAATTGCAAAAATAAAACTCATAAGGGTATTTCCCACGAAAGTCTGTTCTAATGGCTTAACGATGAGGTCTAACTTACTGTTGGAATTATGTGACAGCATTCTCCATAAACTGGTTAACTAAATCAACACCTTCAAATTTTGATGAAGATATATTTTACTTATATATACAAACAATTCATGGGAAAATACATATTTTATTAATATTAATCTTATGAAAATTGTTTAAATGCCAGCCTAAAGATGTACTAAGATATACGTAGTTTTGCCAAAAAATGTCTTAAGAATAGCTGTTCCAGTTCATGCTACCTTAGGGGAATGACTGAGATGGAATTTGGGGGGAGTTAATGAAATGTAAAAATAAATCCAAATGATATGGGCTTTTGTTAAAAATAAGAGGTTATTTTTTGTTTGTTTGTTTGTTTGTTTGTTTGTTTGTTTTTTGAGCTTTGATCTGGCTAAAGAAAGTCTCGGGTTTTGCTGACCTACATGGTTGAGCAGTGCAAATTAATGACACTTATTAATCAACATAGCCTGTCTCTTCTGGTTAATTGTATCCTTAAGAGAGGAACGATCAGAATTCATCGAATGCCTTTAAAATAGGTTGTGGGTAGCAATTGAGGCAGACTGTTTGGGCAGCAGTGTTGCCCCATGCAAGCAGGCAACATTTTTGGCTTCCACTGAGTATTTTGATGGAATTTGCTGCCTCTGGCTTGACAGTTTTGCACAGAAGATCTTAAGTGTCAGTGCTGGGACTTTGCTCAGAAGCTGGGACAACTTACTCTCTACTCATTATGTTAATGCTATTAAAACTGTTTTTAGATATTTTCATGATTTTAGAGAAATAGTACTTTTTTTTTCTTTTTGTCTTTTTAGGGCCACACCCGCAGCATATGGAGGTTCCCAAGCTAGGGGTCCAATAGGAGCTGTAACTACCGGCCTGTGCCAGAGACATGGCAATAAGAGATCAAAAACGCATCTGTGGACCTACACCACAGCTCATGGTAGCGCCATATCCTTAACCCACTGAGCGAGGCCAGGGATCAAACCCGCGTCCTCATGGATGCTAGTCAGGTTCGCTAACCGCTGAGCTATGATGAGAACTCTGAGGAAGAGTACTTTGTGTCTATTTATTCTCTTTCTCATGCAGTTGGCTGTGGAGGTGGGCCAAAATACACATTTGAGCAATAAATATTAAGCTTTATTCAGAATCATTCCTGTTCCCCAGTAGTCCCTAAGAATGAATTCTCCTTTTGTGATTTCCTTAGTCCTTGCAAATTGGCTAACAGGTGAGTCTTGGCTGCTGGAAGACTGTTGGGCACATATCTCTGAATCTCAATGATGGATACAAATTGAGTGTAAATTGTGAACCCCGTGACATACATGAAGAACTAAAACATTTGTTGGCATATATTATAGGCTCAACAAGATTGGGTTTCTTTTCTTGACCCCTTCACTTTTCTACTGAGACTTTAAAAAAATATTTTAGAAAAAAAACTTTCAAAATGAAGCATGCATATATCAGCATTATTTCTAGCAGCAAATGCCAAACACACAGTAAATAAAGTTCAGCCACATCTGAATGTTTAATGTTGGCAAGACATGACATAATTTTATCCTTTAAAATGATATGCACTCACATTTTTAATGATAGGAAAATACATAGGCTATACTTCTGAGTAATAAAGTAGGATACTGAATTACAAATATGTTGGTATCAAGTACATGTATAAAGAAAAGCCTGGATGGAAACATGTTTCAGTTAATCATAAGGTTTCACTGGGTAGTGAGATTTTGCAAGGCTACTGTTACCTTTTTTGTAGTGCTTGAGAATATATCTTCCAAAAATGTCAGAAGGAAGGTGTATTATATTTACATTGGAAAATGAATAATTTGATTAAACAGACATCCTATATGTAGCCTCTTTGTGGGTGTTCTCCAGAAGGAGGACTTTTCCTGATGATAAATTCTTAAGAAATCTTTCACTAAGACGTTCACCTTTCTTCCAACTCCTCAGCTATCTTTAGGAGAAATATAGTGGATATATTATTTTAGAAATCCTCATTCCTTTAGCCCATGCCTAATTTGGGAGATGAAGCAGCTTCTTTTCAGGCTTCTCAAAATCTCGCTTCAGCTAATAAGCTGTTTTTCTATGGGACTTTCTATTCCTTTTTGCATGATTAGAGGTCTTATCATGATTCCTTGGTATCTCATTATTATCTCTAAACAAATCACTTTCACTGAGGTACACAGTATTTTACAGAGAGGGCTGGCTTAATTTAACTTTTTTTATTATAATAATCCTAATTCAAGGACATTTGAACTACTCACTAATTATACCCTGTTGTAGAAGGAAGCTTCTCATTTTGAAATTCAGTTCCCAAAACTAATAATTTTCTGTCTCTTCCTCAGTATGTAATTGACAACTGTAGTTGGAAAGATACATATTTCACCTGTCTTGATCAAATAGTAAAATTAAACTTGGCTGCCAAATATGATCAATGCAAACCTGCCTGCCAAGATATAGTCAGAGACTCATGACAAGCTATGTGGTTCCCTAAGCCCATTCTCACTTCCCAAGTGTATGCAGGCAAGTCTCTGCCTCTTTCTCTTTTATCCTTTCTTTTAGATATCCACCTGTTTATAATAGATTGTAAATCATTATGAATTTATCTCTGGCTCTCAATGCGTGAGACTTGGAAACAAATTTCTTATTTTTTTTTCTTTTTTTTTTTCCTGCTTTTTAGTACCACACCTGCAGCATATGGAGGTTCCCAGGCTAGGCGTCAAATTGGAGCTACAGCTGCTGGCCTAAACCACAGCCACAGCAATACCAGATCTGAGCCGTGTCTGCTCCCTACAGCACAGCTCACGGCAACGCTGGATCCTTAACCCATTGAGCGAGGCCAGGGACTGAACCCTCAACTTCACGGTTCCTAGTCGGATTCACTTCCACTGTGCCGTGACAGGAACTCCCGAAACAAACTAATTTCTTGCTAAGAAAGCCATACTCCATAATAATGGCTTTCAGTTAATAGTAATAGATTTTGTAATCAGTGTTCCAAAATGTTGAAACACATTCACTAAAGTTACAAATGACATCAATTTGTAAATAATGTTCCATAACCAAGAATTATCATTTTTTATTGAGTGATAAAAAATGTTAACCTGAGGTCAGCTGGGTCTAAATAATATACTATCTCAATCAAATGAAAACATATGGCATTTTACAGGTTATTAGTAAAGAAAGGAATGTAGAAAGAGCTTAAGTGGATTTTGCTGGGGTTTTGAAACTCAGGGTACTTATTGATGTGAGGGATTTACTTATGGTCTATGGAGTTGAAATTTTATGTGGTCGCTTGAAGAGAAAAGGCAAGAGACATACGGAAATACTGAAGTGGAATACAATATTGATATTGTTTTCTTGCCCAAGTATAAAAAATAGAACTGATTCCTCATGGAAATAAAGATGCTTCTGGAATAAATGTAAGGGGTCTTCATTCTCTAGAATCCATTTAAGATTCAGAGAAAAAAAAAGCATTACTTTGAGACAGATATCAAGGACACAGCACACTGCTTTTGGAGAGAGTGACTCTGCTCATTCATGCATGAGATTCAGCATCACAATAAAAATGGAAAACAACCCTGAAGCATTTAAGAGCCATGGTGTTTGCAGCTTTGGAGGCCTTGGAAATCTGTTTTCTAGATAGGAAGATAAATAGCATTCTTTTGGAGAGAAGCATCAATGTACTGTGCCAGCAAGAGAAAGGACATCGGCCAATGTAGTGGGCCATAAGCACATGTGAGATAAGCCTGATTTTCTCAGAAATACCTGGTGAGGCTTCATCTTCATGGATATTTGAAAGCTTGTGGTATCTTACATAAAAACTTCGTTCCTATTCACGGACTCCTGAAGCTGAGGGACATTAATTTTCCATAAATATCTGTTAAAAACCTGATTTTTTCAGTCTTCATAGTCCTGTAAATGAATCCAATGCCATTCTCATGTTAATACAAATCAGTTATATTTCACAGAGACCACTAAATTGCCCATTCTCATCCGACCAGCCAACGGCAGGGCTGGATTTGGAATCTAGCACTTTAATTGCAGATCCCAAATGTTTTTACTGCATTTACTAGATCTTTAATTAAAGCTTTTTTTTTTTTTTCTGACTGAAAGACAAACATTTTTTTGTTTTTGTTTTACATATCTTCGTACTCTAAGATTATCTCTAGGATTAATTCAGGTCTGTTCCCCCCCCCCCACTTTTGCATGAATAAGCCCTTCATTCTTTGTGAAAGGAATAGCAGTGGTGGTTATAATTCAGGTAAGTAAGACATCCATACATTTTTGAGATCAAAACAAGTAACCAGTTTAAATTGAGGGAGGTGAGGAATTATACGTGAAATTTAGCTCAAACATAAGATTCTTGACAGCCTCTCCTGTTTTCCACCACACTTCATGACCTATGCAGTAGGACTCCTCTCTGGTTCATCATGGCACCTCTGATTTTCAGGACCTGTTTCACTGCCAAATCCTGTGAGACTGCATTTCTAGGGAACCATTAAAGCCAAATCTTTGACTCTTTAAATATGGGAATTTCACATATTTTGAAAAGTACAATTATGTTATGCTGAGCCAGAGACAGAAATCATTTTTTAAAATAATATATAATCAAAGAAGCTGAGTCTGATATATGATGAGTTTGGCACAAGGTCATACAGCCAGCAAGAGGCAGAGTTGGCAATATCTCTTAAGATCCTGTTACAGCCTTCTGTGTCTTCCTAGATACCCACTTTCTACTGAGTCAACCTACTCATCTGGTCAGAGAAGAGAAATACATTCAGGCAAGTTCTTTCTGTATCTCAAGTCATTTCATTAAAGAATCTTTATAAGCAGTATCAGTGCAAATCAAACCCCTAAGAACTTGCTGATCTGGAGCACCC
This sequence comes from Catagonus wagneri, assembly GCA_004024745.2. Classification (NCBI taxonomy): domain Eukaryota; kingdom Metazoa; phylum Chordata; class Mammalia; order Artiodactyla; family Tayassuidae; genus Catagonus; species Catagonus wagneri. Next base: position 14,777,025 of record PVHT021183631.1, read on the forward strand.
CTCTTTGTCTAAAATTCAAAGGCCAAGAATTATTATTGTTATTATTATTTTGCTTTTTTAGGGCTGCACCCATGGCATATGGAGGTTCCCAGGCTAGGGGTTGAATCAGAGCTGTAGCCACTGGCCTACACCACAGATCCGAGCCACGTATGTACCCTACACCACAACTCACAGCAACGCCGAATCCTTAACACACTGAAAGAGGTGAGGGATTGACCCTGCATCCTCATGAATGCTAGTCACATTCGTTTCCACTGAGCCACATTCGTTTCCACTGAACTCCCAAAGTCCAAAAATTATGGTGTAGTCGTTTGATTCTTTTTATACACGGAAATGTTAGCACCTCATTCATACATTGCTTGTTCACTTTTTTTGTGCTTATAAAATCATAAGTGCAAGGTTGATATTTTCATGGAGAATGTTGTAAGGGTCATTTAGTTGAGAAACGAGGCATTAACTGATGATTTAGTGGCTTGATAGGGTGAATAAGAGTCTTTGCTGAGATAAAATGAAGGTTCAAGGTAACATATTATTTTTTTATTTTACATATGCATCAATTTATTGGGAGAAGAGCTATTAGAGAAGTATAGTAAGTGTTTGTAGTTATCATTCCCAACATTCATTGTCCCTTCTTGTAGCAAGAGTCTTAATTTTCCCTTGAAAATCCTACCGCCTTCAGCTCTTAACTTCTACTGTCTAAGTGGACCTTCATCCCAACACGGCCTAGATCAAGTCAGGAAGTGCATTGCGTTTTCCTGGCCAGAGTGATTGGCTCAGGCATGGTAGCAATGTATCCTGATTCTATCAGGGTGATTAGGAATTTTGTGGGCTAACAGACATGTTGTTACCAGAAAGCAAGAGTCTCTGGCACTGGGGAACTGCCAAATGAAGCCTGAGAATGAAGCCAAAAGAGAGAAGGTAGACTCATGGGAGAACCTAATCCTAATGGCTTTCTTTGTTTCAGCCCTGGACCAAAACGCTTCAATTTTCACTTATTTGAATAAGGACTTTTTTTCTTAAATCATCAGGAGTGTCTAGTGTGTGCGTGTGTATGTGTGTGTGCACACTGGTTAGAAAAAAGTAATTTTGATGCATAAAATAAAGAAACTAAAGGTATTTACAAGTTGGACAAATATGTGTTTATCCATCAAGGCAAATTTCATATACCTAATGGTTCTTCCTCCTCTGAAAAAAGTATTCTAATTGTTGAATATTTTGGATAAGTGATTGTCATTCTGAGATAATCTCATCTTGTCCTTCCATTTCAAGTTGTCTGGTTTGGAATAGACAAAATTTTTTCAAGATTTTATTTCTCAGTTTTATTAACACTGGACAAATTTATTAACGGTATCACCAGCAATTCTCAGAACATTTGAAGAAATTTTTTATTAAAAGTTCAACGCTAAGAAAGTAACAGTAACTTACATTTGCCAAATATTTATAAGGAACTCTTATGATAAACATTTCTCCCCATTCAAAGAATAAAACAATAATAGACAATTTTAGAGTCTGTCAAGCTAGATATGTAGTAGATGTTTCTGTTTACAAATCTGTGGACTATATTGGTTGAGAGACATTCTTAGTGGAAAATCACTGCTGGAGTTTGGGAATTCTAGGTGAATATAAGGAACACAAAGGAATTTGACATAGTTTAGGTTATTTTCTGTATGTGGTAATTGTGAAATCCGTGCCTGGGTGGAAAGGAATTGAATATTGCACTTACTGCCAGTTTCAATCCTAGTAACCTCAGCATAATTAGAGCTCGACAGTCTTCACAAAAGGTAGAATTAAAATTAACTTGCTTGTTTCTTCTATGCTTGAAATTGGAATATAATGGGATTTGAAAGGAGAAACAAGTTCAGTACAACAAACACCCTTCAGGTGGAACGTACCTATGGATAATCAGTATAGATCTAAAAGAAATGGGAATCTTAATGTAATTCTCCTAAAAAAGAAAAGAAAAATCTCTACTTGCCCCTTTGAAAACACTAGTGGCTGGATAATTTGGCACTGCCTCAGGGCTACCATTTCAGGTCACCCATTGGTGGGATTTCTTTTTGAATTCCGTTCCCTTTTCTGTGACTCAGGTTAAACATTGGATGCTTCAGCAGTTTCAGCCATTCCCAAAGCTCTTCTTAATACAAAGTGCAAGAACCACAGGGAAGGTCGTACATCACATTCTTCTTTAGGATGAGGCAACAGTGTGCTGTGATATACATGAAATGTTGAAGCTGTGACACCATGTTAGCTGTGTTACAGAAATTTTCGGAATTTAAGGGCATGTGGGAAAATCTTTTAAAAGCCTTCAAGTGTAATTACTGATGTGTTCACAGATCCAAGATAAATTTATGCCCTTGGAAATGAGAGCAATGCTTATGACCTGAAATATATTTTTGCCATTATTAAAAAAGTGAGTTACTTCTTACATGCTCTTTCTTAATTTCTAAAACAATAAGTGACCTTTGGAAACATTGAAAAGATCCAGTGGCGGGGGGGAGGGTTCATAATCTTATCACCTAGAGAGAAATGTTTATAATGTTTTCTAGTTTGTTCACAGTCGTTTTCCTGTTGTACCTCCAGGTGAATGAGCTGCACTGTGTGATAGCTTATATGTAAAAAAAAAAAAAAAAAGTAAAAACTAAACTTGGAGTTCTCTGGTGGCTCAGGGGGTTAAGAATCTGGCATTGGCACTGCTGTGGCTCTGGTTACAGCTGTTACAGTTGTGGCGTGGGTTATATTCCTGGCCTGGGAAATTTTGCATACTGCAGATGCGGCCTAAAAGAAAACAAAAAAGTAAACTGATATATATTGTGCATATTGTTTTGTATTTTGTTTTTCTTATTTATATGAAAAGGTTCAAGTTAATGAATATCAGTTGACCACATAATTTTTAATGGATACTTAATGTGCACACACACGTATTGAAACAGTCAAATATTGTTGTATTCATAGACATTTCCAGAGTTCTCCATAATAAGGTAAACCATATTAAGCGTCCTTCCTTTCTCTGATCAGGAGATCTTTTTATAAATATTAAATTTGAATCTTATAAAGTCAAGCAGAGATCAGTGATGTTGAATTCCAGTAGGAATGCCCAATAATATTTTCACTATTGTTTTGCTTCTTCTGTTAGTATATAGTAATTGATTGTTTATCTCTCTCACTAGGCTGTAAGCTCTTAGAGGGTAAGGACTGTTTTTTTAAACTCATCATCATATCGTAAGCATCCCTCACAGTATATGGCACATTGCAAGGACTTAATACTTATCACTGAGAAAGTGAGAAAAACATAGACTAAGTTTTCTGACATAATAAAAAAATATGGCAATAAGAATGTTTCACCGGTAAAGTAATGTTTCACCGGTAAATGTTGAGACCTTCTATTTTTCAGGCACTACAGTGTTTTAAATACATATTGTATTTAACATAAGTCAGTGATGTATTAAAGTCATTTTATAGATTAGGAAATATTAGCATTCGCATTGTGGCTCAGCAGGTTAAGAACCTGACCTGGTATCCACGAGGACATGGGTTTCATCCCTGGCCTTGCTCAGTCGGTTAGGATCCAGTGTTGCTGTGAAGTTGCAGCATAGGTCGCAGACATGGCTCAGTCCCACATTGCTGTGGCTGTGGCATAAGCTGGCAGCTGCAGCTCCAGTTTTGACCCCTAGCCTGGGAACTTCCAAATGCCACAGGTGTGGCCCTAAAAAGCACAAAAAAGAAAAGAAAAGAGGAAAAGAGAAAAAGAAAAGTAAAGGAAAAGAAAAGAAAAAAATATAATCAACAAGTTAAGTAACTCAAGTTTACAGAGACAGTAAGTGGAAGAGTCATGATGTAGCTAGCATACAGTTACCTATTTCAAAGTTCATGGTACTAATGTTTTTTAACTATATTGACATGCCTATTCCCAAACTGCGTCTAAGTGCCTCAAAATATCTAAACTGATATTGCTCACTTAATATTTATATATGCAAAAATTTTTGTAAACACTAATTAAATGAAGTTAAACAAATTTGTATCTTGGGGAGCACTGAAAGCATTTCCTACACTACTGTGCATACTAAACCATTTTTCTTCTTTCTGTACCTACCTTCTTGGCCCCCCAGCTCCCTCCTTTTCAAGATGTTCCATAGTGGTACTCTTACATGTATTACTTAATCTACTTTCTTTGGAAGATGTTTTCTTATTACTGCAGTGGAGGAGATTTAACAGAAATGAAGTGCTATCCTTGTAATTTTTTTCATTCTACCTATGTAATCTTCTTAAAGCCTCTTTCATGAGAGCATCAGGGTATATAATTTAAGACTCTAACTCCAGTTCTGACCATAGGTGAGGTCTACCTATGACTGCAGGCTTGCATCTGGATCCAGAGGGTCCCCTTCTCGAGATTAGCGGAGTTTGAGAAAGTTACTTTGTCCAAAGCCACACCTCCTTCCTGGAACCAGGCCTCATCTAATGACTGGGTGATATGGCAGTGAAGGCCTAGCATCCCCATACCAATTTGAAGCAACTTTTCAATGCTATCCCGGATCAGCACTATGCACCAAAAGGCACAGGAGAAAAAGACGGTAGATTGTCTTTGGTTCTGTAGAGCAAACCATTTCTCAGGTAGTCAAAAAAAACTTCTCTAAATTGGTCAACCTATGTGAAAAGGGACCTATACTGGGATTTGGGTTCAAAGCCTAAGTATCATGGATAGAATTTATTTCCTACACAAATTCAGGATTCACTGCACAAGTGTTTTCCCAGTTGATATCATGAGAAAAATTAGCTGCAAAAGAAGAGCGTAGAGAATTTTTGGATGTCATAGCAATGACGAGGAATTTTAATATTGTCTTTAACATACATAATCTTACCCACCCACACATCCATACACCATTCTGGGAAAAGGTACTATTTGCAACAATCCATTTTTTCTCTGCGACTTTACATGTACTGTTCCCTCTGTATGGAACATCCTCTATATCTCAGCTCTGTCTGTCCTTTAAAGTTCTGTTCAGTTGTGAGCCCTTCTAAGATGGGTTTGATGCACTGGTCCTATACTCCCAATGAGTCATATACCCCAAAGTCTCGATATGAATGTGTCATTACATCTGTTTATGATTTCTCCTCCACTAGACTATGATATCTCTGCCACATCAATTTCTAGCCCCCTATGTCATGCCTGAGAGTAAGCACCACTCTTTTGAGATAGACTCTATGGGAGTCCCATTTGCAGTTCCTTCTATGTTCCCTGCATAGATGGTGGATTCTACAGATGATGCTGAATAGTATTCAAGAGCTCTAAATATTTAAAAATATGATACTATGTGGTGTATTCTCCAGCCAAAATTTCTGAACATCAGTTGCTTACTATTAAAACACTGTCATATTTTTCTATCCTTGTGTTCTCAACTATATCACTGAACTCTTAGCTATAAACTCTTGTTTTCTTGGTGTACTTTATTCTTCAAATAAACTGTAAACTTTTTATGGCAGGGTCAGGAATTTATACTCTGTTTTCTTCCTCTTCTAGACTATTGTCACATTAAATCTATATCAAAATTTTCACTTGATAATGTATTGTTTGACAAGATGTAATGAGTATTTTTTATTTTTGGTAATAAATATGAAATGTCATCCAAATTATCTCACTTTGGATAACTAAGAGTATTATTTTTCTTAGCAAAGGGAAAGTGGCTTTGGTTATAAATATTTTTCTTAATTTCTAAAAATCTCCATTTATTTCACTGAGATAAAATTGTCATAAATACAAGCTATTTTTACTAATTTTTTCCAAATTACTTCATTCAGCAAAAATAGTGCTAACTGTCTTAGTTTTTATGAAAAATATTAGTGTTAGCAAATTTATTTTGTAATTTACCTAGAAGTCTGTCCATGAATACTGAAATGTGAAGGCTTTAATATTCTTCTAATTTGCTTCCCTAATTGTAGTAAATATCATTAGCTGTGATTTCACATACTCAGACCTTTAAGATAATTATATATGAGCTAGTTTGATCTTTATTTGGGCCTTACTTATAAGAAACCAATGTAGTGATAAAATATAAACAGGTTTTAGATGCAAATTTATATACTATATTTATGTTATGAAAGAATAAGTGTTTTAAGGGTCTTACAGTTTTCGGGTACTATTTACTTATGTAGAAGACAGATATTCCCCATATACAAAAGAACTGAGGACCTGGATAAAAGCAAAAATGTATTCTGAGAATCCAAATTAGAAGTAAACATATTTTTACATTCATATCACCGTTTAAGATAATCATTGAAAGTCTTTCACAATTTCAAACCCATTGCTGAGGGTCACAGCCATCCAAAATAGAGGACACCCCATTTCTTCATATTCAACCTTTATTTTCCAGCAGACCTTATGAAAGCAACCCTGAGTTTTCTGACTTCCACAAGTACGATTTTTTTTCTTTCCTTTGTCAGTTTCAGATATTCTTCTAACTCTATCATTCTCTAGCTGTGACTTTATGGACATGTTACTAAAGTTCTCAGGTTTTTGTTCTCATCTATAAAATAAAAGAATTTGATCCAGCTATCTGTAAAATGTCTTCCAGCTATAACCAATAGAGACTGTTTTTTTTATTGTGTGTCTGTATATAGCAAATTTATAAAATAACAGTCTTCTTTCCATTTGTGTCATGTAGTTAAATGTCATCTAGCTCTTTTAGGAGGGATAATTTTTTCCTCTAAGTATTCTTGGATAATTAAGTAGTTGGTTCTTATTTCCTATTCTTCTTCTCTTTCATTGTACTCTAACCTTAATTGGAGGCAATTGTTACACTTTTACTGCCTTCACATATGCATTTCTGACAAGGTAAAGGGTTAAGGTTAAGAACACTATTGTAAGCCTACACACATGCTTATATGCCCCCCCCCATGTACGTATTCATTGGGAATATATGCTTTTTCCCTTCTGCCTTACAGGAGATTTTATTTTATTTATTTATTTATTTATTTATTTATTTATTTATTTATCTTTTTGCCTTTTATGTAGAGCTGCACCCGCGCACATGGGGATTCCCAGGCTAGGGGTCTAACAGGAGCTGTAGCTGCCGGCCTTCGCCACAGCCACAGCAACACGGGATCCGAGCCGCGTCTGCAACCTTCACCACAGATCACGGCAACGCTGGATCCTTAACCCACTGAGCAAGGCCAGGGATCGAACCAGCAACCTCATGGTTCTTAGTCGGATACGTTAACCACTGAGCCATGAAGGGAACTCCCTTAGAGGACAAGATTTTAAAGAAGGGCTAAAGTCATTTAACTTTCTCTGCCAAAAAAGATTAAATTATGTTAAACTTCACCCAGAAAATTAAATAAGAACACCTTGCTCCCCAAGCAACAGAACACTTTTTAAAAATTTTGTGACTGGTTTTCAGTTTGTAGTACTTGAACCTGTTTACATATGTCTCTCCAGAAACATGTTGCATTGTTTAAGTGGCTCATGCTAATGAAATTCCACTATTGAGTTCTTGAGAAAACAAAATGCTTAGTACTTAGATCATAGAAATGAGTGTACAATTGTTTTCTAAGAATAAAAACCTTTGAGCTACTGAGACAAGTGCAATTAAGCCTTGTATCTAATGGATGATTCAGATGAAAATGAAGTGAAGTAGCCACCCAAGGTAAACCATTGTTGAAACATCAAGAAATCGCACAAGGTAGTTTCAGCCAACAGGCTCTAGGTGAAAACTCAGAGTAAGGTGAGAGAGTAAATAAAAAGGGAGAAGCATGAAAGAGAATGAAGTGGTTGAGTATTTTCTTTCCACTATTAAAAATGCTGCATTATTTGATAACTTCCCTGAGGTGGCTGATTGAAATGATGTAACATTCTCTTAGCAGTCATTCCTCCAATGAGGTTTCTAGCCATTAATTTTGGGAGGTGTGAAAAAGGCCATCTATTTGAGAAAACTTTCTGTAAATTACCCCCACTTTATAAATGGAGTTGGGCTTTGTGAAATAGAAAAATTAATTGTAGAAAAAGGCATGTAATATGCCAGCAGTTTTAGAAAGTGAACATCATTGCTATTCCTTGAGGATCTTTAAAGCCCTATCATCTCATAGCGAGCAAGTAATAACAATGTTATTAGCAAGTTAAGCTATCAAGAGTCAACTTAATACAATGAAAAACTGGAAAACATATAACATGTTACGACTTTTCATCTGGCAGTTTCAGTGCTTAAGCATGTACAAGTCAATTAATTTCTGTTTATACTTCTCTTGGCTCAACTGAAATATTTAATTTTGGTTAGTAGTTTTAATACTTGGAGGCAGCAAGAAGAAAGTGAAAGCTTTCTTCGAATTTCATCTCTGCTTACTCTCAGATTTTGGGTCATGATAACAAAGTCAGATTTTATAATTAACCTTCACCATGTCCCAGACACTAACCTTGTCACTAATTATCTTAAGACTCCCTACAATCTTACAGAGTAGTTAGTACTACTAGACCCACTTTAAAGATTAGAAGGAAAACCTAAAGGAATTGTCATTCACTTTTCTGGGATAAAAAGTTAGAAGAAAGAGAAAAAGTAGGGGAGGCAGTAGAGAAATGGGTATCAAATTGCCTTAATGGCCTTATTCAGTGTCACTCTGACAAAAGATCTTCCACCTATGTAATATGTAAATAAGCCCCCCTTCTATAGTTGTTTATATACCTTTATTCTGCTTTATTTTCTTTGATTACTCTCGTTTAATGGTCACGTATTCTCATATAAATGTATAAGCTAAACGAGGGAAGCTGGTGTATTTGTGTTTCTTCCTTCTCTGTTCCCTGAGTCTGGAATAGTGCCTTCATAATAAGATTTCTATAATATTTATTAGGCAAAGTACTGTACTTTCTGGTTTCCCAAGTGATCAAAAAAAAAGGCTTAAACTACATAATCCATCACTGTAAAATTGCGGTGTTGATCACAAACATTGGTAATAAACCATTATGGAGACATAAGGAAACTTAGGGGGGGTTATAAATATTAACTATCTTTCCTTTGGTGATGATGATCATGAGTGTAGATATACCATTATTGATTCAACTGTACACTTAAAATAGGTGTCATTTATTGTATGCTAATCACTCCTCAACAAAGCTACTAAAAATAAGGATAGAGAGTATTGTAGAACAAAATGTAGAATGAATTACTTAAATTTACTTTAGAAAATTACGAGCAAATGTTTCTTATTTTATATTTCTCTCATTTACCAATCAAACTATTCTACCAGACTTATATTTGAAATCCAGTGGATAAATAACATACACTCCATAACAGTGATTCTAACCCAGGGACTTTTGCTTCAGTGTCTGTGAATGAATGTCAATGCTTGCTATTTAATGGCAAAAAATCTCACCTTACAGGCCTCAATTTCATTTTATATAAAATGGATTATGCTAAAGGATATGAAGTACATTGAAACTGCCCTAAATATTAGCTTCTATCCGTGCTCTGAATTGTTAGGAATTCATAACATTATGATACTAAGGCTTTAATATATAAATCTTAAAAAATAACAGTACTTTTAATAAAGATGTAAACAATATCTTATATATGAAGTTGTTATTCCCTGCTCTGTTTCAACATGATAGTTTACAATTCATCATTATCTTATTATTCATTATTATAATTATAGTAGTGCATGGGATAGATAATCCCTAACAGAATAATGTAAAAACCACTCATATTTGGTTTTAGACTATTGTGGAAGCAAGGGAAATAAGTTTAGACTGAAAACGAAAGTCCATATGTAAACAGTAACAGTTAGCTGGATCTAAGCTACCATAAGGTTTCTAACTTGATGTTGGGCTTATTGAGTTAACTAATGAGACAGTCTTAGTAAATCAAAAATATATTTAAGACTTTATTAAATAGACTAAAGAATGAAAAAAATGCACAATTTTCCATATTTCTGGAATCTTTAAGAGTGAAAGTGGCTAATGAAAACTACTTCCACAATCAAATCATGTAGTAAGTTTCAAATGAGGAATTAATGATAGTTTTATTTTGTTTTAAATGTTTAATTAAAACAGTGTTAGGCCCTGAATACTAAATTGAGTAATATCTGCTTCCCACCTTGATCTCCTGATTGATCATTGGTGATGCTAATATTCAAGAGAATGTAATAATTTAGTGCAATGTAAATTATCTTTCTATTGTGAAAGGGAAATTTTTACATAACTAAGGATGTTCATCTTTATTAGAAGTACACTTAGCTGAACATCATTTGAATTTCCTGGCTTCTTAGGGTAAAATTCATGACCTTTAGTATTTACTTACAGCTGTTAGGGTGGCAAACTTTAATGTTACAAGACTCCTATTAAAGATGAAATCCATATTTAATTTCATTGGCGTGGTAGAATAGAAGAGTGACAAAAATACAATTATTGGATAGGCTAATATATTTTCTTACCTTTTAAAATAATTGATCAGGTAAATGCCTGGTTCAAAAATATAAAATGAGAGAAAGGCACAGAAATGATAGGTCTGCAGCCATCCTGCATATGCTACTCCCAATCCAACACACATATACACACACACATGCACACACCACTATTCTCTCTCTCTCTCTCCTTCCCCCGTGTTATCATTCATTAGTGTTGTGTACTGATTCAAAGATTGTGACAATATATGCAAATAGCACTCATGTACTTATTTGATACAAAAGAAATAGTGAACTTTGTCTTGTTTTCACCTAATCATACACCTTTATTTATACCACTGCATAGAGGAATTTCTCATTCACTTTTGAATCTGAATGTTATTCAGTTGTGTGATTATATGTGAAGAATGTATATATGACATAAAACATTCAAATAACTCCTATTGGTGAGCATGCTGGTCATTTATTAACTTTTCTGTTAGAACTAATACATATTTGCTAAATATAAAATAATGTATAGTTTTGTATATGGGCAATTTCTTGAATGTGAGGAAATATTGGTAAGGGTAAACATGCAGAGGTGAGAGCTTACTAAATTTCCCTCTGTAGATGTTGCATGGATTTAAACTACCATCTGAAATATATAGAACGCTGGTTCTTCCTAGCATTTATAGTTGACCATAATTACATGTATCTGCATTTTCTTTAGTTTACTCAATAATGAGGTGTAATAACATGTGTTCTTGGATAAAACATATAAAAATATTACTATGTTGTGTTTTATTGCTTATTAATATTATACTTTAATTTTTAATGTGTACATTTCTAAATTTCTATCATTTTTGAAGTATTAATGGAATTCATCTGGACATACGGTCTTAACTTTTTTTTTCAGATGGCAGCATATTTTTCAACATCATTAAGTAAAAAAGTTCTTCCTATCAGCTGGTTTAATGTACAACATTTATCAGGAAGTGAGTTTCCATATGTATTTGGATCTACTTTAGATATTTTTATACTTTTTTTAATTTTTGTGAAGCATTTGTTTCTCTCATGGGCCAGTACTACCTTTTCTAATTTTTGAGGCTTATGGTATATTTAAATATCTGGTAGTGCTGGTATTATTTTTTTCCTGTATTTTTTTTATTCTTTTTTAGCTTTCATGCTCTATTTTGCTTATTAATTTATATCTAAACAAAATTATTTAATATGTTATTGATTTTTATACTATTGTTTTTATTTAGTATATCTACATTTGTATAATGACATAGACATGTACAAAATTCACTAATGTGAACAGGATTTTTCTATAAATTCCTTTGCCTATGAACTCCTTAGAAACCACAAATTTTCTTAAGTTTTGGGGGCATTAATGCCCTTTTAATAAACATACATTAATGTACCTTTTAATAAACTTACATTTCCAGAGTATTCCTTATGGTAGGCATTTTATAGGTCTTACAGATGTGGAAATAGGCAGTTGTTCCCAGCATTTAGAATCATAGGATCAGAACTTAGATTATATGAGTTCGATTCTAGCATTGCAATTTTCTACCATTGTGACTGGGAAGAAACAACTTAATCTTCCAGAGTTTCTGTTTCCTCTTAAGTAGTTTTCCCTTTTCACAGAGTTCTTAGAAAAAGTAAATGAGACTTAGAGTGGCTGAAATATGTGTTAGCTCTTCTAATGAATACTAGATATTAGAGGGTCTAGGGTTTAGCAGAGGCGACACCCACACTCTTCCCTGTTTTTAGCAGGATCCAGTTTACTTTGGGGGGATCCTTTTGGTGGTAACTTTACCACCAAAAATCTGAGTGGTCTGTGGTGACTTTTTAGCAGATTTTGTTCTGACTAGCACACCAAGAATGAGGCATGCCCATAAACAAGTGAAACAGTTTTTACCGAAACTGCCAAATAGAGCCTGGAGCAGATGAAGTGAGCCAGAGGGAAGGGATGGTTGGAATAATCATTTCTAGTGTTGGCCCATGGACAGTAGAATCATTTCTACTTTTTGTACTGAGAACATATAACTTCCTCTTTCCTACCTCTTCCAAACCCATTTTTCTTCCTACATTTTTCTTTTCTTTTGCCTTTTGCTTTTTAGTGCCACACCCGCAGCATATGAAAGTTCCCAGGCTAGGGATCAAATTGGAGCTACAGCTGCTGGCCTACACCATAGCCACAGCAGCACAGGATATGAGCAGCATCTCTGAGACATCTTAACCCACTGAGCAAGGCCAGGAATTCAACCCTCATCCTCATGGATACTAGTCGGATTTCTTTCCCCTGTGCCACAACAGGAACTCCTTCTTCCTGCCTTTTTATTCTGTCAGTTTCCTGTATCCTTCAGATAAAATCCTCTTTAGATTAATTTAGCCAGAACTGGTTTCTTTACTATGCAGAGATTAAATAATATTCCCAATTCACACAACTAAGAAGTGTTCTATGCTTACTATTAAACAACAGAACCTAAGTTGTTTAAAAGGGATGATTTGTAAGTAAATCACCCTTTTAGCTCTGAACTCAAGGTCTCTAGTTCTGCTACAGGCCTGGCTTCAATTCTTTTTTATTGAATACTCTTGAAGGATATCACCATAGTTATTGTTGTTGAGAAATATATGTGTGTTTATTGTCAAGACAATTAATTGCTTAGAAATACTCTACTGAAAACCTTCCAAACAAATTCCGTCTATTTTTGTAGTTAGAGTCTGGTGAAATCTTAGATATTTGACTGGAGTTGGTCTTTGTCAGGGGCTTTAACTTTTTTTTTTCCCCATATCTTCACCTGCCATTTTTAGTGTGATCACTCAGTATGCCCAGTTACAAGCGCATTATTTACAATGAAGTCAAAATCACATTAATTTGCTAATGAAAGGATATTGACTTTATTTCCTGCAAGCTAGTTATGCTTCAGTGGGCAGTTACCTCATTTTCAAAATGAGCCCCAATGAATTTTCTACACTGCAAAAAAAAAAAAGAATCAATTAAAAATATAATTGGTTTAATAATACCTGGTTTTAAATTACTAGTCTGGCTTGAGGCCAGGTGATCCTGATCTTCAAGAGATGTGACTATATGCTTCCCACCAGGTAAGACCCCCTCCTGGTACAGGTGAAAAAGAGACCAAGGACCCCTGTTTAAGGAGCAGGTAGCAGTGGGTGCCCCACTCTGTGTTTCTAAGCACCACCTCAGGTAATTGGGTTTTGATTCCATAATACAATTCAATTATGTAAATATTTTGGAAAGTCTGCTAAATAAAATTATGAGGAAATAGCTGGATAACCACCCCCCCAAACATTGGCGATTTCTCACGTGGGTAGTCAGACAAATTATCTAGATAATTATGGTCCTGCTGAGTTCTCCCGAAGGTGCCTTTTTCTCAGCCTCCTAACATTTAATTACCGTCAAGTGTGTTAGCTGGTGTTGCCAGACAATTAAAAAGCTAACAGAATGAAAAGAAGGCCAAACATCAACCTATAGAAACGATTTAATTTTTACTTCTGTTACATGCGCATTTGCAGATTCTGAGTGGGATGCTCTTGAAGTCAATACTTTTCCTTAGGTGCTACCTGGGGCTGTGGTAGATGATGTTCACAGTAGAGATCAGAATCTTCAGGGGCCGAGTTTAATTCTGAACAGAAATATTATGAAATTTGTTGGACACTATGGCTTAGAACCTGCCTTGTTCATTTTTGAAAACTTTCCGGGTGAATTCTCTGCCTAGCTCTGATTGAAGAACTACCCGTTAGCAGAGAGAACAACAATTCAGTACTCCCATAATAATAACTAGAGGGGACATAAAATAAAAACCCAGGCAAAAAGCTACATAGAAGCCAAGTCAATCATAGCTCTACAAGTTAGTAATTGTTACTTAATTCCTATGAACTTTCATTTTTCCTTCTGTAAAGTAGAGAATAAGGTCTACTTTGGAGGGCATTTTTGAAGATTTAGTAAAACATTGGTAAAGCACCTAAAATTGTATCTGGCTCTTAGAAGTGCTTGTAGATATTTTTCCCACGTGGTCTCACAATTTATTAAAAAAGGGAAATAGAAAATTTTAGGACTCCCAATCCTAGCTGCTTACAGAATTAAAATACAATTTAGTCCTCTGAATATATATGGATAAATTAAAATCCAGAATAGGAGAATGTTAATGGAACCTGACAAGTACATTAACTTATAAATCTTTTTTAAAAAGAGTAATGCTTATATATTTTGTTGAGCAGTCAGATACAACTTTTTCTAAGCAAATAGTTCATAATTTGGTTGTAAGGTAGAAATGAGTCTGCAAAACTTCCATTTTGCTTTCCTACTAAAGTTGTGTTTAGCAAGTATAATGATTTGAATTATTCAACACCACAGATATCCTCAGATCTTTACAATTGTTATAACCTAGAGAGCCAGACAGAGTGAAAATGAGACCTTAGGCTCTAAAGAAATTACAAAGATAAGTCACAAATATGTAATGGACAGATAACAGGAAAAGAGTAGGATGGACATGTGATAGCTGGCGTGTGGCAAGACAGGATCTGAGAAATGAGTTCCATCAAAATGAAAGATGAAAAATGATACATTTTATACTTACCTATTTTTGCTTTGAAGATTGGATGGGAAAAGCTACTGTCTTTTTGGTTATATATTAGGATGCAGTAAGTAGATATTCATCTATTAAGTTGACTCAGCCATCCCTTTAGTAATGTTAATAAGTTGCTGCTGACTAGTAGTTAAGAATGTAAGTTCTTGAATGAGGGGAAAGAAAGGTGTGTTTAAAGGTGTTTGTTCTGCTTCTGGCTGTGTGACATTAGGTGAACACGATTGTTCCTTTTTTTGTTTCAGTTTTCTTATCTGTAAATTGAAGATGCCTGTCTCATAGGGAAACACTTTCCTGTAATTAAAATAAAATAACTAGCTAAAACATTTAAAGTGCTTTTGTTCCATTAACGCAGTATGAGCTCATTAAGTAATTAAATAGTTGTTAACTGTTTTATTTCTCCTGTGTACTAGATACCATATCTAACATCATATATGACTTATGTCATTTAGTTTTGATATCTTTGACTTGATGGAAAAAAATTAGTTTTCCGTTGAAAATAAGAAACTATGAGACCCAGAGAACTTACATAGTTTGTCCAAATTCACCCAGAAGTGGAGGTAGATCCTTGAATTGAACCCATACCTTTCTGAGCTTCAAATTTTAGTACTAGAGTTTCTTTTCTTTTCCCTATGACTTTGCTACTATTCTGTCTTGAAACTCTCATTTTAAAGACTTAATTGCTTTCTTTTCAAACATTATTACAAAGTATTTAAAACTACAATATTGTTCTGTGGCATTCTCTACATATTTTTTTTCTCCTACAGATATTTCACTCATTTCTCTAAAGAAAGAGAATGTGTCATAACATATTTACATTGCCTTTTCACCTAGGACAGAACCAACAGGTGCATTATTACAGCTTCTGAATAAATGGCAAAAGTACAGCATAGTCTATAATTTGATACATTAATTGGGTTAGGACTTACATTCAGTGTATCTTTCAATCTTCAGTATTCTATACTATGTAAAAATGAGTGAAGCAACAATGCAAATTTAACTGATTCAAAACTAACCCCAATACATTATAAAGATTATTCTGACTTTCTAATGAAAGGTTTGTTCGTAAAATGTCTCTCCCCACTTAAAATTTCCTAATTTTTCTAATAATTGATATAAAGCTATCTCTATATTACTGAAACTTCTGAAAATGGAAAAGAATACTTGCATCAAACAATACTTACTCTTTTTCAGGTACAATAATTCTAACTCACAATGAGATTGATCAATTTCTTATGTTGTAGTTTTGTCACTACACCAAGATACCTGCAGCATATGGAAGCTCCTGGGCTAGGGGTCGAATCGGAGCTGCAGTTGAGGCCTACACCACAGCCACTACATTGAGGTTAATTTATATGAAGTTCCTCCAATGAAAACAGAGCAAGCTTCATATGCTGCAGGTGCAGCCATAAAAAGGAAAAAAAAATCATTAAACTACGTACCAGGCATGAATCTAAGGATCTTACATATTTTATTTTATCATCTTTACAAGTTTTTTTTTTTTAAAGATTTTCCCATATGACTAAGAAAACTAACTACAGAAAGATGGGATAACTTTTCTTTAGGCACTAAGTTAGTAATTGGCATATACCGAAATGAAAGTCACATGGTATCACAGCAGAACTGAGACTTTATGCCTCTATGGCATACTGACTTCTTGAAATATATGAAGTTCCAGTTTGTCTTAAACTGTCATATGGACACATTGATTGTGACTCTATTTGAAGCATTCACTAGATGAGTGATGGGTGATTTATTCTTCTCAGATATAAATTTAACATAGTTTAATAGCTCTCACTGTTATCAATTGTACATGTTAATTAACTGTATAATAATTTTATGTAAAATGCATGAGTATCTTTTGTTTGGAAATCCTAAATATCTCCATATATTAACACCTTTTGTTTCCATATCAAATTTGAGTGCTTTAAGATAAAATAATACATAATATACTGTAAAACTCTTGATTATAATGACTATAAAATACTTATTTTTAAAAGCTTAGATAGATTATCTAATGAAATTATTAAAATAACTCTAGCAAAATTATTTTTGTCACCCTCTTTTCATTTCCAAGGTCACTGTCCCTGATGTTATGATTTTAATTGTCTTTATGTTTGTATTACTAGACATGACGAATTAAGAAGATGAAGTACAGTTATGATTAAAATTTGAGAGGGTGGCTTATATTTAATATTGCTAAGTATGAAAATATATACACAGTATGGTCATTATTTAATATACAGAGCTGCATCTCTGAATATTTTATGATATTTTTTAAATGTTTGAATTATAATTTATCTTTCAACTTACATTAAATGTTTGGTCAGAGCAACATAATCCGTTTTTGGAGCACCAGTATAACCTATGCTCTTAAGACAATGCTCATGTTTTTTCCCCTCTGTATTTAATACTTCCTAACTAACTTGTCTCTAGTTCTGAATTTCTCTATACACTGATTTTCTTAAAGTGTAAGAATAATCTTAAACCTTTTATTCAAATCATCCACTGACAAAAAGTAAAATTTAAATTTTCCTGCACGACCATCAGTGTCCTCCACTGTTGGGCAATTGCTACCTGATATTGAAATCATTCAGGATTGATTTCTTTGTATAAATTAATATATTTCTTGGATGTCCTTGTGCTTTGCTCCTGTTGTTCCTTTAGCCTGGCATTTGCTGTAATCTCTAGCCTGCTAATACCTCTTATGTCCAAGGTCTTCCACCACTGAAAGCTGGAAGATAACTACCTAGTTAAACTTAGATGTTTGGGCTTCCTCAGACCTTTTTATATCTCTTCATTGAGCATGCGATTTTTTTTTCTGTATTATTGACCAAGAATATTATTTACATGATTACTTTTACCTTTGAAAGTAGGAAAAGATTTAATCATCTCACATCCAAAGTAAGTACCCATAATGCCTTCAAAAGTTAGGTGTTTTATTGTACTGAATTATGGATTCTCATTTATTAATTATTTTGTAGGATTCTATGTGAATAATATGACGTGCTATTTTCTTTTTTTCCTTTGTTTTTGCTTTTTAAGTCTGCACTTGCATCATATGAAAGTTCCCAGGCTAGGGGACTAATCGGAGCTATAGCTGCCAGCCTACACCACAGCCATATCAACAGAGGATCTAAGCCAAGTCTGGGACCTACACCACGGCTCATGGCAACGCCAGATCCCTGACCCACTGAGCAAGGCCAGGGATTGAACCCAAATCCTCATGGATACTAGTTTTATTTGTTTCTACTGTGTCACAACGGGAACTCCAACATGTGCTATTTTCGAAAGACTGTCTAATCTTAAAGGATTTTTAGAACTTCTCTGGTGGCACAGAAGATTAAGGACCAGGATTGTCATTGCTGTCGTGTGGGTTTGATCTTTGCCCTGGGAACTTATGTGTGCCATGGGCATAGCCCCCCACACACCCCCAAAAAATCTGAAGGACTTTTAATGGTTGTACTATGTAAAAAGCTATTAAAACAAAAACAAAAATGGGTTATTTAACTTAAAACATAAGAGAAATTAAAATTTCTCAGTTTCTAAAGTAAACATAGGAAAAATCATGAAACATTTTAAATAAATGCATTAATATGAGAAATAGGAATGTGAAAAACTTCAGTATGTATTATAATTCTAGGAAAGAAGACCATACATCATAATTATAATACTTTTAAGACAAATTAAAGTTTGCTGTGCTAAATAAGTAAGCATGGACAGCAAAAAAGGCAGTTGAATGCCTGTTGCTATATGTGAATATTAATACTGTAATCAGTGTTTAATCTGAGATGTATGTTATCACATAACTAGCTTTAAATGTCAATCATGAGAAAGATTGTACTTGCCAGAAATCTTTTTATTCAAGATATTATAAAAGAGATAGAGACTGTGTGGAAATGCTCTGGGATTATATGTTAGTTTTAATGACATTGAACTGGCAGGAGATAGGCTAATGTATCTTTTGGATGTCGAAATTCAGTGTTCCCCAGGCTGGATAAAGTGAACTTCGAATGTCATTAAGTTGAATGATTTTCCTTCAAAATTTTACTTAAAATGAATTTAATTTTTTAAAGTGACTAAATATAAAATCATATGATGGCTAAAAGATCAAATGCTTGCTCCATTTTAAGAAATGTAAAGATAGTCAAATTGAATGATTTATTATAAAGGAAATTAAAAATTCAGTTACTCGTTTGAAGAAACTACAAAAGATTCTTTGGTATTTGTAAACACTGTTTTATTTAAGTGTAGTTGATTTACAGTGTTGTGCTAATTCCTATTGTACAGCAAAGTGACATATATACATTGTGTGTATATGTGTATATGTGTGTGTGTGTGTATATATATATATATATATACATATATATATACGCACATATATGTACATATATATACATTTCTTTTAAAAAATATTCTGTTCCATTATGGTTTATCCCAGGAGAATGGATTTAGTTCCCTGTGCTATACGGTGAAACCTCATTGAAGATCCATTCTAAATGTAATAGCTTTTATCTACTACCTCCAAACTTCCAGTCCTTTCCTCTCCCTCCCCCTTCCCCTTGACAACCACATGTCTGTTCTCCTTGTCCATAGGGCTGTTTTTGTTTCGTAGATAGATTCATTTGTTGTAGACACACTTAACTGCTGGCACTTGATACAGAATTTGCCCTAGCATTGGTCTCTGAATTATGACAGAGTGTGATGCATTAACGTAATTTCTTTTTAGATGCCCCAAACTGGAAATAAGTCAAAGTTTCCTAAATCCAACTCTAAAAGTGATTATAATGAGAAATAAATAACACATACATTTATATTTTGCATTAATTCTCTAAGCATTACTTTCCACTATAAAGAGGAATAATTTTACTAAGTAAAAATGTAATCTAAACATAAAATACACAAAGGATCAATACAAGTCAGTGGATAAAGCGAATAGATCATCTTGGCAAGCATTTTCAGTAAGCAGCAATTATCATTTGCGTTCCTAACTAACTACTGTTGGGCAAGTTTCTACATACCGTCGATAAGTAAATAGTGTAAGATTTAAGCTATCATTTAGTTAAAATCAGGTTGGAGTTGTTTACTTTCTGTTTACTATCCATTGACTTTAATGTACATATTAATTATCTGAGGATTTGTTAAAATGCAATTATAATTTGTAGATCTGGGGTAAAGTCTGAGATTGAACATTTCCAGCAAGCTTTTAGGTGATATCAATGCTGTAGGTTTAAGAATCAGACTTTGAGTTACAAGAGCTAAAGAAGGTCTTCAGTGTCTTTACGCAAAATGTCTGAAGTGGTCACTTTTAAAATTCATGAGTTGATAATCATATTTGTGTGGAAATTTTCTCTCTTGTACCATATTCTTAATGAGTGAATGTTTTAGTGATATGAGAAAGGAAAAAATTATCAATAAATTATCTTTTCATATACTTTGTGTTATTTAATATTTGTTTAGTTGTGGTCTAAGTTTAAAAATGCATTTTACTCAGTTATATCGTACTTACTTTTTTAGTTCCCAAATAACTAATCCACTGTTTTATAAATAAGCGTTCTTTGAAAAGGTTGAATGTACACCAAATGCAGAAGAGTTCCCTTTTTCAAAATAGGTATGAGGAAGGTGACTTAGAGAGAGAAATTTTGGAAGGGATATGATATTAAATAAGCCAAGTCAAAGAAATTATTTTTGTGGCCAACATAAATTAATCTACTTATTAAGAATAAGTCATTAAGGAGTTCCCATTGTGGCTTAGCAGGTTAAGAATCTGACTAGTATCCATGAATATCCAGCGTTGCCACAAGCTGCAGTGTAGGTCACAGATGTGACTCAGATTCCACGTTGATGTGGCTGTGGTGTGGGCTGGGAGTCGCAGCTCTGATTCCACCCCTGGCCTGGAGACTTCCATATGCTCTGAGTACAGCCATAAAAAGAAAACTAAAAATAAATAAGTAAATAATGTCATTAAGAAAAATAAACCATATTTTTCTGATTTGAAATTAATTTAAAAAATTTTTAAATATAATTTTAAAAGATTGCATTATGTATCCCTTTTAATGTTCGCCCCATTTGTTATGTTATAACCATCATTTCTGTTTGAGCATTCCTTTCTTTGTTATTACTTGGACTTTTTTTAATTTTTTCATTTACTCTTTCAGGAACATTTTAGTAATTGTCTGAATCTAATCAGTATTGACTTTCACCTTTAACTCCCACCTCTTTTGTAACCTTCTTGCTGGTTTGGTCACTTGCCTACAGTATTCCAAATCCTAAATATCACAGGCCATTCATAAATGGATTCTCCTCTTAGATTTCATTTTGGTATGAAATATTAGGATAGCAGAGATGCTGAAGAAAAAAAGTAAAATGAAAATCAAAACTTCAGTACAGTTAGTTTTTCTCTGGGGATTGGTAATCACTTCAAAATTTGTAATAATTGCAAATCACTAAAAATGTTAGTCTTAACCAAGTTGATTATAAACAACAGGAAGTCATAGGGCAGTTTCCCTAATGAATGAGTTCACCTTTCCTCCCAGCCAACCACAAGTCAGAGACGCTGTGGGGATACCAGACCTTTCCTGGCTGATTAAAAAGGCTGACTTTACACTTATGCCCCCCACCAAAGATCTCAGTAAGAGAAGCGGGTGGAGGGCTCAGAAAGTGTAAAATATCACAATATGGAGTGCTGAGAGAAACAGATCTTCTTTGGGGAAAAGATAGAGGACAGTTGTTTGAAAATAAATATATTTTTCCAGCATTAAATATTCAAATTACTTGTTGTTTTGAGTAGCATCTCATTAATTCAGATGCATGCACTAAAATTTTTTGAGCTTCGGTATGCAAGATGAAGGACACATGATGAAAATGTTAAACCAGAGGATAGGACATTCAGGTCAGAAAGGAAGAAAAACCTGATATTGGAGTGGAAATTTGTTCCCCCGGACAGAGGGGCATTGTTCATTATTTTTATAGAGCTAATAAGGCATTGGAATAGGCCATTATGTGAAAAGTCTGTTTGGTTAAATGAAGTCCTAATACAGACTAGTAAAGGGACATATACAGAGAGAAATCATTCTGTCATTCATCAAAAAAAACAAAAAAAATCCGTAATGCTATTAAATTCTTTAAATGGAAAAAAGAAAAGCAAGAGGTGAGAGGGGAGTGAGCAATTTGTGTTATTGTTAATGCAATGCAAATCATAAAATATATGTCCACACAAAAATGTATGTAAATGTTCATAGCATATTTATCCATAATTGCTAAAAAGTGGACACAACATAGATATTTTTCCATAGGTGAATGGATTAAAAAAACATGTGGTTCATCCGTATGATGGACTATTATTTAACAATAAGCAGAAATAGGAGTTCTCTTCGTGGCTCAGTGGTTGATGAATCCGACTAAGAACGATGAGGTTGCAGGTTCGATCCCTGGCCTTGCTCAGTGGGTTAAGGATCCGGCGTTGCCGTGAGCTGTGGTGTAGGTTGCAGACGCGGCTCGGATCCCGCGTTGCTGTGGCTGTGGCGAAGGCCGGCAGCTATAGCTCCTGTCAGACCCCTAGCCTGGGAACCTCCATATGCCGCGGGTGCGGCTCTAGATAAAGGCAAAAAAGAAAAAAAAAACAATAAGGAGAAATGAACTATTGGAGTTCTTTGGTGACACAGTGGGTTAAGGATTCAGCATTGTTTCTGCTGTGGCTTGGGTTGCTTCTTCAGCACAGGTTTGATCCTTCTGCATGCTGTGAGCATGGCCAAAAAGAAAAAAAAAAGAGCTATCAAGTCATGATAAGAGATGAAGAAATGTTAAATGCATATTATTCAATGAGAGAAGCCAATCTGGAAAGGCTAAATGATTTATGATTCCAAATAAATGAGATTTTTGGGAAAGGTAACAGTGTAGAGGTAATAAAAAGATCAGTGGTTGCCAGGGGAGAGGATCAGAGATGAAAAGGTGAAGCATAAAGGTATTCTTGGTATAGTGAAACTGTTCTATATGTTACTATAATGATGGAAGCGTGGCAGTCTTTATTTGTTAAAACTCAAAAACATAGAACTGAAGAACACAAAGAATAAACTTTACCGTATAGATGTAAGTTAATATTGTTTTAATATTGATTCATTGATCGTAACCAATACAAGATATGAAAGGGGAAATTGTGTAATAAGAGCGGTAAATGAGAACTGCATCTGTACTTTCTGCTCAGTTTTTCTATAGATCTAAAACTGTTCTAAACACAAAGTCTCTTCATTTTAAATGAAAAGTAGCATCTCAAATGTAACTGAATTTTTGTCTCAAGTGAGAGGGCATGGTGAGTATGTGGCAGAACTTCTCTAAAGAGGGCTCCTGCTACTCAACTCTGGAATTTTTGACATACAGGAAATGAGTACAATATTTCAAGTTTTCCAAAGAAGCTACCATCGTTTCTGAAGATGGTACCATAATTAAACATTCTGATTTCTCAGAAGAAGCAAGGAAAAAAAAAGATTTCTAGTACAATATCCTGATTTTGAAATGTTGGAAATAAATGAAATTAAAAAGTTTTAAAAATATTTCTTTGGAGCTAGATTTAGATGGAAACCAAATAACTTCTATCTTTGATTATAGAAAATTCACCGGTTGGGAAAATGGCAAGGTATTAACAAATGATCGTGGTAGATTTCATTTTGTGAAAGTTCAGTACTAAAATAAATCAGTTTATCATGTATCAGTGTCCCTGTCTTACACAGGAAATTCTCTGTAAATTGATTATCCTGAAACAATGATCCAAGAATGCTGTCTTGGTATTTTTCTTTGTGGGGGGAGTTGTTTAAAAAAAAATCTAATTTTGTGGTAATGGGCCTTTTCCATAAGTACAAGAATGCTCTTCTTTTTCACACAAGTTACAAGTTATACAGTTAAAAAGAATGTGTTGTAGCTGTGTTAGCCACATGGTAAGTAGAGAACAGACCAAGGAGTCATTTCCAATGTGAATGGTGGCCTTTAAGTCCCTTAATGTCCATTTTCACATCGGTTAGGCAGTAGTGCTATGGCATGATATGCTCTACCAATGTATTTTTCTGGTTACAAAACTAGTGAAAGAGAAGTCCAGTCTGAATCAATGAAAAATCCAAATTGCAGATTATTTTTAAATAAATGAAAGTTTACTTCCAAGCATATAAAGGAGTTGCAAGCAATAAAGCAAAGCAGTGCTCAATTGAGATTCTTAGCCCATTAGCTCTGGTGGACCTATAAACATGAATTATAGAAAGTCATGCACTAAAATTTGTGTAATTGCAATAGATGATACTTAAAATTTTAAAACTATAGGGTACTTGGTTACACCTTAAATATGTACTTATGTAAATACAAATAATTCTAAATTAAACCCTTTAATAGCAATCTTTAAAATGTTTATAATTTGATACCTTAAAAATGTTTACTGAACATTTACTGTGAAAAATAAGTGGGTGAGATTTTTAGATATTGTGACAATAAACTTTGGTACCTTTCCTCAAAGACCTTATGTTTTACAGAAGAGTCAGGTATGTTAGTTGGGAAAGAAACATACTTTGGGGACTCCAAAAGTGGAAGGACAAATTCCAAAGAGAGATGAGAGGAGGCTTTCTTAGGAAGAATGAGCATTTGAATATCAGTAAAAATGGATGGAGATGTGGGAAGTAAACATATTTAACATAGTTAACTGATGAAATGGGAAGTAAACACAAATAATGATACATGCACAAAAACTAAATGCCCAGGATCTGGTAGGTTACCGGGATTTAAAGATCGTATGACACAAATGGTGTAAATCCTAATTTTTATTTTTATGATCTGAAATAGTGGGGTATCACCTTACTTTCATAAGGGTTGCTTGGCTGAGTGTATTTGTAGGTAACTCATTTTCCCTCACCAGTCTTTATAGATGCTGACCCACTGTGTCCTCACTGTAGACATTGCAGAAGTCTGAGTTTAGTCTGTTTTTTTTTTTTCCTCTTGCAGGATACGTGCTTTTCCTACGTGAAGGCCTCAAAAATACATTCATCCTTTGTGAATTTCAGTAAGTTGACCAGTGTTTACCTCAATGCTGAAGTAGTGTCCTGAGCATATCATGCTCATTTTAAGATACATTATCTGTTTTTTTATTCCTTGATTCCTAAATACTGCTTTTTTAATGTTTATTTGTGAGATTCAAAAGCTGCAGATGTTTGTTTTTTGTTATATACACAACATGTGTTTTCACCGTATAGATACAATTACTGATTTTGTCAGAATTTTTGCCTTTTTTTTCTGAATAACATACCTGTTAAATAGTGCATTAGTCTGTTAGGTCTGTCCTAATAAAATACCACAGACTTAAACAGTAGAAATTTATTTTCTTCCAGGTCCAGAATCAAGGTCCACAGGGTTTCAGTTCTGTTGAGGGTTATCTTCCTGGGTTGCAGACAGATGTCTTGCCTTCTCACCATGCTACACATGGTAGAGAGACAGCATCATCCTGGGTACCCCCTTCTCCTGACTGCATCTAAATTACTTCCCAAAGACTCCTTTCCAAATACCATCACTCTGGGGTTAGGACTTGAATATATGAATTTTGGGGAGACACAAACGTTCAGTCCCTAACAAATATATTAAGGTCTTAGTTTCAGAGATTCAGATAAACTATATGTTAAATGTTCTTGTATGACCTTTGTATATATCATCTTCTAATTACTTTACTCTTTTGTTCTCTGTCCCTTCACAGAGGTTGTTTCAAGCTTCTCCTCTATGCCATTAATTTGGTTTTTCAACATGTCTATTTTTTGGGGTTTTTTTTCCCAGTGTATTTATTAGCTTATTATATGCTCAATACATTTATTTAATCTGACTTTTTAAATCTCTCTGTGCCTTTTCATAAATAACTTTTTTGCACATATTTTGTTGAATCCAAATTATCTCCAAATTCTAATAAAATTCTGTTAACTCAGAAGCTGTTTTGCAGAATTTGTTTTTACTCCTTTGGATATTATGACTGTGTCAGACAAAGTTTGAATAGCTGCCAGCTCTTTTATTTTTCATCTTGTTCTTAATATGGGCTGCTGAAATGAGATTAACTATATGCTTTTAAATAGTTGGGCAATTGTTTTTGACTCCTTATCTAGCTAATCTGGCTGGAACTATAAGATATGGTCCTAGCTTTTCCAAGTTTGTGAGATACGTCATTCTCCTTTTTTTTATTAGATTGTTGCTGATGAAAGTATGGCTTTTTAAATACTTTGAATTTGCAACTACTTTATTATTAATTGAAGAAGGTACTATTTGTGACTCAGCTATTTTATTTTTCATCTTTACCCAGCATCTGCAAAAATCATAGAATTAAAGGAAGTTATCATTTTCTGAGATAAGAGCCCAAGGGAAGAGAGAACAAGAATGTATATCTTATATGTGAAGGTAAGTTAACTAAGCTTAAAAGAAAGAAATAAATCCAAGGTCTTTTTAAAGAACTTAGTATGGGAGTTCCCGTTGTGGTTCAGTGATAAAAGTCTTAATTAGTGTTCATAAGGATGTGAGTTCAATCCCTGGCCTCACTTAGCAGGTTAAGGATTCGGCAGTGCTGTGATCTACAGTGTAGACTGCAGATGCAGTTAGGATCTGGCACTGTTGTGGCTGTGGTGTAGACTGGCATCTACAGCTCTGATCCAACCCCTAGCCTGGGAATTTCCATATGCCACAGGTGCAGCACTAAAAAGACAAACAAACAAACAAAATTTAGTATGAAGAATTATGCAGTATATTTGGATGTATTCTATAGAGTTGAAAAAACAGTAGTAAAAGGTTAAATGGATTTCAGTTGCTGTGATGAATGCTGATGGATTATATTTCTACCTATGAAATTATGGCTTTTTTATATATTTTGACTTTATGATGAGTAAATAAGAAAGAAAGGTTTGTTTGATAAACAACATGTGGAAGTTTCAAATACATTTTACACATAAAAGTGTATATATGTTACTAATTCATAATAAACTATGTGATCATTGTCTTAATACGGGCTTAATTATTAAAAGAAATGGCATTCATGAACTATGTAAATTGATATCCAATTAACTTGCTGCAACTATCTTATTAAATGCCAATTAAGTATATTAACATTCTCTACAATTTCATATATCAATATGAGTTTAACTGTACCTTTATTGCCGTTGTAATGCTGAGTTAATTTCATAGCTAGACAATTTATCTTTTGCATAATTATTAAGCCACACCCTTTGTTCAAAAAAATAAAATTGATAGCTTTATAAACTCTAAAGATAAGTCCCCAAACCATCACTAATTTCCTGGCATTTTACAAATCTTTGTTTTAAAGCAAAATGAAGATTGCACATGACTTATAGTAGCTGAATAGTGATTTGAATTCTTTATTTGAAATAAAATATGAAGCAACTACATAATGTTCCTGAAAGACATTATTAGGTCTTTCAAATTGTTTTCTTTTCTATTATGATTTTGGCTAATGTCTTTCTGATTGTAGAAAGATTTTCTGACAACTGAGAAGTTTTTTTAATAGAATAGATTATAAAGTAGCCTATTGGAACACAAATATTTTAGATCCTTTTGTGATACATGTTTTATTTTGCTTCAGCAGTCCTCTGAATATCTAGCACAATAATAGGCAATTACCAAGTGTGGAGTAGTTAAAAAGATCATGGGTTTGTAGTCAGATAATTTGGGGTTCAGTATCTCTCCTAGTTTCTATTTCTTTGGTCATAGAAACTGACTTTTATGGCATCTAACCTATTTGCCCCGTAGTAAAATGTGGATAGTAATACTCCTGCATATATTTATGTGAATATTAATTCTTACTAAATGCTTATGTACATGAAAACATTATGAATGATATGAGTGGAAGTCTAGAGTCAGTAAAAACTAGCTTTTATTATTATTATTTCTATATTTTTGATTTTGAAACAACTTCATTGATTTGTATATAATCTACCGCCAAGTAATTTTATATATGGTTTATGAATGGGTTGGATCTTAGGGAATCTATTTGTCTTAAAAGAGAGAAGTATAAAAGAATGCACTCATATGAAAGACAATTTAGTTATTCTAATCTCGTTAAACACAGGATTATTGCCTTGTTTCATTTACCTCGTTAAAATAAAATTTGAAAGTTTAATGGTTAACTGTATTTGTACAGAGAGGACCTTTTTCACATGTTTACTTATGGTACACAAGAGTCATTGCATTGATGGATTTAAATATGAATTGTTGAAATTAGGGATGCCAGAAAATCAATCCTGATTCCATGCTGACAGGTGACCATTCAGTGCAGGCATGCAAATAGTTTGGCTGTGGCCCCTTTTGCTTTTCTCCTTTAGTTTCACACAGCTCAGTGCTCTCAACAAATGGGGCCTCTTCATCACTGCAACATGGTGTGATATTCAGATGTAAGTTTCAAGAGGAAATAAATAACTTTTTCAATGGACTATACCCATGAACTCCACCCAGGATTCCTCTAGTCCTCTCAGCCCTCACATTTCCTTTGTGTGAAAAGACTTTTATGTGGAAGCCTGACTTCCTCCATTTCTTCTCCTTTTCTTACCTAAGCAGTGAGGATCGCTTCCCTGCTTGACTTTGTCATTTGTTTCTTTGTTAATCTGTGCCTGTTTAAGTCTTCTATAAAACCACCAATAAAAATCACCTATAAAGCCATCAGGTGTCAGGTACAATAATAAAAGTCTGTAGAAACAAAATCACCCTAATGAAAGGAAAGGAAACCTAAAATCCTTGTCCATGTGCTTCCAATTAGAAGTGTTTCCTCTTGCTTGCCATTATTTATAGCTCTGTTAATGATGGAATTCACACTGAAATAAATGTCTTTCTTGCTGGTGATTATTCATGAGGCCCATGTGCCTGTAAGTACCTCAAACAGAACATTCTATATGGTAGTTTGAGATTGAGGATCACTGGGACTTGGCGTAGAAGGCTGAGAAAGGACTTCACCTGTAGCTTCACAATAGTTCCATTGAGATCTGGGTATGACTGACCCAGAGGATGAACAATTGTGACCACTAAAGAAAATTTATGGAAATTAGTTGAACAATTCCAGTGAGGCTCTGGAATATCAAAACTGCAATTTGTACAGATGGTGATCCTTTAGTCAACCAAGCAATGAAAATAAAGCTGCTGCCACTTTTCAGAAAACCAGCATTTGGATAAAAAGGTTCTTGTATAGTCCTAGCCCACATGGCAAGTAGGTAGCAGGCACAAGCTCGCGTTGAAAGCTGCTAAATTTTCCTTTCTAGGATTTGATAGCCTACTGCCAGTATTTCTCCCCAGAGTTCTTAATTTAGATAGGAATTTCAAGGCTCCCTATTTCATAACTGCAAAAAACATCTATGAAAAGAGAAGTCTTAATGATAGCTTTCATCCATTGACTACTCTTGAGGTATTTTACATATTCATAGTTCACAAAACAGCCCTACAAAGTAGGCATTTTTGCAGAATTTTTACGTGTGAGAAAACTATCCCTGAGAGACTAATCACTGAGTAAGCTATTATCCAAACAGTCTGTTTTAAACCTTAGACTCATAATCCTTGAGCTACACCATTCAGCCCATGAGTTAATTCAGTAAATTATGAGTTCATCTTTTCCACATCATCACAGATCTCATTCTTACTAACATATATCCCCAAATCCCTACATTTTTTTTCTTGCATAATTAATATAATACCCTTCTCTGGAGGAGTCTGTATAGGTTTAGTTACTCAATAGTATTTCATCCTGGTTGTCAGGGGTATTTTGTTGTTTTTACAGATTGAGTCCTCTAATCATATAGTTTTGAAGGATTATGCCTGGTAACTTAATTCTACTAGAATTAACATGGAATGCTGTGGTGGTTTAACCTAATCCTCTCTAATAGACAGTTCATGCATGGTATGGAGTGGTGAAGTAAACATTCAGTGTCTCAAACACTTTGTTTCTATATTCCCGTGTTTTAAAATGTTTCATAAGTTTAAACTCCCATGCATTCTGCACACTTTTTTACACATTTTCTTTTGTGTTTTCCCCCCATGGAGAGCACACACATAAATGAATAATTTGTCTTCCAAACTCTTGACATACTGAGAAATAATTATAACAATGGTTACTGTGCCAGCAAGAAGTTTTAATTTAGGTAAATATTCAATTTGTATCTATTTTATTTCATTCAAACATTCCTGAAAACATTGCAAATCTCTCTCTCTTTTTTTTAAATTAATGATGTTTCCTTGGAGTTTCTAGAACTTTCTCAGTTTATGATTCAATATTGTCTCTCTCTTATTTATTATCATTTTTGGAATTTTTATGTAGCATTTCAATTTGTAAAGCCCTTAAATATTTTTGAAAAGTTTTCATTAGATAGTTTTTAATGGCATGTTCCAGATTTCCGAACAATGCTATGTCTATATTAATAGAGGCTAGTATTTAGGGTTTCATGTACTACAGTAACCTACCTACATAAAGTTCCTGAGTATCTTGCCAAAGGCATAAACAAATTATTAATTTCTCTTCTTTCAAAACTTTTATCTACTCCAAGAAACCACTACTGATCTAATAGGATGGCTTAAAGGATAACTTACTTTATTTGGTCTAAGGCTGCCACCTTTCTTTTCTAAAAGTTATTTCCTGTCCCCATTGAGTGATTCAGTCACTCCTGTCCTTCTTAGTTTGCTACTATGGCACATTGCTTGATTGCAGTGTTTCTACATTTGTAGACATGCTGTATAGAGTCCAGTGATTAAGTCCAGGAGATAAATTTGTTACCGGTGACTGGTAAAATCACCTAACCTGCTTTTAACTTTTAGGAGAAGTTGTATGGTTTTTCATCAGGGCCTTAAGGAGGATTGTGAACCAAAATAGGCCAAAATGGTATTTTACACAGATATTTAGGTGTCTTATAAATAAACTGTCACTTAACATTTAATAGTGAAAATAATAAATCTCTCAGAAGAGAGCATTGGAGAATATCTTCATGCCATGGCATGATCAAATATTTCTTACACTGATCACTGTTTAAAAAATGTCTGTTAAATTTGATGTCATTAGAATTCAGAATTCCATTTCATCAAAAGATACCATGAAAAGAAAGAAATGCAAAGCAGTAACAAAATGTTTGCAATATATACATCAAAGGATTTGTATTTAAAATACATAAAGAATCCCAGCAAAGTAACAAGAAAAGGACAGATACTTTAGAGGGAAAAAAAAACAAAACAAAACAACAGCAAAATAGTTCACAAAAGAATATGTCTAAATGATCAATCAATATATGTAAAGTCTGACAAAATCATTCTCGATTAGGAAAATGCAAATTAAAATCAGTGAAATCAATGATATAGCATTTAGACTTATCATAATGGCTGAAGTAAAAAATTAAAAAATATGACAATGCCAAGTGCTGTATTGCATGTTGAACAAATCCAAATTATGTTGCTAAAGAGAATATTAATTGTTAGGAACATCTCACAGAATTTGTTTGCTGTTTATACTATAACGCCTGTGTGCTCACATTCTGTAGATACATAGAGATGCTAGATTATAGTGTGTGCTTCTATGTATGTATAACTCAGAAGATATGTCCGTGTCTATGCAGCAAAAGAAATGGACAGGAATACATTGTTCACGTAAAGTCTGAATTGGGTTAAAACCTTCTAGTGTTCATCACCACTATATTGGATGAATAAACCATGGTCATACAATGGGATACTGCACCTTAATGAAAACTGCAAACTGCTGTTACTGGCAGAAACAGAGATGTGTCACACAAATATGATTCTCAGTGAAAGAAGTCACTTACAGGGAGTTTGTATCATGGCTCAGTGGTAACAAATGAGCTAGTATCCATGAGGACACGAGTTCATCCCTAGCCTTGCTCAGTGGGTTAAGGATCCAGGATTGCTGTGAGCAGTGGTCTAGGTTGCAAACTTGGCTTGGATCCCTTATTGCTCTGACCGTGGTGTATGCTAGCAGGTACAGCTCCGGTTTGAACCCTAGCCTGGGAGTTTCCATATGCCACGAGTGCAGCTCTAAAAAGACGAGAGAGAGGGGTGGGGGGAGAAAGAAAGAAAGAAAGGAAGCAAGAGGGAGGGAGGAAGGAAGGAAGGAAGGAAGAAAGAAAGTCACTTATAAAAGAGTATATATGGATAATGCCAATATGTATAGCTATAAAACAGGAAAATTAATCTGCAATGGTGAAAGTCCCAATAGTGGTTGCTTTCCTTCAGATGGGTAATGACCATGAGGGGACAAAAGAAAGGTTTCTGGTGATGTTCTACATCTTAATCTAGTTGGAGTTATCTGAGTTTATCTGCATGTGCACATTTTATAAAAATTAGTCAAGCTGTATGAAAGCGATTTGTGTATTTCATGCTATAATTTAATAAAATAGAGTGAAAATACCCAAAAGTAGACACATTTAGATATTATATGTAACAAGGAGGATAAGAAGTAACCCAAGAGAACATTTTTTTTGTTTTATAATTGCTTTATAGACAGAACTAGATTAAATATGACCAAAGAAATTCTTCTGTTTACAGCTTGTAGATATCATTTTGAGAAAAACAAATATATTCATCCTGGTTTATTCTGCTGTGTACTTATTATTACCAAGTTTCCTGATCAGTAAAGTTGTCTAATATCTTTTATAGGATTATTTAGGAGATTTAATAAAATAATGCAATAGAACTTTTTATCACAGTGCATGTCACATAGCAATATAATAGATATTCTTGATTATTGTGATTATGATTATGATTGTCATTATTTTGATTATCATTATTTTGATTATCATTATTATTTTTTCCTATTGTTTAATGGATTTTATTACAATTATAGGTGTATAAAAATCATCACAACTCAATTTGATAGCATTTCCGTCCCAAACCCTCAGTGCAGGGTATCATCATTATTATTATGATGATCATTATTTTTACTTATAGGCACTGAGGTGATTTTGCCCAATATGAACTTCATTTATTTATTTATTTGTTTTTGCATTTAGTGAAGACTTTTATATTTAGAATTAGCCAGCTGGACTCATTATATGATCCCAATTTTGTTAGCAACATCCAAAGCATTGTAGTCAGGAGCCAGTTGAACATATGCCTTCTTCTCTCCATCGGGCCTGATCAGAGTGTTGACATTAGCCACATCAATGTCATAGAGTTTCTTCATGGCCTGTTTAATCTGCTTATTGGCCTTGACATCCACAATGAAAACAAGTGTGTTATTGTCTTCTGTCTTCTTCATGGCTGACTCAGCGGTGAGGGGAAACTTGATGATGGCATAGTGGTCAAGCTTGTTTCTCCTAGGGGCCGCTCTTCTGAGGATATTTGGGCTGCCTCCTGAGCCCTCAGTGTTTTGGGCCGTTGGTGGGTGACACTTTTTTTGTGTGGCTGTGGACACCTTTCAACACTGCTTTCTTGGCCTTCAAAGCCTTTGCTTTGGCTTTGGCTTTGGAGGGGTAGACACTGCCTTTTTCGTCTTCGGTGCCGTCTTTGAAGAATTTTAAAGGTCTATTTTTTTTTTTTTTTTTTTTTACGGCATGTGGAGGTTCCTAGGCTACGGGTCTAATCGGAGCTACAGATGCTGGCCTACAACACAGCTCACGGCCACACCGGATCCTTAACCCACTGAGCGAGGCCTTGTGGTTCCTGGTCGGATTCGTTTCCGCTGAGCCACAATGGGAACTCTAAAGGTCTATTTTTAATTTAAAAAAATTATGCTATTTTCTTGGACTTTCCCATATTTATTATAAATTTCCATTTAAATGTATTGGGAGAAATAATTTGAAGGTTATTTTGTGTTCCATAAAATATAATTTAATTAAAATATAAACTTTATTAATACATACTTATTTCTTAAAAGCAAAACAGCTGTATATTTTTTATTAGTTACTTTAAAAATGTAAGCATCCTTGGCAACCTATTGTTTGGAATAACCCAGCAAGTATAGTCCTATTACCTATTTGGGGCACTTTTTTATGTCATGAAAATCAATTCAAATGCATAGTCTAGGAACCTATTTTGGTTAAGGTTTTTGGTTATATTAGTGTCCACATTTAAGAGCAAAGGGAAACAGAAACTCTGTGTAGTAAAATAATTCTTCTCTAGCACTCTGATGTTTTGAGAATCATTTATGTTTTGTCAAATTGTTTGGTCTTTGGACTTTAAATTTGCATCCTTTGTTCTTAGAAGATAGATATTTAGGATTGCAAGGACAGTAAAGATTATAACTTAATGGTTATTCCTCATGTCACAGAGGAGAAAACCTGAGATCCAGAGAAGCTAAGAACTTGCTTTGGATCACTCAGTATAGGACAGAGGCAACTGAAACACAGGTCTACCGACTCTTGGTTCCTTGCTCTTTGCTTTGCATTATACTGCCCTTGTATAACCTCTCTGAGATGGCAATATCAAGACAAATTTCAAACAGTTAAATGGAGGGCATCCATCAATAGCCTGCTTTCTTTGAAATAGACTAACTCACAGAGTTCTGTTTTTAGCAAGTTTTGATCATAACAAATTTTCAGGCTAAAATTATTCTATGTCACTCTTGCTTTAGCTCATGAATTAGCCTACAGCAATGTAAATATTAGTGTTAATCACATACATAGTCCGCTTATCTCCTCTTATGAGGGCTTCTCATTTATCCAAAGGTTTTACAAGTGACAAATTGGATGATAATTTTCTTTCAAAGGCATTGAAAAGCAATATTTCATATAATTTCCTGAACTCTGTGCTATTTCTATGCTAGAGGAGGTAGAAAGGATTTTCAAAATAAGTGCATTATGCAGTAGGCAATGAAGGGGTAAAGCCACATTTTCTGTAATCACAGTTCGTTCTAAAATCATATAGGCCCTATAAATGAGATAATAAAGTAACTCCGCATTGGTTCCTTCAGTTCCCTAAAGTTTAAAGTGTATTAATGGCTATTGGATTCAGAATAAATAAACTGGATGGAAAAATCATTATGTGAGTTCTATTTTCCAAATATCAATTCGGTTTCTAAGCACTTCAATAACTCAGCCTTAATTTTCAGCTTGAAGCTTCTGAGAAAAAAAAAATAGTTGAAATTTGGGGTATCATTTATTTTTTTCCCTCTTATAATAATGGGATGTGAATTCATCAGCTGACTTTGAATTGAATTTGGCATCTGAAGCTGATTCATCTCTTAAAAAAACACATATTTTACATATTGAATTTCATCCCTTGGGGGATAGCAAACAATAAAAAATGCATTGGAAAAATTTGTTGGAATGGCTAGATGAGTAAACCCTTTCTTCTCTTTATTGAATTTAGTAGTATCGTATGAACCTCAGTTCTTTCTACAAGGATTTAACATTGAGAGTTAGGGAGCAAAACTATTAAACAGAATTATATCTTATCTGGGATAAATGTTTAAATTTGCAGTTTGCATACACTTGGACCTTTATACTTCATAGTTGCACAAACAGGAACGGTCAGAAATGGCAGTCACAGTAATAGGCTATCTAGTGCAATGTGTGATCTACATACACGCAAGGGTGTGGTCTTCAGAGCGACCTGCTAAAAAAGTTCATTTTTTAATCACTAAATATCCTTTTCATAGAAATGGAAGCAGTTAATTGTCAAGAATGACAAAAAATGTAAACAACAATAAGAGACCAGTAATTCATGCTACTAGTTCAAGGTCTTCTAAGTGGTCAAAATATTCACAAAAGTATGTTTCTACAATTCAACAAGCCAATGAACTACTTTTAGTTTATTTTCTTTCCCAAATCTTTTGTATTTGGCAAATCATGAAATAATTGTCTTTTAATTCCCTTGTGCTCTTTTTTCACTTCAGTTTATTTCAATAGCAAAAATATTACAGAAGAGAAGCTACAGAATATATACACACTTAAAAGATTTTTATTTTCTAATTCACAAGCTCAGTGGCTGTTTCCTTCCCTCCTTTCTTCCTCCCTCTTTTTCTCTCTGCCTGCCTTGCTCCCATCTTCGTCTCTTACTTTACCTCTGTGAATTTCATAATTATCTGACTATTGAAGAGCTAGAATTAAATGAGTGACTTAACCTTACCTGCTAAAGACAAGACCAGGTAATATTTTGATAATTCCCAAATTTTTTGTATATTTTAAGTTCTTGTTGAGCATTGAAATATGAAGATCTGTAATAGATAAAGGTCATAATATATTACAAATATGATTTATTTTCTTTTAGTAAATGTGGTTTTGGATTTTAAGCTTCAAAATAATTTTTAGGGAGTTCCCTTCGTGGATCAGTGGTTAACGAATCTGACTAGGAACCATGAGGTTGTGGGTTAATCCCTGGCCTCGCTAAGTGGGATAAGGATCCAGTGTTGCTGTGTGCTGTGGTGTAGGTTGCAGACATGGCTTGGATCCCGCATTGCTGTGGCTGTGGCATAGGCCGGCGGCTACAGCTCTGATCAGACTCCTAGCCTGAGAATCTCCATATGCCATGGGTGCAGCCGTAGAAAAGGCAAAAGACAATAATAATAATAATGATTTTTAGAAGTTAAATTACTTTGGCAGTTCCAAAAATCAGAATATTGACTTAATGATGTTACAAGTTATTTCTCAAGTATCTTGCTTTGTTTTGAATCTAAGGTAAGATTTATAAATACATGCTACTCACATAAATATACACATTAATTTTGCATGTTTTTCCATAAATGTTGAAATAACTCACTTGTAATATTGATAACCTTGAACTACCATCTAAATTAAAAATAAATTTTACAATTTTTCAGGTAGAATATATACTTCTCCCACTGCTACTGTGTTTACTGAGGCAAGTTTCTAAATGCTTTCTCTCTCTGTCTTTTATACAGTAAAGAGATCTGTTTTCTAAAACCCAGATCTGATATAACCCTTCTTTAGATGCCTCAAGTTCTTTTCGAATCAGAGCATACCTATATTGTATTGTAAAAGGGTTGTTTTCACAATTTAACTTTTCTCTGATGGCTCTTTCTTGCCTCCTGGATACTTCTTAAAGAAAAAGGAAAATGACCTTTAACTTTCAGTCTATGAGACTACTCAAGTAGATTTCTAAGCATGCCAAGTATTTTCACATTGCCATATTTTTCTCAAATTCAAACTATTTCATCACAGAAAAACCCTAATCCAGTGCTTTTCCCTAGTTTTCTACCCCATTCCCACATGCAGGAAGAACACACATTGACATAACAAACTTATTTTCCTGTTTAGTGGAATGAACTCAACCATTCATCAGAACCCAACTCTAACTTTATCAGACATGGCTGTCTTGTCCAGATGCCCAAGCAAGAGCAGTAGCTGTCATCTTTGGGCATATAGTATTATATGACTTCAGTCACCACAGGTTTAGCCACTTCTAGTTTATATGCTTTTGAAAGGCAAGAGCTCTGCTTTACTTACTATGTATCAGGAATTGCAATAGAACTTAGTATTTTTGTTGAATGAATGTGTAAAATATTTTGATCAATGTTCATATTTAAGACATAGAACAAAAGGCAGGAGAATTACTTTGTATGGATAAAATTATGAAAAACATCAAACTAGACTAAGCTGAAAGAAAATGAAGGATCATTAATTGAATAATTTGGAAGCACATTAGTTTATTCATTGAAATCTGTAAAAGAGCAATAAACAGTGACTTTCTTGCATAAGGAGAAGGATCAGAGCAATGCTGAATAGGCTGGTTATTAAGAAGTTAATGAAAAATCATGACCTACAGTTAAGTGGCCACAGTGCAGCTACTGTCAGAATGTATCTAAACATCCCAAGTTTTGCAGGCTCTGCTAAGAATTTTTTAGCAAGTTGAATTTTTATCAACAAATAATGTTCATTAGAGCCCAGAGACTTTATGGTAATACCAGTGTTTTATTTATTTTTTTTAATAAGTATTCACTTTAAATTTAAAAAGTAAGGCATTGAATTAGGATATCTGTCTTCCCAGAACTGATATTTTTCAGTTTTCAGAATGCTTGTGATTACTTTCTCAGGGGAAAAAAAAATGGTACATTTAAGCAGAAATGAATAAAATTGAAAAGAAAAATAGCCACAAGGTTAAAAAGTTAGGAAAAAGCTGAAGGGAAACCAACACAGCTGCCCAGAACCATGGAGAAAAGCCTTTTGGGGATCCATAATAAATGAACATAGGTGATTAAATTTAATTCAGTAGTTGATGGTTCCCAGGGGCCAAGCCGGCCTCTCGGTATATGAAATATATAACTCTATGTTGGCTTAAACATCCACTGCCAGGCTATAGAAAACACAGTTCTTCCTCTAACCATCTTTCACATGAGAGGTAATTTATTAAAGACCTTACCCTTCCCCTTTGGTGTACAGTTCAGATTACCTGCTTCTCTTCTATCATCATTGTATTATTTCTCCCAGAAATGGTGATTTTGTCAGGGAAATTTCCAAAGGCAGGAGATGAGGCAAACTGCTTCATCATTCTTTCATTACTGTGGCTGCCTAGATGGACTGAGAAAGGACTTTTGCATATAGGTTGAAACTACATAAAAATAAGAAATGTCATTCTTTCATTTAGCCAACACTTCTGGAGGTACTGCTATGTGCCAGGCTGTAGGGCAGTAGGACTGTGCAAGGCAGCAACTATACCCTCATGGAGATTACATTCCAGAGAGAAGAGTGATATTAAAAAAGGAAGGAAGGAAGGAAAGAACAGAGAAAGAGAGAAAGAAAGGTGCACCCAAAATATAATGTAAAAGGAGAATTTCTTTCTTCTGGTGCCGAATTGTGAGTGACCATCCACAGGAAGGCTCAGAGTTTGGTATGTTTGGCTTCATTCTGTATCTGTGTTCATTATTTGTTTTTATACAGATAAATAGCAAGAAATGGTTAGAGTTTACACTGTCCAGGGATTTTGGAAGCCTGAATCAGAAAAACATAGCCAGTTACTGTCATGGAGGGAGAAGGATGTTTAACATTTTATGTTTTGAAGTGAGGGGCCATGCTTCACCATGACATAGTCTGTGGAGTCACACCTAATTTCTTGGGGTTTAAATAATTTTCATAGATGGCAGGGAATGATTAGCTACTCCTTGCAGAACAGCTGACTGATTGATAATTGCCAAGACACTTGCCTGTATACCTCAATGTTGAATATCTTTTTATTTTTAAGATTTAGGGCCAGAATTTCCAAACTGATTTGTTAATCTATAATTAATGTTTTACACTTATGAAAGGCACATCATTTGATTGAAAACATCTCAATATAAAATGAGTTCATTTCATCTGAATGTATCAAAATGGCTCTGCATGTTTGAAATTGCAGAAATTACACTTCCCCTTGCCTTGTGCAGATAGACCTTAAATTTTCCCAGGACCTTATGCATTTTGGAAATATTATAGGTTCATATCAGAAAAATAAATTTTAGCTCTGAGAACCCACAATGTCAGCCCTTATGTACAGTGCCTCTATTTATATGTAAAATATGAAGCATTATTTTTAAGATGTATTTCAACAGTGTAAATATCCATAGATTTAGTATTCTAAAAAGTGATTATATCAAACCCTCAAAAATCACCTCAGGATGTTAATTTTAAGCATTGTTATTAAGTCTTATTTAATATCTCACCCAGGGGTCTCTACAGAGCAATAAATCACATTTTTGTATTTATTCATGTAATTGTCCTATCAGTTTAATTTTTTAGCTCATATGCTATCTCATATTCCTATTGCTTCATTTAGTTCTGTGTTTCATAAATTCTCTTGCTCTACCTTTATAACAGAATAAAGAATAGAACATAAATGTCCTTCAATACTAATTCAGTATTTTATCTTAAAATCTTTTCAGCCAGTGATTTCTCTCCTTGACACCTCTGTTAATTCCATCACCCACTTTTGGATTTACAGAAATTACTGATGCACTTGTTTTTGTCATAGAATAAAATGAGACTCACCACTGAGTGATGAATGGAAAATTTTAATGCCAAGCAGCATGCTCAGTGCAGAAGAGAGTTAATGGGGAATGAGGCTGAGAGGAAGAAGGACTTTGTACTGTCCCTGCTCCATATGAGGAAAGCAAAGTCTCTGGTTGGTACTGATTGGCTGGCAGTATCTGGGCTTGACCATGAATAAGAACTCAGCTTTCTGGAGATGGTCTGTTGCATATATGATGGGTATATGCTGCATACATGGATTATGGCATCCAGATGCCTAAACTGAGATTATGATACCCAGTCAGATATGCACTACTGACAGACCAGATGGCCAGGTTAAGGTTGGTTTGCTTCTTTCATATGAAATGTATAAAGTTGAATGTTTAGTTGAACATACACTTTTCCTTGTTGCTCCTAATGCTTTTGTTTCATGTGAACAAATAAAAGAGATCCATTACCCCAATTATATACATTTGAGAAAAATGATTGATTTTAATGCATATATCTTAGTTCAAATGTATAACAATCTAATGTGAGTGTTTGTAAGCTGCTCTAAAAGTATCTTTTTACATCCGCAATTGTGAGTGTGGAAAAAAGTGAGATTTTTTTTTTTTTTAACTCCTCCCCACCCCCCGACCTTTTGACATTAAGGACATCCTGGTGTTCTTTGCTGCTGGACAACAGGGTTTCTCAAGCTCAACACTATTGAAATGTTGAGCCAGTAATTTTCTTTTGTTATGGTGGCTTCCTCTGCATTGTAGGATATTTCACCACATCCTTAGTCTCTACCCACTTGATGCTAGTAGCAACACTTCACCCCTAGTTGTCACAAAAAAAAAAAAAAAATGTTTCCAGACATTGCCAAATGTACCCTGGGGAGTAAAATCACTTTCGGTTGAGAACTGCTGTGCTAGAATGGTAGAAATATCAATCTCCATCACTGTTTGATTTCCCTTTTATTTCCTGTAGGATTATAGAAAGGTTTCAAAAACTAATGAGATTAAATCATTTGGAAAGATATCCATAGTCTTGGGAGGTATCATTAAGATATTTGCATGAACCCCCTTAAAGTTCAGTGACTCTACTTTTGGACCATACTTGGGACAGAGCGGTCCTGCTGAGCTGAGAGCCCCATGCTAAGATCATGCCCTTTAGTCTTGCTCCACAGCTATTACTCTCCGAATCCTATGCCCTCCTAGATCTCTGTCACAAAACAATAGAGGGGTCTTTTAGTTAAGGAGACTGCCAACTCCCTCATCTGTGAAAATCTGTCTCTTTTCCTTCTTTTAGCTCTTCCAGATCTGACCTTCCCTCTCTCTTTCCTCTTTCTGAACAGTTTGCATATCTAATCTTGACAATAGTCATACATTTAGAAATGAGGGGTAAGGGCATTTGAAAGTAAGCATTTTCCTCTTGCAAAGTGCTAAAGGTCTGAAAGCAAAAGATTCATAAAGAGGCATTCTCAATGCTTTAGAATGGGAAGGAGGGAAAAATAGCAATATATATGTAATGTGAAATTTGGAGCAGGAATAGAAATCTATGGCTCAAGAAGTTATATGTGATCCCCAAGAAACTGAGTTTCATCTACTTGAATAATGTCTTGATCTCTATCCTTGGATGTAATCCTCTTCTCTCTGTCCAGCTAGTGAGTTTTAAGAAAGACAAGCTTCTTATACCAACTCATGAAGCAATGTGAAGATAGTGGATTCCTCAGTGTAGTCAGAAGTTTGTTTTGTTTTGTTTTGTTTTACCGTGAAACAGATACTGAAAATTCTGATATTAATGAGACAAGTAAGGAACATTACTGAATGTGGGCTTTAGAGCTTGCCCATCAGGTTTCAATGTCCAGTTCTGCCTCTCATGCAGCTTCATTAATTTCTCTGTGATCCAGTTTCCTCTGTTTAGTCTAATAAAACTAACCTCTTTTTAAAGCAGTTTGTCAATTAAATAAGTTACTATGTGAAAAGTATAGAATGGCTCTTGATGTGTAGTTAGTATTACATAAATGTAAGTTATTAACTGTATTATTTCCTTGCTAAAAGGAACTATGCCGTCTTAAGCTGAAACAGGCCATCAGAAAGGACTAGAGAAAAAGCATTCCAGGAAAGATCGTCTAGAGTGACATGGAAAAACGTCCTCAGTTATTTAGAATCTCTCCATGCTTCTGTCCAAACCTCTCCCTGGCCCCTGTAATCGGAGCCTGGGTTATATCTGTGTCTAACTCACTGTCCTGACTGTCCATGGTGTGCTGTGTCAGAAGTAAACTGTACCAAATATGCAACGTCTAGCTTAGCTTTAATATGGGTTGACCTCAGATAATCCTAATACCTATTTCTTCCTGACTTCAGCCCAACCAAATATCAACATCAGCTGTTCCTTGAACCATTAGGCTGGTAGCCAAGAAGTTATGCACAGTAAATGCTTAAGACCTGGTTAGAGATACTTTGGAATTAAGAATCCTTTTGAACTTTATTTCACTCATATTTTTCAAACCTTATTTCAACAGTGAGTTCCTTGATGAAACGTTTTTTGTTTTTTTTTTAACTTTTTGCATTTTTCATTGAGGGACTATCAGCTCCTTGTGGAATTATAGTTCTGTGGAATATATTTGTGGACATGCAGTCCTAATGTACCCATTCACATTGATTAATACGTGCTCTGCTCTCTAGTCATTTTTGTGAATCTATGGGTTACTCTTATTAGCTTTTTGCCAGCCTGTGCTTATTATGGTTTTGTCTCACCTCACATTCATTAAATTGTCTCCATTGGCTCTGTATATTAAAATAATGTCCAGGCTTATTCACTGCTTTTCCAGATAAGCATCCTAACTCAGAGCAGGTGCCACCTTACCTACCACACACACACTATCTTTCTTATGCTAATTGTGTGAAGTTCGCTCTCTCATTTGTATCTACTCCGGAGACAGAGGCCATTTGGAGACAATTAGTACTTCACTATTTAGTCGCTTTGGCTTTAATAACAGTTGACCAGGAAAGGTTCATATTAAATTACAACTAAATACTAATGTGCTTTTCTAAAGCTAATGAGCCACTTGTATCTCAAGGGAAAAAAAAAAATACTGCCAGTTTTGTGAAAGACTGTTCAGCTCTTTTAGCATTTGATATTTATTTATGGATCAGCTAGAAGTAGCTCAAATGTACTTATTCTTGAGCTATTTCTGGATGCAAGTTTTTTAGTAGCTCTCTTCTACCCTAAGTTCATTTGATTTGGATGGTGTCAGCCACTTGGATATATAACCTGAACTGCCAGATTAGAGCACCAGACCCTCCCAGTCACACCAGGGTGTTTTGAGATGTTACATGTGATAAAAGCCAAATGAACTCTGGGATTTTGCTGGGAACTGTTTCAAAATA
Source organism: Catagonus wagneri (assembly GCA_004024745.2). Lineage (NCBI taxonomy): Eukaryota > Metazoa > Chordata > Mammalia > Artiodactyla > Tayassuidae > Catagonus > Catagonus wagneri. The sequence continues at coordinate 14,820,261 of PVHT021183631.1, forward strand.
AACAGTCTGTTTTGCAGGAATTAATCAATTGATAGATATAAACACAGGTTTACAATTCGAATCCGTTTCCTGGGAGAGCTTGTATCAACGTGAAGCCAATTTTGAGTGGAGAACATAGCTAAAATACGTAAAGAAAGTGGGCTTAAAGAACCTCTATATGAAGCCCTGCCTTACAAGAACTATTACCAGAACTGATCAAGTAAGTTTCCATTTGGCTTCATCTTGTTTAAGCCATTCTTTTTTTTTTTTTTGTGACTTGCAAATAAAAGTGCCTGGCTGCATAGGTTTGGGTGTACACAATTTATGATAAAGCCACCTCTTAAAATGCAAAGCAACAGAACAATGAGACAAAACTTAAAAGAATAAACCTAGCAACAGTTACATGTAAAAGAGCTTTCTGAAAGTTTTTTTTTTTCTTTTTGGTCACTTACATCTTGGCCTGTATCACCCATCATTATATCCATGCCGTTAAATAATATTTAAGCTTTGATATGCAAAGGTTCTTGTGTATCTTTGAGCCCCATTCTTAGCGTGAAATTTGTGGCTTATTTGGCATTGTAGGAGGAAAATGAACTTTTTGCAGTGAATAGTGATTGAATGATGACAATTTTCAATTAAAATTATTATTTTGAATGAGTTTTAGAGAAGAAAGGCTTATATAATGGTCAGTTGTTTTCCAAACTAAAGACATTAAAATTGGATATTTCTTAGCATTTTGTTCCAATTTAAGTTGATATATTTAATTTCTATTTGTTTTTCTTTGCACTATTTTGCCATCACCTACATATTTTGTTAAATTGTTGTTGCATTTTTCTTTCCTTATTTTTGTCTTTTTTTTTTTTTTAGGGCCATACTCATGGCATATGGAGGTTCCCAGACTAGGGGTCAAATCGGAGCTGTAGCTACCACTGAGCGAGGCCAGGATCAAACCCACATCCTCATGGATCCTAGTCGAGTTCATTAACCACTGAGCATGACGGAAACTCCCATCATTGCATTTTTCTAATAAAATAATTATTGTCAGTCTTTTTATAAAACTCCTCTTGCTTCCAACCATTTGACTCCATAGACATTAAATAAGTTCTGTTCCTGAAAAGTTAATATACTGAACTTTACATTTCTGTCTTCTGAAGGAAAATACCTTTTTCACAGATGTGTGCAACACTATCTGCCTCATTGTTTTAGAGCCAAGCTCTCCAATACCTCCTGATGGTATTGGGCCATCAATACCATAAATACATATATTTTTTCTCCTTGGGAATTTCTGGTTATAAAGAACATGTTGCTCGAAAGAAGACCTCCTTAAAGTAAGCCATAAAATGCTAGAGAAATGCTTTATTGGGAGAAAGGAAGTAATGCATAACAGTAGGAGATTATTAAATAGGAGATGTATTGCTTAAACCATACTAAAAAGCTAAGAGTACAAATAAAAATGTCATAGATGGGACTCTAGAAACTGAGGCTGGCCTACAAAAAGATAGCAAAGAAGGAGTTCCCATCATGGCTCAGCAGTAACGAACCCGACTAGTATCTGTGAGGATGTGGGTACCATACCCTGGCCTTGCTCAGTGGGTTAAGGATCTGGCATTGCCTTGAGCTGTGGTGTAGGCTGGCAGCTACAGCTCTGATTTGACCCCTAGCCTGGGAACTTCCATATGTCGTGGGTGCAGCCCTAAAAAGAAAATCCACACAAACACATACACGTCACAAGTGAGAAAAATTCACATTTCATTTGTTTCTTTATAAACTCCATGTTTTCTCCTGCTCTGTTTTGCACTCAGCAGAAAAATGAACTGAAATGTAGATGATAACTCAATTCCTTATTATAATTACATACAAAAAAGTAAAATTTTCTTGAAAAATAATAAGAGAAAAGCAGCTAACTATAGAGGTCATCAAGACATGAGTGCCATTGTCATTGTCTTCACTGTCATCACTATCATCATCAATTATCATCAGTCATCTTTCTCAATGAATATGTATTTAGCCACATGACAAATATCTGATGTTCAAAGTTGCTGTATGGCCATAAGATACTGCAAGGTAAATGGAGTGCAGCAGCATTTTTTTCATGAATAATTTTAGTCAAAGAGATAATAAGACAGTGGACATCATGGACTTAGACTTCATCAGGAATTAAGAAGGTATCACTTAATGGAGTTTCTCATCAATGTTCTTTTATCAGATTCACACTCATAAAGGTAATGATTTTCCGAAAGTTATATGCATAGCATTTCTCCCTTTCTAATAATTGATTGTATATAAAAAACATTAAAATGATATTTTTTTAGTCTGACAAACATCAAACAAGCTGGTAGCAATGTTGAAAAGATTTGATGAAATGTATACTCTATGCTGTAGGTTGGATTATAAATGTCTACTTTCTATTCTTTTCATGGAGAACGATGTGGAAATTTTTATTAATTTAAAAATTGGTATACTCACTGATACAGTTATTTCACTTCTAGATAAAGACAAGCATATGATGTATATATGTAGGATATTTACTGCACAATTGTTTATAATTGAAAAAAAAAGGAAACCAAAATCTCCATGTTACTAAATCTAAAGAATGTCATCATGTGCTGATAAAATGCTTAGAAGGCTGGTACTGTTGTCACTCACAGCCATGAAAGTCTTACAGTAACCCTGTGCTATTCCATGTTCCCCTTTCGCTAATGCATCTGTCTCCATTTCAGGATTATCTTTATTCATTTAAGAGACTCTGGAACAAGATTATCTGCTCTTCTACTCTTTAGATACATGGCCTTGGGGAAAAAGCACAACAACAACAACAAAAAACAACTCTTGCCCCTCTATAACCTTAGTTTATTCATAGCTAAAATGTATACAGTGTCTATCTCAATAAGTATAAGCTACGTATTATTTTTAATGTCAAAATTATTGAAATTCTCCAGGGTTAGGTCTTTTTTTGACCTTTGTTCTCCTTACTTCATGTAAAATTATGTAATGTCCATGGATACAGTTTTTGTAATGGAACTATTTAAAATGAAGAGGTCATAGACTGTGATAGTGCAGCTCCCTAGACCTAGTATGTCATTCCTAAGTCTGAAGGGGAAAATAGGAAGGAGCATGTACCAGACCCAGAAGGAGGTAAGGGGAGTGGGCAACCCAATAACAGTTGTAACTTTTAGTTAATTTCGTAATGATCCCTAGGCAGGAAACAGAAAATGAATGCTTTGACCTCACTTTCTTCCCTCCCTCCCATCTGTTACTGGCATTCTCCTTTGGTTTAACCAAGTCAGAACCAGAGGCCAGGAAAATTCCTTTCCTTAATCTATACAGGTCAACCTCTAGGAGCACACAGCCAGGGGAGAGAGGGTGAGATTAGATCTGGAAAGAAGAATGGAAGATTTTAGCCCGATCCTTTATATCCTTTCCTGAAATATCCTCTTTAAATGAGTAAACAAAGTAGCACATTCTCCTGGGCACATTTTAAAATCTCCTCTGCTACATACTTCACCCTTCATTTAATCTGCTTTCTCCTTGATCCTAGATTACTGCAAAACTTCCTCAGTTAATCTTCCTTCTTTTTCTTTGTATACTCAGGATTTATTCCTTCCTCCTTTTCTCTCTTCCTTCTCTTCTCTCCCCTCTCCTCTATTCCCCTCCTCCTTCTCCTTTTCTCTTCCTGAGAGTGAAACTTTTAAAATGTGAATTGAATTCGGACACTTCTTTGATAACTTCCCATTTGTTTTAGTTTTCTATTTCTGTGTAAGTAATTACCAGACTATGCAATGACAGAACACCCATTTACTATTTCACAGTTCTATAGTTTGGATAGACTCAAGTGCCTTCTCTGCCTAGTGTCTCTCAAGACCAAAATCAAGGTGACATCGTATCTGGAGAAGCTGAGAAACAATTCACTTCCAACGTCATTCCTATTATTGGCAGAATTCAGTTTCTTGAATGCTCCAACCTCACCTTACATCATATTCTATATTTTCTGTGCGTGTAGGCCACACATGTCAGCTCTCTCAGGGTTTCCACTGGACTTAGCCTCCCAAATATCAATTTGGACCAGTATCAATAGGACAGCCTTTTCTCATAACTCCTTGTTCTCAAATCCCTTGGCCAATAACCACGCATTCTTCTACACAATACACAGTCAATCATGCTTTAGGATAAGTATTTATATTTGAAAACAGAAAACGATTTAGAAGAATATATTCTAAAATATTAGAGATTTTGTCCATCATGGATTTGTTGAAAATTTTCAGTTGTTGGTACATGGTTTCTATATGTCTGTTTTGTAAGTCTAAATTACTTTTATAATCAGTGGAATGCTCATTTCGTTTTAAAGTATTTAACAAAATCTCAACATGTACCAGATATCTGAAAGATATTATCAGCATTTGTGAATCAATAATAATTAGGTACATGATATGATTTTAATATTATTTATGTTATTCAGCTGCCAGCAAGTTCAGTGATATGCATATAATAAAAATTAATAGGTTAATGTGATAAACCATTGAAATGCCAGTCATCCTAATGTTAGAGGTTTTTTGTTTTTTGTTTTTTTTTTTTTGGTCCTACAGTCTTAACTGTGAGAACTTGCTTTGGTTTTAAATTTATGTTTTTGTTTTTTATTATCATAATTAGATGGTGACCATCAATAAGCACAATTCATTGTATCTTACATCATTTTTTAAACATAAACAAGTTGACGTACTTGTAATTTCAGTGGGCATTAAACTATGGTTTTATATAACCATGTGGGGCTTATTATAGGTAATATAAATATTAGTTAACACAGAAAGTTTAAAAGTTAAGTGAAACATGGAGATAGAATCATGTCATATTAGATTTAACAAAGTTTTCTGGCCATTAAAAAAACATCCCTCTGTATTACCAAATATAATTAAGATAGATCATTTTTTTTGTTCTTGTTGAATTGTGTAACAGACAAAAGTTCTTATGGATCTTCCTTAAAGGGTAACAGAGAGGAATGAGGGTAGAGGAGAAGGCTATAATTTTAGTTTCTCATTTCTTTGTCAGTCTTATTACATATCCATAATAGAAAACTGCAGCACAAGCAAAATATATTTCAATTGCTGGATCTAATGAGAAAGAACTAATGGTGAAAAAAATAGAAATCTTAAATGCACAGTGAAATCTGATGTATTCCTGACATATTTGACATATGCTTATTTATAGAATCAGAATGAAGTTTGAAAAATATTTGAATGTTAATGGACAATGCATTTTTACTACTTTATCTTATGCCCTTATATAACCCGTTCTCCCCAACCCTTCCTCCCCAACTCTCTCTCATTCTCTCTCTTATACACACACACACACACACACACACACACACACACACACACACACACACAAAATACAGGATAATTTTCAAAAATGTCCCATTAAGAAAACATTTTTCAGAGTTCCCGTCATGGTTCAGTGGTTAACGAATCTGACTAGGAATCATGAGGATACGGGTTTGATCCCTGGCATCGCTCAGTGGGTTAAGGATCTGGCGTTGCCATGAGCTGTGGTGTAGGTTGCAGATGCGGCTCAGATCCCACGTAGCTGTGGCTGTGGCGTAGGCCGGCGGCTAAAGCTTTGATTAGTCTCCTAGCCTGGTAACCTGCATATGCTACGGCTGCGGCCCTAGAAAAGGAAAAAAAGACAAAAGAAAGAAAGAGAAAGAAAAGAAAGAGAAAGAAAGGAAGAAAGACAACCTTTTTCAAGTGTTTACAGTGCATGAAGTATTGGGCTAGTTCTAAATATGCCTTGGTGATTGATCCCCCATGTACATAAAGTTTATAAACTTGTGCTCAGCATTTGCATATACGTAGTCTTATTTACTCTTCATAGCAGTCCTCTAGGGTAGGTTTTCTTCCTATGCCACAGATGAGTAACTAGCTCAACATCATTTCAGCAATTAAGCGACTGTGGTCTCCCAACCCAAATATTTCTAGAGATATAACAAGTTCTGAAGTCCACATTGTTCTCTTGTGATTTATTTATCATCTCACGTGTGTAATTAAGCTAAAGAGAAAACCGTTTTTAAAACCTAAAGTTTGTTCTGCTGGTTCAATTTTTTAACCCTTTGTATAGAAGTATTTGGATCTATTTATCAAAATATGGCATTTGTTTTTTTTATTCATTTGTTTGTTTACTTATTCTATTTTTATTAACACTTACCAGGGACAGATTTTATAGCAAGATAAAAGGAATTATAAGTTGCTAAAGTTCAGATGTTTGCCATAAATAAAGCGGAGAAGTAAATAAAGTATTCATAACCCAGATGTCAGTCACTGCCACCTGCCCTTAAAATCAAAATTAAGATAGATTTATCTCTATTTAAAGCTTATAATGGAAACTTGCTGTATTTTATTTATTTATTTATTTATTTAGACCATGAAGCATAGATAACTTTATTTTCTTTTGCAAATAATCTCATTTTCATCTAAGACTTCATCTTTTGTCTGTTGTTTCAATGTGAGATAATTCTATCTCTGGCTCCAACTATGGGTATACAGCTCAGATCTGGCCAATCAGAACATTTTATTTCTGAATATATTGTCCAACTCAGGTATAATAAAAATGTGATTCAACCAAAACCAAAGTAATTCAATGAAACTTCCCTACCACTGTTGTGAGAGAATGGATAAGATTTCCCAATCAATTTAAAAATGAGAAATGGAATCAGAGAAGAGAAATAAAAGCAATCCAAACTGGAAAGGAAGAAGTAAAACTACGACTGTTTGCAGATGTCATGATCCCATACATAGAAAATCCTAAAGACACAACCAGGATACTGTTAGAGCTCATCAGTGAATTTGGTAAAGTTGCAGGATACAAAATTAAGACACTGAAATCTATTGCATTTCTGTACGCTAACAATGAAAGATCAGAAAGAGAAATGGGGGAAATAATCCTGTTTACCATCACATCAAAAAGAATACACTACAGAACTACTAGGAATAAACCTACCTAAAGAGACAAAAGACCTGTACTCTGAAAACACTAAGACACTTGTGAAAGAAATCAAAGATGACATAAACAGATGGAAGGATATACCATGCTCTTGAAAAACCATAATTTGAAAAGATACATGTGCCCCTATGCTCATTAGAGCACTACTTACAACAACCATGACGTGGAAGCAACTTAAATGTCCATCAGCAGAGAAATCGATAAAAAAAAGATGTGGTACATATATATAATGGAATATTATTCAACCATAAAGAAGATTGAAATAATGGCATTTGCAGCAACATGGATGGACCTAGAGATTTTCATACTCAATAAAGCAAGTCAGACAAAGACAAAAATCATACGATATCACTTATGTGTGGAATCTAATAAAAATGATACAAAAAACTTATTTAAAAAATAGAAACAAAATCACAGATTTCAAAACCAATCTTACACTTACCATAGATGAAACCATTGATGGAGAAGGAAGAATTGAGAGGGTGGGAATAACACATACACACTACTGTATAGAATAGGTGATTAATGAGAACCTACTGTATGGCACAGGAAAATCTACTCAATAGTTTGTGATAACCTATATGGGAAAAAAGAATGGATATATCTTTGTGTGTATGACTGATTCATTTTGTGGTACACTTGAAACTAATACAGCATTGTAAATTATACTTCAATAAAATTAAAAAGATAAATAAGCATGAGAAATGGAACAAAGGCGATTACCTCAGCCATTTTGTCACCTAGAGAATGGATCGAGTTATGAAGAAATGGAAAGGGAAATGAGGTCCTGGTGTCATTGTTTGCACCCCTGATTTTAGCCTTGGTGAGATCAGGATTGCACATGATTTTTTAATCATTGTAATCCAGACAAGCTTTTCATTTTTTTCTTCTATAATTTCCTTTATATTAACCCTTCACACCATGAAACCACTTGCATAAGCTTTCTGTGGTGGATGTTCAGTGGAGTATGGGGAGCTAATTGAAAAGGAGTATATTATGGTGCCATATGGCATTTAGTTTAAAGCTATATAAGATTTTACTTAAAAAAAAAAAATTCTGGAGTTCCCATCATGGCTCAGGGGAAACGAATCTGACTAGGAACCATGAGGTTGCAGGTTTGATCCCGCATCTGGAACCTACACCACAGCTCATGGCAGTGTCAGATCCTTAACCCACTGAGTGAGGCCAGGAATCGAACCTGCGTTCTCATGGATCCTGGTCAGATTTGTTTCCACTGAACCATGCTAAAAACTCCTGAACATTTTCTTTAGGCTAGTTAGTGGAGTAATCAACAGCTTTGATTACCTTTGCCTTTTCTGAAGGTGAAATTCACTGGTATCCTCTTTCTGCTCTCTCACACCTAAAAAATTTACATGCTTTTGCACCTTTCAATCTAATCCTGTGCAGCCAGCTGAAAAAACAGGAAAATAATCAAAAACACACAAAAACTTTCTGATCCATCATCTCTCAAGTATTTCAATATTTTCTTTCTTTTCTTTTTCTTTTTTTTTTGGTTTTGGTTCTTATTCTGTGACTGCATGTTAAGTTTTTAGCTGAGAGATCTGGCACATTCCGCGTGTATACTGAGGAGTGCTTTTTGAGATATTAATGAAAGTTCTCAGAAAATGATGTTTGCAATCTTTCACACTGTGTAATTCAGGGGACAGCATTTCATTTAAAGAGAGTGGCTTTCATGCCTCACACTTTTCTAACGCCTTCCCTTTGATGTGCTTAGAGGGATTTACAGGTTTCTTTCTTAAGAGCTAAGTATCCTAGGAGGCAGGCAGGATACAGGTATTAAAGATCAATACCTGTCTTAAAGAAAGACTTTCACATTTCAAGAGAGACACTTACCTAGTAAGTCTTTACATTATATACATTTTGAGGTGAATAAATGTGTATGGAGAATAGGCTTAGCTAACTTGTTTCCTATGTACATTTTTTCCCATAAACTTTTATTTAAACATTTTTTTCTCCTTAAATCTCAAATCTGTTGTGCTGTTTGTTTTAAGGCTTTTGCATTTTGTTCTTTCCAGTGACTTAAGACTGGACTGGAAGTAGACTTGGCAGTGTAACAATAATTCATCCGTGGGCATGGGCTCTTCAGTAATAAATGGCCACTTAGTGTGCACAAGGTTAATCCTGTCCTGGAGACTTGGTGGAGGATGATTCTCCATGTCAGGAACAAAGGCAGTTTGTTGTGAAAATGAATTACTGTTGTGTCTGTGGACTTTGGGTAGTCCATTTTTGCTAAAGAGCAGATTATCTGAATTCCTTTTGAATATTCTTAGAGCTCAAAAGGGGTGTCTCTGGGATTTGTGAATGCAAAGAGTGGTTTGTGGTGTCAGTCAAGGTGACTAAAGCCCTGATTCTAGGAAGTAGCTTTGATTGGCAGCATTTTCGAGATCTTAACAATAAAATAAATAAATAAATAACCTCTACTTTCAACGTGGTTTCCAGTGTTACAGTTGTTTCTTTTAAAGCATTTTCACACCTAGAGAAATTGATATGTTAATTTTGTAAAAAACGTTCTGTATCATTTCAAAGTTAGCAAGGGTGATTATCAAAGAATGTGGCATATAGGACCTTCTTTTTTCCCCACCAAGCCAGTTCACATTTCTTTGACAGTTTTAGTAGTCTGAAGATTTTATCCTCTCCCTTTTACCAAAAATTCCTCTTTGAACAGCATCCTAGGAAATTTTATTTAGTTAATGCCATAGACGTTTATTGAATGCCTACTATATGAGAGCTGTAAGGGAAAATATGACTTATGTTTGAAAGGGTACAACTTAAAAAGTTATATTTTCTGTGACAACAACATGCACTTAAGAAGGTTCAAAGAACTAATTTGGTTTGCACCAAAGCAGCATTGTTCAAATTGCTGCATTTGACATTGACATACCCTGTAGAAGAGTGTTTTATATGATAAGGCCTCTTTATGCTGGTGACTCAGAAATAATGCCAACAATGGGAACATGGGATGGGAAACCAGACTATAAATGCACTAAGACACCACTGGGATCCACTATGTGAGGTCAGTCCAGGGAAACTCAGCATTTGTACCCATATCTCTGTATTTGTCTCAACTCAAACAAAGAAGTAAACGGTTTTCCCATATTCATTTTTTGCCCACCCATTCTCAGAAAAATGCCTGCATTTTTACAATATTAATTACTACCCCTTCTCTCCACGTGATTTTTTTTTTTTTTTTGTCTTTTAGGGCCATACCAGAGGCATATATGGAGGTTCCCAGGGTAGGGATTGAATCAGAGCTGTAGCTGCTGGCATACACCACAGCTACAGCAATGCGGGATCGAAACTGCATCTGCGACCTACACCACAGCTCATGGCAACGCCGGGTCCTTAACCCACTGAGCAAGGCCTGGGATTGAACCCATGTCCTCATGGATATTAGTTGGGTTCCTTAATCACTAAGCCATGATGGGCACTCCTCCACATGAATTTTCTTTTATGATCAAATAGTTTATTTATTTATTTATTTTTTACCATTTTTTTTGTTAAAGTATGGGAGGGTGACAATATTCACAGCATTGTGGCAATTTCTGCTGTACTGCATAGTGACCCAGTCATACATATATACGCTCTTATATACGCTCTTTTTCTCACATTAAACCGTCAGTATCTCTAGTTATCAATACAGGAAATGGAATAAAAATTAAAAATTTTATTTGAGCTCTCACTAGAACAAAAATTTTATAGAATTTGTTACCTTACTTTTTGATTCATTCATATGTTCAACAAATATTTGTTAACTTTGTAATATGTGTCAGTGGTCAGGCACTCCTCTATGACCTCAGTATATATAAAGAAGACAAAGTCATCCCCTTTGCTATAACTTTTCTTTCTGCAAGAGGAGTCAGACAATCAAAATATAGATAAACATATTTTACTTTAATAATGTAATAGTTACAAGACAAAGAAATCAAGTTTTTTATTTATTAATTACATATCTACTAAGGGTACATTACTTTAGGTTCTGTTCCATACTGAATCACTAAGAATAGCCTCTTTAAATCTTTTATGTCTAGCATATGTACTAGAACTTAGACATCCAACTACTATCTTATGAAATAAATCTTTTCATGAGTTCACAAGAAAGGAAAAATGTTATTGCTTTGTGGGCTGGGGAATTGCTTCTTTTATCAAATATTGAGAACTTTGTATTAATTTATTGTCATTCATTTAAAAAAATTAATGACTCCATATTTAGGAAATAAGTGGCCAACTGTTTCAAATACTGCTGAAAAAGATGAAGATTGAAAAGTATCCATTAGATACAATAGTTTAGGGACTTGTGGTGATCTTTACAAGAACAAATTCAGTGGTGTTGTGGAGATAGGAACTATGTCGCAATGAAACATGTTTTAGGTAACAGTAATCATTACACATTCATTAGCTTGATAAAAATGCAGAAAGTGAAACAAAACCAAATATTGATGAGGTCATAGAGACATTAGAATTTCCCTACACTGATACCAGGAGTATAAATAGGTACAACAATTTTAGTTCATCTAATATAGTTGAAGCTATGCACACATATCAAATCCAGATATTCTGCTTCAGAATATAAACCCTAGAAATCTTTCAAACGAATTATATATAAATATTTATTGAAAAATCATTAGTATAAAATGTTAAAAATACCTCTCAAAGTATGCTATTTAGCTAAAAATGTAAGTTTCAGAATTATTTATACCGAACTTTAAAAATATACAGAATAGACATGTATGTAGTAACGGTACAAACAGGCATAGAAGCACTAATATCAATATTAGGATAGTCTTACAGGAGGGAAGAAAGAGGAATATAGGAAAACGAGATTTCACTGTGTGTGAAGTATTTTGAAAAAAAGAAAGAAGGATGGAAGGAAAGAAGGAGAAAGGGAAAGACAGAAAGAATTAAAAAAAAAAATTTTGATAAAAATGTTAAGATCTGTTAAAACTAGTTGTGTACATGAGTTGGAGATATATATATATGTGTGTGTGTGTATATATATATTCGACTAAAAAAATACAGTCTGAAAGTTGAGAGTTAAGTTTTATTTGGAGTGAAATTAGGACTAAAATCTCAAGCAGGCCTGAGAAACCACTCTGAGGAGGTGAGGGGGGTCAGCTCGGATATATGAGTTTTTGCAACAATGGGGAGGTAGTAGGAACAAAAGATTTACAGATAACCAGATTTACAGAAAATTTACAGAAAACCATTTCTATGGGAAAACATGAACCATTTCTATGGGAAAACATGAATCACTCCTTTGATATGCTTTCCTGAGTTCCCTCAGGGCTCATTGGCCCACCCTTGGGAGCGGCTGTTCTCACAGGTGATCATGACATCTTTTGTTTTGCCCACTAACTACAGCCCAGGAGGCAGGATTTCAGTAGTGTCCCAAAAAGGAAAGGGGGAATATCAAGATATGTCGTAAAGGTGAAGGGGTAGGTACATGAAGCCATGCACACATTTTACGGAAGTTTTCTGCTGGTCTTGTGAAGGTTCTACTAGTCGCAGACTTCAGTCATCACTGATGGATTTTAGTGTTTTTCTAAATATGAGGAGATGCAAGAATTGGGCTTATAAAATCTTCTCCTGAAAATATCTAACTATCTGAAGGCCCATTCTTCTGGTTTTCCCAGAGCACAGAGTGCCTCACTCCTGGTCTCTACCCTGAGCTCCACTCAGGGTGCTATGGATTGGCAGCTGTAATGGCTCATGTTCTATTCCATGTAAAGGCTGATAGCAAGTGCCAAACTTCAGTTCACGATATTCAGACACACAGACACAGGCACACACACAGACACACACACACACACACACACACACACACACACACACGTACATTGTCCTATTATATGTATATATTCAGAGAAATATCATTCAATATATATGTATATTATATATATATATTATATTATATACATGTATTCCGTCTCTTATTTTCTAACTTTACAATATATGTGAAATACTTTATTGAAAAAAAAAGAGCGGAGATGAAAAACCAGAGATAACATTTGTAGACAGTATCTTTTAGGCTCCTTTGACCTGGGACCCAGTGAGTGATAGACCAGAGAAGATGATGAGGGAGACACAGCATTAAAGGAGCAAGATGGATGTGTCAAAAAGGAGGGGATTCATGCTCTGTAGATAATCAGTTCCTGGGAAAATATCTGCCCCTCTGGTCATGATGAAACTAACAGCACTAATGGCCTGAACCTAGCCAGAACAGACTCAGACTTGAACCCAGTCTAAACCCTGATTGGAACTTAAAAACCATGGTTTTAAATTAGAATCGCCCACCCAGTGTCTGTACTCACTGAGGTTCAGGTTCTTCATGACTGCTCAGAAGGAATTCAAAGAGAGACAAAGTGATAGGCAAGAAATGGATTTATTAAGATAGGACACTTGTGAGAGATGTAAGCAATCAGGCAGGAAGGCTCTGCCCTGAGGATTAGGTGGGCTACAGTTTTTATCATTCAAGGGGAGTAGGGGGTGGGAAAATACCGCCACTTCCTTTCTGGGAGTAGTAGCTCCTCCTTGGTATCTGGTAAGGTATGTATTCAAATCAGCAGAAGAGTGGTCCTCAACTGCATCTCCCACCCAACGACCTGAGGCAATTCTTGCACCTCCACTATTCAAGCAAGCCTGCCTTGTTCTGATGGTTTCTTGAGCAATTATTGACTTGCAGTGATCTCCACAAATTCCCTAAGTTTCCTTCTTTATCTATGGTCCCTTATTAGGACTTCTACAATTACCTGTGCCTACTCCATCCCTATCAATGAGATATATAGACTATAAGAGTAAAATGCGGTCTGCTTCATGAGCAAGTGTCATTTTAAGTGGATGTCTGTTTCAGGTAAAGCAAAAATGTAGAGCAAGCATTTAGAGAAGATAATGAAGATATGGGATAAGTGACATGCAGGTGATTAAAATATTTTCTGAAAATTTAGCCATTATAATCACTCAAGACAAATTTGTTCACAAAATACAACATTTGGCAGGAAAAACTGCCTGAGAAAATGGATGAAAGATAAAGGGATGCAAATCAGCATACTAAATACACACAAGATCAGGACTGTTATTTCGAACAATAATTTTAATCTTAGAATTGAAATAAAGGATAGGGAATATTCTTAGGGAATTGATAGAAATAGTCAATAGACAGCAGGATCAGCTATCTTTAGCACATTTCTGGTCACATTTAAAAGACCATTAGGTGTGATACTCACTATCTTTGCCCTCCTTTCTCCTATTCAATAAGGAAAACACACCAGTAAAGTTCAATATAAGTAAAAGCTGAAACAACCTTCATGAATGTCAAATATGGAACATTTTCCTGACTAAACTTTGAATGTAAAACAAATAATATGACTGATTGTCTGTGGGTATTATGTCATTAAAAGTAGTCTGTTTGACTGAAATATTTTGATAGAATTTTATGTTTTGGTAGCCTTTTAATCAAGCTATTTGATCATAATACTTTCTGAGTTCAAATGAGTCTCAATATGTTCATAAGCAGACAATAATGGAAATCTGTGTGTCCTGGAGAACCCCTGGCCTCCAAGATCTTCCAAGATCTCTCATAATCTGGAATTATTATAATTATTCCATAAATTAAGTGAAGATAATGGTAACATATTACTAGCTATAATATATTGAATACTATGCTAAATGTATTGCACATGTTATCTTATTCTTGTAAACCAACCTGTTACATACAATTCTTCCAGTTCACAAAGGAGGCAAAAAATAGGTATGAGCACATTGCCAAGATGGCACAGCTAGTAAGACTCCACACTGGGAATCAAATCCTTGTCTTTCTAATACTAAAAACAAACCTGAAGCTTTTCTATACTCCCTTTTTAGTCTCTCAAGTTTCTGAGTAAAGGAACACTACTTAACATTCTTTATAGATAATTAAGTATGTACTGGGAACTGTTTCTACTGACCATTACAACAATCAGAGGTAAAGTTATAGGTGTTGTTAGATATGTTGATGAAATTATCTCTGCTAGCTCTGTAAGGAAAATGAGAACACATAATCTTTTTTTTTAATTCCCTTTTTTTTTTTTTTTGCTTTTTGGGGCTGCACCCATGGCATATAGAGATTCCCGGGCTAGGGGTTGAATCGGAGCTGTTGCTGCTGGCCTACGCCACAGCCACAGAAATGCAGGATCCAAGCCAAGTCTGCAGCCTGTACCACAGCTCACGGCAACGCTAGATCCTTAACCCACTGAACAAGGTCAGGGATTGAACTCGCAACCTCATGGTTACTAGTAGGAGTCATTTCCACTATGCCACATTGAGAACTCTGAGAATACATAATCTTAAATGGAAACAGTACCCCTGGCTCTACTTTATTCTTTACAATTGATTTTGACATTGTTTTATAAGAATCCCTTGTTCTGTAAGTACTACAGCAATCATTGGCCAAAAGTAATGCAATTCTGATTGGACCTCTGATAAGAAAATGGTAATATTCCCACTATTAAGGGACTTTTTTCAGGTATACCAGCCAGCTATCCCCCACTGAACACAGTTAAGGGCCAATTCTCTCAGATAATGAAAAACAGTAAAAAAATGTAAAGACAATTTTCTCAGTGTCTCTATGAATACGTATTGGAAGTTGAGCTAATGATTATTCTGTTCTAATTTCTGTAATTTGATGATGTAGACATAATCATGGTATCACTAAAAGAAATCTGATGGGACACATACTTAGCTCCCCTACAAAATGACTGCAGGGCTTTCTTGGGGCTTAATTTTTACATAAAACTGTTTAATATGTAATGTACACTCTTTATTTAGGTCCTGGCCAGTAGAGTCTGTGTTGAGAAGGTAGAATAGTTAAAAGCATGACAGAGGGTGTGAGTAACTATATTCAGATTCATATCTTAGACACAAGCTCCCCAGAGTACTCAAACAAAACACTCATTTAGCAAGAAAGAACATTATTACTATGGCCAGATATTTCACTTAGGAGAACCTGGAGAAAGACAATTTTGTTCAAAGTAACAATGTCTGCAAAATAAGATCAAGAGCTGAGCTACTGATAACTAACCTCTATTAAATAGATTACAGATGTCAGTCACTGTAATTCAGTCATGGCCAAAGGCAATTAATCTCTTAAAAAGAGTGAGCAGTGAACAGTTCTTGATACCTGAAAACAGACACGTGATATATCCTTTATAATAGCAGTAGCAGTCAGAGTGGTCATAGCATTAGTAGAAATAATGACATTCACCCATGATGCTTTTAAGTGGAAAGTGAAAGTGTCAGGTCCAAAAATATTATCTTTAATAACTGTAATCTTCTGGGATTTGACAGGAATACTCAAAAATGCATGACTCTACAACCTAGGGATTTACTGTTGATTATGCTTTTTAATCTTCTGTGGCCTATTTTCTTTAGAGTATTCTATCTCTACTCCAGAGTGTTGTAAATGTTGTGAACAGAGTACTTCATTTGATTTGGGAAAAGTGGAAAACATTGCTCTTCTTATGATTTGTAAGCCTTAATTTTACTGCTTAGTTGGGAGAATGATTCAGTTTTGGGTTTGATATATCTATTTTATGGGCTGCTACAATTGGGACATGCTTTCTGGTTAGAGATGTCTTATAGTGAGATAACTTTCTTCTAAAATGTACTCTGAGATTATATTTTGATCTTGAACTAATATCTGAGTCCATAAATTGGCTCAATGAGATAACAGTAAAGGCGGGGAATGAAATGACAAAACTGTGACAAAAACCTTGCCTAAATAAAAGTAATGTTTTAGCATAAACTTTAAAACTGACTAGCGGTTGTACAGTTTTTTCCTGATGATTTATTTCCCAAGTACATGAATGTTCTGTTAAGGACAGTGTCTGTGTGCCCCCTAAGCCCTAACTCTCAATATGATGGTATTTGAAGATAGAGCCTGTGAGAGACAATATGAATACATGAGGTCATGAGGATGGAGCTTTCAGTATAGGATTAGGGCCCTTCTATTGTATATCTGTGCTGTCTGTAAGTCAGGAAGAAAGCTCCCACCAGATGCCAGCCATGCTGGCACCCTGGTCACAGTATTATAGCCTCCATAATTTTGAGAAAATAAGTTTCTGTTTTCTAAGCCAGCTGGTCTATGATCTTTTGTTATAATAGATAGGCAGACTAAGGTATGTCCTTAAATGGGTAAAAACAGTTAACTAATGAACTGTATATTTGAATATGTAGCTAGCAGATCATCTTAACTGAGTTCACTTGCTAGTAGATCCTCAGAGTTACCTGTAGCCTCCAAACCTTCATCCTCCCCTTACCCTGACTATTTCCACATTCCACAACTGAAGTGTCTGGTTTCTGAAAAGCTTTGTTTCAAGACTCGGAGATTTTAGCATATAATACACTCATAAATGTAAATAGTCTTCGCATTTAGGTACTTAAGGTGTGCTTTCTTGGATTCAGTATTAAAAAGTTATGTAGTCAGAGGAAATATTCTCATTGTAGCCACCATAAAACTATCTGCCTTACCTAGTAACTGTTAGAGAATGTATCTGAGTGTTGAATACTCCCCCTGAAAATCTGAATTCTAAATGTATGCCTAGTACTTTGAAATATATCTCCAAACCTCTGCTAATGGATTCAGAAAAGCACACCTCAATGAAATAAAGGGTAACGTCATAGCACAGATTTAAGAAGAAATCTTAGCTACTGGATGAATCCATTAATGTGTCCTTAAGAAGACAAAAATAAGATCCTATTGCCAAAGTTAAAATGATGTCCATTTAAATAGCACGATGTGGGTAGAAAAATCTATAGGAATAATGACAGAAATTAAGAATGGTTTCCTTTATTTAACACATTAAGAAAGAACTGTTTCTGAATGCATGTCTGATGTATCCTGATTAAGAACATTTCAAGGAACAATAATACTGTGGTACCTTGCCTGAGCCTCAGTCACTTCCTGATAATAGAATTTGTAGGCATTCGAAGAATTCATGATTAAAACAGTAATGTATTTGGATTGGGCTCAAAGCAAAGGATCAAAAAGTTATCTGCTAGCAAATATAAACTCTTGTTTCTACCAAGACCTACAGAATGACTTAATGTTAGAATATTAATGGGTATTGAAAAACATGTTTATGATAATGAGAAGGTCAAATAGATTTTAAACGTTAATTTCACCCTAGCCTAATCAATGGTCAGAGAGTAGACAAAATAATTTTATTTAAACAGAGAGGAACTGATCTAAGGTACAGTCAATAATGTTGAAATTGTGAACAGTAATAGAACGTGTTGAAAAGTAACAGTTGGATCCTGTCATAAAGCAATAATTTTAATAACATATATTAAACTAATAGTGTTATCAGTGATATTATCAATAGTAGTTTATAGCTGTTAAATTATTTTATTTTTATTAAATTTCATCTTAAAAAGAATAGAAGAAAGTGTTTCTTATGGAGTTTTTATTTAAATAAAATCAATTTCTTATGACATTACAGGGAGCTGAATTACTTTTTGAAATGATAGTATTAACAAATGAATGAATCATTTAATAATAATTTATTGTTTATTTATAAAACATTAAACACTCAAATGAATTTTAGATGCCTTCTTTACAAATAAAAGCGACATTAAAATTGATGAGTGGTTGCAGTAGGATATGTTTACTTTTTTATGAAATCTTATAAAGGCCAAGAAGAGTATGATGTATATTTGGAATTATTATGTTAATTATACAGTGAAAGTGGACAGAATATCAAAAGAATAGACCAGTATTTTAGCAGTGCAGTATGACAGCCAATTCCTTGCGATTTTCCCTTTTAGTAGGTGACCTTTGCATGACGATTGTAAATGGACAATAACTGTTATTAGTTGCATGAGTATTTATCAAGAGAATGATCAGTTCTTATAGTTATGGTTTTGTAATTATCTGCATACTAGACTCAGTAATACAAAGGTTACAGATGAAAGAAACCTGTTAGGTTGATTTTAGTATGTTTCCTTAAACTTGGTTGTTTTGGGATTTTTTTTTTCAAACCGAAAAAGAGTTAGCTTTAATTGTGTCTGTCCCAACTGCATCTAGGAATGTCTCCAAACAATCAAGCAAAACAAACATGATAAAACTGTCCTATTGGAGAAACCAGGAGTTTCTGCCAGCCACAAGGCTTCTGAGGATGAGGCCGAGAGCAGCCCATTCCCGAGGCTGGTTCTGTCGCCTACACAAGTTTCTCATCCTACCAGGAGGGCTAGGGACAGGTGAGGGACCCTCCTCCTAGCATGGTAGATCTTTTAGAAAGTCACTAGAGGGGTGCCCCCTTCCTCCTACCACATTCCTGTCATAAGGTAAATGGAGACCTTCTGGGCATCATCCCAAAAGCCAGGGAATAAGGTAAGGCAGCCCAAGTGCCATCCTGGACTCTCGGCGAGAACTCTATTGCAGTCTACTTGGTTAGTTCCTGATGCCCTCTGTGGGGATTAAAGTTAAGGTTTAGTCCAAGTATATTTTATGTAACTCACACAATAAGTGTATCATTTCTTAAGATAATTACTATTTAAAACTTAACTGGATGTGATTAGCTTCAGATTAGGTGGTTCAGAAGATTGAGAAACTTGAAGACAGAGCAATAGAAATTAGAGAAGCATTGGGAAAACTTAAAAAAAAAGGTTCTTGTGAGCAAACATAAAACATTTCAACATACCTGTAATAGAGTCACAAAGGTGAATAAAGAAAAATTTGTATATAAAAATTAAGGTAGTGTTTTTTGAACTTTGATGAAAATAATAAACCTACAAATCTAAGAGGCAAAGTAGACAAAAACAAACAAACCAAAACAAACCAAAACACAAGACAGTTTCTAATTAAATCCCTAATAACACATGAGGAAAATATAGTGAAAATACAATAAAATCCAAAAAATACTCAATCCAGAAAAAGACAGGAAAAAAGAACACAGAATAATAAACTGAATGGAAAGTTATTGATTGGTATGAACAGAAATTCTGGCATTTTTTTTAACTTGTACCTTTCCCAGGAGTTGGCTGGGGTTTGGGTAACAGAGCTTCTGTTCTTGAGGGACCTGAAATACACTAATGTTTGATTTAAGGCTTTGGGGTTCAAAATAAAGTGTGAGATTCTTTGTGCTAAGGCGCGTCTCAGCATGAGAAAAATTTAGTAATAATAACTTAGAATGGATGAACCACAAACGGTTCCAAAGCTTAGTGTAAATAAGCATACATGATCTTTGATACATATTCTAACTTATTTATTTTGCAAATTTCCCAAGAACAGTCTCTTCTTGGAGATTACTAGCATTTAAAACTCAGTAGTGGTGAGGAAAATCTTGAGACTATGATTGCCATGTGACCTTCTTCACTGTTAGCCCACATTTTCATCACCACAAAGTTTTCCAGAGTATTTTCAGTTCACAGTAACTCAGTTTTCAGATTTGTTCAGATTCTGAAAATAATCCAAGAGTCTTCTTTGTAAATTTATTTTCCATTAATATATGTCTTAAATTTTTCTTTTTACCATGACTGCTTTCTCAGTAGGAACTATTCTGTCAGACATCCAACAGAATCATTTTTTAATCACATTTGTAATGCCTTTCTGTAGTTGGGGAATAAGCAGAACTGATTGACTTCAAGGCAAAGGGGAAAACCGAGGCTCTACTGCTCTTACAGCAACTATGGGGTACATTCCTTCCATAATGCTATTTTCAGATTTTCTGCACTTGTAAATAATACTGGTTCACACCAGGCATATATTTTAGGGAGTCTTCCTCCAGCCAATGAAGCTTATTCTTCTCCACATGGCATTCAGCAATCCAGTATCTTAATTATTTATTTCTACCGGTAAGCAGTGTCTGTGTATTAAAAAAACAAGCAATCAAACAAAAAGACTAGACCTTACTTAGTCCCTTTGCAAAGGACCTCTTTGATAGTGTAAATAAAGTGTAACATATTTGTGTTAGATGCATGATATAGACAACAGTTTAAGGAAGGAACTCATTTTGTGTGTTAGCTTAAATTAAGAAATATGATAGTGAGAGATAATTAGATAGATGATAGATAGATAGATAGATAGATAGATAGATAGATAGATAGATAGATGGATGGATAAAATATAAGGAATAAAACTTAACTGGAAAGCTTTGACCCTGAACTTTAACATGCAATGAAAAACTTGAATTCAGTAAAAGCAAACTCAAAAAAAAAACTCTTTTGTTAAAAAAAATCATTATTATCCTTGACATTGAGACTTTACTGATATTACTGTATTTTTATATCCTGTGAAAGAGGACTAATGATTTTAGAAAGCTGACTCTTCCCTCCTCATGATGAGAAAGGAAGAGGCTGAGAAGGCAGTTCAGATCAAAGTAGGAAGATGAGAGGTTCAGGAAGGATTAACCCTTAAGAAATCTGGAACCTGAGAGGGGAGACAAACTCTAAAGTCTGTGGCATGGAAAGCAAATTATATTCATGATTTTTATTATTTTTTTCACAGCTTTCTACTTTGATACTAAAAATTCAAGAGTTTTGAGCTTTATGAGTGAGCAGTTACTTGAAGTTTACAACAAGGCAAAAAGGAGAGTACTGTGTAACGCATATATCTGCTATTGGATACTAGAATAGTCATACCTAATTGCAGGAAAAAATGGGATTAAGTGTTAATTAAAATCCAGACCTCAGTTTTACAAAAACTATTTGTTTATTCATTTGATAGATTGTTCTTATCATAAGCTAATAGTCTCCATTTGAAAGTCAGTAACAGACCTTATAATTATATCATTGTAGCATTTAATATTTATTATTCCTATAATTTCAGCATTATCCTTTTCATAGATACATAGTTTTGGAAGCAGAAAGTAATATCAAGTTGTAATATTGAGTAAACATAGATAAGGATTTGCAAACTAATGACCCACTTGTGAGCACTATAGTAACTGATAACTTCTTTTATATCTACACTGATACTGAAAGCTGCTTGGGAGTAGTAATCATTTTACAGTTGTTCATTGTTTCTGTATGACACACTACATAGTGTTAGATGGAAAGTGAGAATTTACAAAATTTATATTGTATTTTTTATTGGCATGAATATCAAGTATTATAAAATATTGAACAAAATTTGATATGTATTTCTTATTGAAGTATTCCTCAAAAATACAGTTCTGATCTTAAAATATAAATTATACTTACACATCCAAACAAGATGGAATAAGAGGGTACAAGTTTGCTTCCCTGCCTAATACAGCTAAGAAAAAAGACAAAATTATGAAGCAATGGTCTTTATAAAGAACAGTACTTCAAAGTGTAAATTCATTTAGAGAGATAGAAAGTAGGCCATTGATTGCATATGTTTTGGCAGTGTAATGAGTAAGGAAAGGATGTATTAAAAAATATGGAGTGACCTATGATGATTTTGGTGTTGGTTTCCAGGAAACATGCATATGTCAAAACTTATCAAATTCTGTGTTTTAAATATGTACAGTTTATTGTATGCCATTAATATATCAATAAAACTGTAAAAAATACTGTATTTTTTCCTCATTTATGAATGAGGAAATTCCAAAGATTTATAATTCTGGACATACCTTGGAGTAATATGAATTTTTTTTTTTTGTCTTTTTGCCTTTATGTAGAGCCGCACCCGCGGCATATGGAGGTTCCCAGGCTAGGGGTCTAACAGGAGCTATAGCTGCCGGCCTTCGCCACAGCCAGAGCAACGCGGGATCCGAGCCACGTCTGCAGCCTTCACCACAGCTCACAGCAACGCCAGATCCCTAACCCACTGAGCAAGGCCAGGGATCAAACCCACAACCTCATGGTTCTTAGTTGGATTCGTTAACCACTGAGCCACGAAGGGAACTCCATGAATTTTTTTAATTAAGAAATTTTAAGATAACTAATAAAGAGGAATACAGACAGAACTGATACTTCCAGTATTAATTCTTTTAAAAAACTTCTGTTTAGAGTAAATGGTATAACTGCCCTATCTCCTTTTGCACTTAATAAATAATTCATGGAGGGAAACTAAATGCTTATCTCCTTCGACGTTTTTGAACTCCTTATGATCGGAGTTCATTCAGTATTAATTTAATGACTTTCCATGTGGGCCAAACAGGCACTATCCTTTGTCTTATGGGATAGAGACTGTCATATAGGCATATAAGAAATGATATACCAAATGATAAGTGATAGTTCCTAACCTCTCCTTAGGACTGACTTAGTAGTGGCAAAAAAAGACATAAACTGATCATACCATAATGCAGAATGAAATACTTACTAATAGATGTAGCTTTTGATCTTTAAAATGTGCTAAGGCAGTACAGATATAAGACCCATGAATTATGATATGAAGCAGGGAATGGGGCCAGGGAGGTTTTAGAGAGATGTGAGGGACCTTAGTTATAAACAGGGATGGGCTCTGATGTACTTACACAGTAAGGATTCAAGTAGATTCTTGCCCCCTTGTGATAACTCTTGGAGCTGCCTCCTCTCCTAGGCAGCTGTCAACCTCTTTTGCTTTTTAGGGTCACACCTGCAGCATGTGGAAGTTCCCAGGCTAGGAGGTCCAATCATAGCTACAGCAGCCCACCTACACCACAACCATGGCAATGAGGGATCTGAGCCGCATATGTGACCTACACCATGGCTCATGGTAACGCTGGATCCTTAACCCACTGAGCAAGGCCAGGGATTAAAGCTGCATCCTCACAGATATTAGTCGGGTTTGTTAACCACTGAGCCACTAAGGAAACTCCTCTCTATTTGTTCTTCCTTAGGCATTTCTAAGGAGTTGCTGAGTAGAAAAGGCTAATGTTTAAGTTAAAGCTGGGTGTTCTTTATTAGCCGAACTTTGGAATAAGACACAGCAAAAGAGCTGAAGTCATCTACTTCAAGCCAGCTCCTTAAATCATGTGGGCACAAAATATTCCAGAGATCATAGCAGTTTAAACTACACATAGCAGTAACTCACCGAGTCAGGGTTTTAATTACCTCAAAAACTTGAATCAACATCGAATGCTATCAAAAGCAAAATGAATGTACATTAATCACCGAATATTTTAGTCACATGACATCTTTCATCCCAGAAAAGTTCACAACCCCTGGGTCTGTTTCTCATCACACTTAACCTGAGGAAACAGGATAGCAAGTAGCTTTGAAGAGATTGAATGGAAGAAGTTTGAGTGTTTAATTTAGACAGAGTTATACAATAGTTGCAGAAAGCAAGCACTTTCTCGTAGTGGATTTCATTTCTAGAGGTGCTGTATTATTTTCTCCCTCCGATGAAAAAATGGGCAATAGCTCATTTATATTCATTAATATCCTGGGCTAAAAATAAGTCTTGATAGGAACTTCTGATACCCACCTAATAGGGGACTCACTTTTGGAAAATGTGGTAGTTTTTAAAATGAAAAATTAAGACTGCGTTTTTATTACTTAATAACTGGTTTATTAATATCCTTGGAAAAGACAGTTATGGGAAAGCAAACACAAAGAACTATGATTCACCTTTGGTACGAATATTTTAGACTAAACAGACCAAAACCTTTTCCTTCTCTTTGAACCAAGATATTGGTAAAATATCCTTTTCCTCTTTGTTCCCTATGGAATGGCCCAGAGAAAGAACTGAAGCCATAACAGAAAAATGGTAATTTCCTGAAGCATCAATTTTCTATCAATAACCATTACAACTTCTTATATAAAAATAGCAGTTTTCAGACTATGCTCCCTGGACCCTTTCACTCTTAAAACTTTATTCCAAGCCTTCTGCAAATAATGAAGCATTTTCCATCAAAGAATCAGATTCCCTAAAGGGTTTCTGAAATACTTTTGTCACTTTTCCATGTTGAGAGTTACTTTTTAAGATTTCATTGAAAAAAAAAGTCATCTGCTAAATAAGTTTTAAGACTGTTCTATTAGAAAAAGATGAATGTGACCTTGAAGAAAAGAAAGGATAAGTTCACTTGACATTTATAGATAAAATGAGACTTATGCTAAATTTGTTCTTATTTCCAAGGTAATTAGCCTACTCTTCTTTACCTTTTATCATTCTGAGTGAGACTTGATTCGAACAAATAGTTTATCTAAAAGTGTGGTTGAAACTATGATTCTAAGTCAATTCAGAAATAAAACAATATTTATTCATTCATTCTGAAATAGTTAATGGACTCTAACTCTGTTCCAGGTCCCATACTCTGCCAGGACTGGCTCTGGATTTGTTTTCTAGTGAATCTCAGGCTGTGGAGAGAGATGTAAATGTATGTGAATGCAGCTGTACCATTCTCTGGCCAATCACTTAGTCTTGATGCAATCTTTTTGATTTTAAGTCAAATTTGATTTAAATTTTATTTCAGGTCCTTGCTCCCCTGCAGAAGTGGTAGCATTGTAGTACTTATTTGTCCCACCCCACCAAATGGCAGCTTTACCTGGGCTTCTCTCTTGCTTTGGTAACTCTTATACTGCTGAAATATCGAGAAGCATGCAGGTCCAGCAGTTATCCTATATTTTATCCATCCCTAAATGTAGTTAAGAAAACCTCTGTTTCTTCTAGTATGAGAATTTTTCCACATAGGTTTTTATTAAATTGTCCCTTTGTGCTGTTCTCCAGGGCTCGCTTGACAAAGATGCTTTCTCTACTCACTAGGTTTATTCAGGGTTCAGTTATGATATTTAAAAACCAGAAAGAGACCTGCTGTTGATTGGGGATAAATTGGGCAGGGATAGGAAATAAAGTAAGTAACAGGTGAAGTAAGTAGCAATTGCTAGTTGTTTGAAACGTAATACAAGTTTCAGTTGAGTGAGGTCATAGCTAAAAACCAAAACAGAGTGGCACACACGAAAAATATCAGTATTCATGGGGTCAGAGGAGAAAATTAGTGCTCAGAGAAGTCTTCCTAGAGGCATGAGCAAATGCCCACTCATGTCTACTTATTCCGTGACTTCTGTTCTGGCTTTATTCCTCTTGGTTTGATGTCCCTGCTTCATACATCCTTTCCCAAAATTTTTCAACAGAGAAGTTCATCCTTAAGAGAAAGTTTTACAGGCTCCTTAGCCTGTCCAATATAGAAAATCTGAAATATTATCGTATCTTTTTGAAAAATGTTCTCATGGATTATTCTATTGATGGGGCAATGTGTAGCTAAAAGAACATGATCGTGGGAGTCAGATATGTACTGTGAGTTGATTGTTTTAACTGTTATTTAGTAACTAGAATCTAATATGAGCTAATTAATTTCTCTGAGATCTAGCTTTTTCACCTATAAAATTTGGATAAGAATAAAACAATTGTAGGTTGGTTGTTAGGACTCAATATAAAAAACTTAATACATTGCCTAATATGGTACTAAAAATGGTAGTTTATTATTATGGATAGTAAAAATGGAATGAAAAATAATCTCCTCCCTAATCAGAAGATACTCAGTGAATGTGGACCGTTTTGGGTGTTTTGAATTTTTAAACAAACCACAATAGATCAAATGATTTTATGTTTTCATAAAACCATAAAACTAGAGAGAATCCAAATATCTCACTATTAGTAGTAACTCTAGTAATTAATAGGCTTTTCTTCCCATAACTCAGAGTAATCCATAATTTTAAGTGCAGAATGAATTAGCTATTTTTCACTTTGGGAAAGTTGACATTTAGCCTTTTAGCTGAATGATAAGTAAAAATGTAATTATGTTGAATTTAGAGGAAAAAAATAACAGATTTCCCTTTTCTGGATGATACATAGTTCAGCAGTTCTACTCAGAACTTTTACATCATACATAAAATAGGTATTTAGTAACAAAATATAAAATTAATTTGTCACTGTTCTATATCAAATTTTTCTTGCTTATATCCCCTATACAGACTCATTTATGAAACAGGCAAAAATGCCAATTTTTTTACCGTATATCAAACTCAGTAATTCTCTTGATCAGTTACTAGTGTGAAACTTAACCCATAACGTTATCACAGACAGCTGTAATTAATATCAAATTAAGTACTTTATAACGGATAGGGCCATAGAATAACACCTTGGAAGAAGACGAGAATAATCTAAAGGGCTTCAAATTATTCACATTATAGCCCCAGACTAAAAGGTAGAAAAATACTTAGAAATCTTATAGTTCGATTCTATTTTTTTTTTCCAAAAAGTATTCCAGCCATTGATGATTTAAAAAACTGGGTCCAGGAGTTCCTGTTGTGGCTCAGTGGTAACGAACCCAACTAGTATCCATGAGGATGCGGGTTCAACCCCTGGCCTCGCTCAGTGGGTTAAGGATCCAGCGTTGCCATGAGCTGTGGTGTAGGCCGGCAGCTGCAGTTCCGATTCAGCCCCTACCCTGGGAACTTACATATGCCATGGGTATGGCCGTAAAAAGAAAAACAAATACATACGTAAATAAATAAAATATAAAACCGGCTCCTGACACCAGAAGTAGCAGATGGAAATAAATGAGATAAAATAATAATTAAAAATAAAGGATTATAAAGAAATTCAATTTAAAGCTCATACTCAAGATAGAAGATAGTCATACTCATATACTTCATTCTCTAATCATACTCTTGTTATAGGAAGAGTATGTTTTATTTTATTGATGAGCTTGTGTTTCTCGTTGCAACATTACCAGTGTTAATTCTGCAGAGAGGAAAGCAGAATGAAAGCTTACTGGGAAGACATGAATAACTACAATGTATGGACATTTTTTTTCCAGGTAGAAGATATTATATAAAGCTTGGCCTTTTGGACTATGGGAAGGAAAAGTGATACAGGTTAAGGAAGCAACATGAAGCACATTTGTTTAGTTTTTCACTTGGGGCTCAAACTTAAGAGTGTATGTGCAGGCATGTTATTCATCAGGACAATGAAAATCTAAATCAGAATGAGATATTATTCTACCCCTCTTAGAATGGCTGTTTTCAAAAAGACAAAAGCTAGCAAGCGTTGGTAAAAATGTGGAGGAAAGGAAACTGTTATATGATGTTGGTGGGACTATAAATTGGTGAAGCCACTGTGGAAAACAGTATGAACATTCTTCAAAAATTAAAAATAGAACTACCATATGATCTAGCAATTCTACTTCTGGGTATTTATCCAAAGAAAATGAAAACACTAACTTGAAAAGATAGATGTACTTCATGTTTATTGCAGCATTATTTACAATTGGCAAAATATGGAAACAACCTAAGTGTCAATTGTGGCTATATTGATAAAGAAAGTATGATATATATGTGTATATATATACACACACACACACACATACAATAGAACGTTAGTCAACTATAAAAAAGAATGAAATCTTGTTATTTTCAACAAATAGATCTTGATGGCATTAAGTGGAATCAGTCAGACAGATAAAGACAAATTCCAAATGGTCTCACTTACATGTGGAATCTGGAAAAAATAAGCCCATAGATACAGAGAACTGATTGGCGGTTGCCAGAGGTAGGGGCTGGGTATGGGAAGATTGGGTGAAGGGGGTCAAAAGGTTATAAAATAAATAATTATAATGTAATAAAAGTTATAATAAAAGTTATAAAATAAATAATTCATGGGAATGAAATGTTCAGCATGGTGACTATACTTATAATTTTATTGTGTATTTGAAAACTGTTAGGAGAGTAATCTTTAAAGTTCTCATCACAAGAGAAAAAAGGTTTTGTAACTATGTATGGTAATGGATGTCAACTGGACTCGTGTTGATCACTTCACAATATATGCAAATACTAAAATATTATGTTGTGGCTCTAATATACTAATATAATATTAACTGTTAATTATACCTTATTAGGAAAAAGAGGAGTGTATGGGTTAGATATGTTATATACAAATCATGAGAGAGTTTAATCTGACTTTTAACTCTGAAGAGAATTCTACTTTACGGAAGACTCTCTGGCAACCTGGGGGCACAGAAAGTGCAGGGCATGCATGAGTAAAAAGCCTGAAATAGCTCTTCTTGTGCAGTCTTGATTCCCATGTGGTGTGAAAGGAGATCAAAGGAACCACATTTCCTGAAAGTATGAAGTAACTGATTCAATGGAAGAGGTTGCCAGAAATACATACATATAAAACCATAATGACTACACCAAAAAACTGTTAGAATAAATGAATTTGGTAAAGTTGTATGATACAAAATCAATACACAAAAATCTGTTGTGTTTCTGTATACTAACATTAACTGTGTGAAAGAGAAATTAAGAAAATTGTATTTACAGTAGCATCAAAAGCATGAAAACATTTGGGAATAAATTTGACCAAGTAGGTGAAAGATCCATACAGTGAAAACTATAAAATATGGATAAATGAAATTAAAGAAGACACAAATAAATGGAAAGATACTCCATGGCTATAGACTGAAAAATCCATGGAACAGAATAGAGAGTCCCCAAAATAAACCTATGTATATATTGTCAATAAAGTTTGACAAAATCACCAAGATATACAATGGGGAAAGTATAATCTCTTTAACAAAAGACTTTGGAAAACTGAACAGGCACATGCAAAAGAATTAACTCAAAATGGATTTAAGACTTGAACATGAGACCTTAAATTATAAACTCTTAGAAGAAAACATAGGAACCTCCTTGATATTGGTATTGGCAGTGATGTTTTGGATTTGACACCAAAATTAAAGGCAACAAAAGCAAAAATAATTGGACCACATCAAATAAAAAGCTTCTGCAAAGCAAAGGCACCTATAACAACATTAAACGGCAACCTACATGGGAGTTCCCATCATGGCGCAGCAGTTAACGAATCCAACTAGAAACCATGAGGTTGTGGGTTTGATCCCTGGCCTTGCCCAGTGGTTTAAGGATCCAGCGTTGCTGTGAGCTGTGGTGTAGGTCACAGATGCGACTTGGATCTGCTGTTGCTGTGGCTCTGGCATAGGTTGGCAGCTGCAGCTCCAGTTAGACCCCTAGCCTGGGAACCTCCATATGCTGTCAGTGCAGCCATAAAAGGACAGAAAAGACAAAAAAATAGAAAAATGCAACCTACAGAAATGGAGAAAATAACTGCAAACCACCTATACAATAAGAAGTTAATACAAAATATGCAAAGAACTCATACAACTTAATAAAAAAACAACAAAAAAAAACAATTTTAGAAATAGGGAAAATATCTGAATAGACGTTTTTCAAAGAAGATATACAGATGACCAACAGGTGCATAAAAGTGTGATCAACATCTTCTATTATCAGAGAAATGAAAATCAAAACCACAATCAGATGTTAGGATGTCTGGTTTCAAGTAGACAAGAGATGAATGCTGCTGAGGATATGGAGAAAAGGGAACCCTTGTGTACTGTTGGTGGGAATGTAAACTGGTACAGCCACTATCAAAAACAATATGGAGGTTCCTCAAGATTTTAAAAATGGAACTATTATGTGATCCATTAATTTCACTTCTGAGTATATCCAAAAGAAATTAAATCAGTATCTCAATGAGATATTGGTAATCCCATGTTCACTGCAGCATTATTTATGGCCAATATTAAGGACACAACCTAAGTCTGTTAGAAGATCAATGATTAAAGGAAATGTGATATATATATTTTTTCTATATTCACTAGAATATATTTTATATCCATTATATAATTAGTTATAAAACCCAGTTAGAAAAGAGCATTAGAATATTTACTTTATCAGATTACATTGTATAGATGATTCCTCTATCTCTCTCCTTCATTTCTGCCTTAATGCTGCACATAATTATGTTCATTATCATGATAAACTGAAACTGGATAAGGAAAAATCTAGTGAAAAAAGTATACATTTTTTTAAAGCTAAGAGATTTACTATATATATTTCAGTCTTTAAAAACAGGGATATCTGCCATTGGGACAATAGGCATGATGAATCTGCTGGGCATTCTGCTAAGTGAAATAAGCCAAGCAGAAAAAGACAGTTATAGAATTACAGCATGATATTACTTTTATTAAAAAATCAAATTCATAAAAACAGAGAGTAGAAGGGTGGTTGCTAGGACCTGGGGTTTAGGGTATAGAAGGAGAGACTGTTTGAAGACAACAAACTTTGAATTATATGATAATGAATAAGGTTTGATGATCTAAATTTATAACATGGTGACTATAGTTGATAGCACTGTATTGTATAATTGAAATTTGCTATGAAAGTAGGACTTGTGTTTCCTTACATACACACAACAAATAAAATTGAAGTGATGAATTGTTAACTCAGTTGTGGCAATCCTTTCACAATATATAGGTATATCTAATCATCATGTTGTACACTTTAAAAGTATTACAGTTTTGTCATTCGTACCTCAATAAAACTGAAAAAAGTTCCATGTGAAAATTATGGTAAAAAAGACATCCCAGGAAGAAGGTCTAGTTTAAAAAAGAAGTAGATAAATTTTAAGAATATTTTAAAATTTCTGTTGAATTTGCACATGAAAGAAATCATTTGCAATTTAATTTTAAATGCAAAAGTTATCTTTCTGTTCTAACCATAAAAAACATCCTGTTGAACTCTTACAAACTGCACTTTTGAAGACAGAAAAGATGCTATTGAAACTGAAAGTTACTGTTCTTATACCTCATCTTCTAAATGATCCAGTTATTCATAAGGTATAATTGTTTTCCAAAGCATTCTTAAATTATTCTTTCAGCTTTGTGTTTTCTTTCTTCATGACTGATAAATTAAATTTGGCATTTCTCAAATCAACTACAGTTTTGTAGGGTTTAGTTTTCTTGGCCAAATGACATTATAATCTATTTAGTATTATGATCAATTTTCTGGTTGAGTGATGAAAACTTGAAAAATACAAACTATTTTTTTCAGTAGTAAAGACCTATATTTTCAATGAGATTATGCTATTTGCCATGGTTTTTCAGTTGTATTTTGGACAGTCTACTAATGTTTCATCCTTTAGTTTTTTTGATGTCTGCTACAGTCAGATTTTCTTCCCACCGAACTCCCAAAAGTCACCTTTTTTTTTTTTTTTTTTTTTTGTCTTTTTACGGCTGCACCTATGGCTTATGGAGGTACCCAGGCTAGGGGCTGGATCAGAGCTGTAGCAGCGGGCCTATGCCAGAGCCATAGCAACACGTGATCCATTTACCTACACCATAATGTATAGGTCTGGTATGACCTACACCATAACTCATGGCAATACGGAATCCTTAGCCCACTGAGCGAGGCCAAGGATCGAACCTTCATCCGCATGGATTCTAGTAATGTTCGTTAACCGCGAAGCCATGACAAGAACTCCAAAAGTCACCTTTATTAATATTTGTGGTGTCTACATGTTCCAAGCTCCGTGACTCAATGACCAAATCTCATTTATGACATTTGATATTTCTCTGGCAGTTGATCATGCCATCTTTCTTTAAATACTCTTTTTTTTTTAATCTGAGTTTTAGGTTATTACATTCTTAACTCTCTTCCTATCTCACTGACCACTCTGAATAAGTCTTCTTTGCAGGAATCCTCCTTCACAATCTTTAAATGTTGAGGTGCATCAGAGCGCAGAACTTGAACATTTTTTGTCCCTTTATTTTCAGTTTCCCTGGGATGTGTAGCTTTAAAAACATCAAAAACTTTACATTTTAATCTCCTCCTTGGACTTTGATATTCCACATTAACCTACTTGACTCAACTACTTAGATTTAGCAGGCATTTTAATCTTAATATGGCTTTAGCCTAACATTTCATGTTTGCACTTATACCTGATCTTTCCTAAGTATTTTCAATTTTATAAAATGACAGCGCATTAAAATATATCACAAGTCTTTTTTTGTTATCATTTTTACTACTACTACCCCAACCAAACTGCCATCTCCTGCCTTCATTATGTAAGTCTCCCAATTTGTCTCACTTCTACCATTTTTGTACCTACCCATAGTATATTCTTTCATGTAGTAGTCAGTGTCACTATTTCAATATAAAAATCTTGTTTCTAAATCTCTTAAATTACTTAACTTCCTTTCAATGAACTATTTTCACCTATTTTATCTGGTTCCTCCTAATGATTCTAATCTTATGCTTTGAGAGTCAGGCAACTTAAAGGAAAGATGAGGGCAACCATTTATGTTGCCTTTAGCTACTGAGTGACTTATCAAAAATAGTACTGCTGATGCTATATAAACAACAGTCTAGCTAACATGTTTCTAGAATGACTATTTAAATATTGTCCATTTTAGCAAGAGAGATTACTTGAAAATGTATAGACTCAGGATGTCAATGTATTGTCAAGGATGTCACTTGTAAAGAAAAGCTTAATGAGACAAGGTAGACTAATAGAAGCTTTGAGATTTTTAAGATTAAAAAAAAAATTGAGTCAGAGTTCCCATTTTGGCTCACTGGGTGAAGAACCCAGCTAGTATCCATAAAGATGTGGGTTTGATCCCCGGCCTTTCCCAGTGGGTTAAGGATCCAGTGTTGCCACAAGCTGCAACTTAGGTTGCAGATGTGGCTCAGAACCCACGTTGCTGTGGCTGTGGTGTAGGCCAGCAGCCACAGCTCCAATTTGACCCCTTGCCTGGGAATTTCCATATGCCACAGCACCCCCCCCCAAAAAAAAAGGGGGGCTACTATTTTTCTGAAACACTGAGGAGTATTTTATATGTTAGGTTCTGTGTGAAATATGGGTATGTGAACAAAACAGTTTCCACATTCAGGTAGCTTTCAAGAACTGTTGTGCCTTTGGCCTAAATACACTCCCATAGAATATGTTTATCATATTACTAGTATAGGAATCTTCAATATTACCTTGGAAAAATTACTCAAAATTAAATATCTAATGAATATTAAGTCTCATGTAAATAGAATTTACTTAGAGAAATATGATAATATCTGGTTAGCACTGTCTGTGAAATTAACATTAGAGAGATTAACAAGATACTTTCTAGATATCATTGTTAATAAGAATGAGGAATTAGACAAATGAAGTTAAATCCCTTATGTTTTAAAGTTTCAGGAAGCAGAAACAAACACAAAGATTTCCTGTACAATCTTACTTAAATATCCAATAATAATCAGCTTTCTTTTACTGTAATTTTCTAAGAAGAATATCTGCAAATTTCATACATTCTGCAAAAGTTAGCACTATTGATTCTTTATAAATGGCATTGTTAAACTCTGGACTTTAAATTTCTTTCATTCACTTCCAGACATAGGGTCACAGCTTTTATCTTGAAAAGTCCTTGAAAAAGTTATTATGCAACTTGATCCCTTGACTTCATATATTAAAATGCACAAAGACTAACATATTTCAAAATTTATATGTGCACTTGGGGCCATCTTTATCACCATTCATCTTTTCTTCTGTCTAATAACAAGCTTATTATACAAGCTATTTATATACAAGCTTTATTATATAAAACCTACAAAACAAAGGCTTTAAGTAAACTAGCTCATCAAGGTGGTTTTGACATTCTGTATTATGGCCACAGCAAGTTAACTGAATAAATCTTCTGAAAAAACTTTCCTCTTTCTTTCACATGTGTTTCATCTTT
The DNA here is from genome assembly GCA_004024745.2 of Catagonus wagneri. Lineage (NCBI taxonomy): Eukaryota > Metazoa > Chordata > Mammalia > Artiodactyla > Tayassuidae > Catagonus > Catagonus wagneri. The sequence goes on from PVHT021183631.1 coordinate 14,854,694, forward strand.
CCTGGATGACTCAAGACTAAATAGTCTGTCCTTTATTTAATCTAAATAAATATAGTGTGGTGTAAACTAGGCCTAATTTTTGGATGCTCAATTGAGAAAGAGATAGTACTTCTAAAATATACAACTGTCATAGAAATACAGATTTTGCATAGGACTAAAATTAGAATCCTCTGACCACCTTCTGCTAAGTGATATAAAATATGGAAATCCTAGCATCTAGATGTTAGTAAGCACCTTAGGGGTACTCTGGGCTGAAACCATGGAGTTCTGTGTAGGAGTATATGCCTCTTATAACATCTGCCTTTTATCGGTAGTGGCTGATAAACTACATGCTTATATTTAATTTTAGATATTTCCAAGTTTTCAAAAATAAAATATTCTAAATGTAGTATGCAATTACAAATGTATTCAGATATAAGACATTTTCACTTTCATTGAATGAAGAATTCATTTCTCAGTGAGCTGATGTGCCTTTCATTTGTGGAAGCTCATCAAGGGACTGTTCCTTTCCTTGTATAATGCAGTTTACTTTGCACAACCAGGCAGCTTTCACCAGCTCATTACACTAATTCCTCTTTCCTAGCTAGCCTTGGAAATCTTTGATATTGTAGAACCACACTACTGGTGCCATAAGGGAAACTTTCATGAATCTCTGATATAAAATATTCTGCTTTGGATGAAAAGAATTCCCCAGAAGTGGATTTTAAATCCCTTTTGCACATATTCTTCTGGCTGTTAACTCTACGGTCACCATTTTGTCTGTGAATGTTATATGTGATCTATTTCAATAAAAGTTTTATGAGTCATTTTTAATACCTACAGCTTCATAGATTAATGCACTTTCCTGATTGTTAGGGTCTGCTTTTTAATGGTTTATGTGCTAGTGTTTTATATTCATTTGTACTGATTCACTTAAATTCTTGCCCTGATGTACTCTTTTTTTAACAATTATGCATTGTAACCTGTTATGCACAACACACCATGTTTGTTGTTGGGCATCTAATAGTGGATAAAGTACATATGACTCTTCTACTGTAGATGAGACTAAACATAAAAAAGTGAATTTAATTGATTGTGTAAATACAGCTATTATAAAATGATAAAGGGGTAATTCCATTTTATAAGTTCTTTTGTGAATAATGGCATATGTTGCTTGTCATGGTCAAAGAAGACTACTGTAGCTCACTGAGCAGAGCAGAATATAAGTATTACAGCTCTGCTTAAAAACAGGTCATTTTAGGATAGCGTTTTTCTTAAAATATGTGAGCTGGCCTCAGGCAAAGAAAAGTAATATCTATACTATGATAAACAAAGAAATGGAGAACATTTTGTGAGTGATTTTTCACTTTGTGGATCAATTAAATGTAACAATACATTTGTGTAATGCCTAGCTGCTGAAGAATGAAACCACACAAAATGATTAACATAGATTCTAAAATTATTGACTACTGGCTTTAGATGGAAGTTGGTGGAACTTTAATTCACATTAAACTAATTTCACTTCGTCGGTTTTTGTTTATTTACTTGTTTTCATCATTTTGGATGCTTTTATTTTCTCTAATAAGACGGTAATCTCTGTTAGCATTCATAAGAATACTGGATGCTCCTCTAATTTATTCTTTACTGCAAATGACATATCAAAAGGACACATTCTTTGCTACTATTAAAAAGTTCCATCAGTGAAAAAGTTGTATTAATCTTTAATAACTGGGAATATTTAGCCCTCGATACTCAAAGATATACCTAGTTGCTTAAACAGAAAGCAAACTGTAAAATGTAAAAAAACTCTCATTTTAATGACACATGCCATTTAAAAATCAGTATTCAATTTGAACCTGTATAATCACAACTTAAAATTATCTTTTTAACAAAATTTTTCTTTAAGAAGTTAAAATGTGCCAATTATGCAACACAAATGAATAAGTAGAGCGAAACTAATAGATACCAGGTAACCCACTATCTGTTTCCCAACTTGCTGTGCTATTATGAATATACAGGGTAGATACCTAGTTTCAGTCCCTGTGGGTTGTAATGCCATCTGTTGCTGAATATTCTTCATTCATACTTGTTGGGGCTACAGTAGATAAAGAATAGTTTGCCATCCCTTTTTTGTTGCGTGCTTTTTAACCTTGAACTAGAACAATAATTGTAATATCTCAACTGATTTATGAAAATGAGTTTTATTAAAATGAGAACTGCTCCATTTAATAATAAAAAGGGTCCAGGTAAGAGACAGATGAATTTCATATGTAAATGACTTTAAGCAGCTGAATTGAAATATGTTTAAATTATAGTTAAAATATGTTTCACTTATAGTTATTGTGTTACCAATAAAACACACTCATAAACTTTAGTACAGTATGAAACTTTACGAGAAATAATGCTTCATAAGTATGAGCATTATATTATTGTTTATGTAATTATAAGCATACATCGCCATCATCACTACTCCTTAAATTGTAGAAAACCAAATTCAGCAGAATGGTATAAATAAACACACAATTTTGTGTTCATTATTATTTAAACAATTTTTTAGGATGATGGATTTTTTTTTTTTTTTGCATTATAGCTGGCTTACAGATTTCTGTCAGATTTTCCAACTGCACCATGTGGTGACCCGACTACATGTACATATATGGATTTGTCACATGTAATTATGTATAGTTCCCCGTGCAATACAGTTGGAGCTCCTTGCTTTTCCATCATTAAAGCACTAGTTATCCCCATTCCCTTCCACTCCTCCCCCACCCCTCCCCCGCCCCCTTGGCAACCACAAGTCTGTTCCCCAAGTTCGTGATTTTCTTTTCTGTTGAGATGTTCATTTGTGCAGTGTTTTAGACTCCAGTTATAAGCGATTTCATATGACATCTGTCTTTCTCCTTCTGACTTGCTTCACTCAGTATGAGGGTTTCTAATTCCATCCATGTTGCTGCGAA
>PVHT021183631.1:14858629-14970827 GCA_004024745.2 Catagonus wagneri
CATATGGTAATTCTATGTAGAATTTTCTAAGGTACCTCCACACTGTCTTCCATAGTGGCTGCACCAGCTTACATTCCCACTAACAGTGCAGGAGGGTTCCCTTTTCTCCACACCCCCTCCAGCATTTGTTGTTTGTGGACTTGTTAATGATGGCCATTCTGACTGGTGTGAGGTGGTATCTCATGGTAGTTTTGATTTGCATTTCTCTAATTATAGGATGATAGATTTTAGAAGAGGGTGTGAGATATCTACTTTCTGTGAACTCTGGCTAGTTACTAAATCTCAGTAAGACTCAAGTTCATGTCTGTATATAGGGATAGTAAAATGTCCCTGCAGTTTCCTTAAGGATTAAGTGAAACAATATACAGATAACAGTATGTAAGTCGTCTCTCCTTCTATGAGTGTTCAATAAATAGGTATTATTGTTCAAAATCACATGAAAAAAATGTTTATGTGAAGAACAGCTGTATTAGACAATGATAGATATGCCAGGAAGTCCATGAATTCATAATCCCTTAATGTTTTCATTTTTAAACTTGAATATTTCATCATACATCAGGATTGAAGCAATAGGAAGCCAGCAACATGAAGTATAACTATAGCACATATTAACCATTTATTAAATAATTAGAAAAAAATGAAACATTAAGAAGTAAATGTTTATTTCTCTTCCTGGTAATACAATAGACTAGCTATTCTATATAGACAGATATAGACAGCCTAAGATGTAGATGGCATTAAAAGGAAAAATAAAACAATTCTTTAAGTGCACATTTTGACCTAGTGAGAAAGCACGAGAAATAAAGGTTATAAAGTTGTGAGAAACGAAGACAGAAGAACTGTCCACAGGACACAGATGAGGCTGTCTCAGATTCTCTTCCAATCTGTGATAGAATAGGTCTTGTTTTTAATGAGTTAACCCTGTAATAAGAGAAGAAGGCTTGGATCTGAGCAAGATGAAATTTGAAATTGTAACCTTTCTTGCTTTTTTTCATAAAGCTGGAAACTCTAAAAACCTCTTACTGCAGTAGGTACTTTAGGAAAATATGCCTTTGAGAATTATGCCAACTGAGAATTACTATCACAGACTTATTATGATGGGACTTTGGAACCTTTATTCATATCACTTTTAGGGCTCAAGAACATCTAAACAAAATATCTTATTTAAGGTGCTCCTATATGTTAGTGCCAGTGCATACTTAGCAGAATATATACTTTATATGCCATGGTTTAGGCACAGATATTAAAAAGCCTATATGCATAAAGTTCTGAAAAATATGAGCTCACAGAGAGAAATCAGAAAACATACAAAGAAACAAGCCACAGGGAACCAGAGTAGGCAGAAACAAGCAACAGGATCAGACCTGCATAGGGATATTTGAATGACCAAAAACAGAATATTAAATGTTTGTTTAATAGGCCTAAATAAAAATTTAAAAATCATATTGGAGTTCCTGCTGTGGCACAGTGGGTTAAGGACCCAGCATTGTTTCTGCAGCAGCTTGGATTGTTGCTGAGGAGTGGGTTCAATCCTCTGCCTGGCTCAGTGACTTACGAATCTGGCATTGCTGTAGCTGTGGCCGAAGGTAACAGTTGTGGCTCAGTTTTGATCCCTGGCCTGGGAACTTCCATGTGCCGCAAGTGAGGCCAAAAATAATAAAATAAAATAAAATAAAATAAAATAAAATAAATATAAAATAAAATAAAAATCATCTTAAATGTGCAGTGAATACCCTGTTGCTATGAGCTAAATTATGACACTATTAAGTTCATATTTGATGCCCTAGCCCCTAGTACCTCAAAATGTGACTCTATTTGGAAAAGAGCCTTGAAAGGGTTAAAATGTGGCCAATAGATTTGGGTCCTGATCCATTGGGGATGTGTCCTTATAAGGAAAGGAAATTTGGACACAGTCGTCAGGGATGCATGTACACAGAGAAAATACCGTATGAGAACACAGCAAGTAGGCAGCCATTCACTTTTGTCCTTCTCATCCACTTCATCATCTTACACATCTCTCTTTCCCACATCATATTCATCATCTTTTTCCTTAGCATCTGAAGAGTCACTCTCTGCCTCCTGCTGAGGCATGAATGGGAAAGCTGTAGATGTTGCCATACCGATCTTGTTTCAGTCTCTCCAGCCATTTCTTTTCCATGGCATTGTCCAGCTGAGCAGCTATTAATGCCTTTTTCTTTCTGCTTTTCTTCCCCTCTCACTCCACCTTCTTACTCAAAGAAATAAGTTTCCTCTGTCACTTTAGCGTAAGTTTTTGAATTCAAGTTAGGTACTGGGTGATCTTGGTGAATCTCTGCTTACATTTGTGTTGAATGAAATGAGGCCAGTAAGTTAGATTTTTATTTATTTGCTCCAGTCCTTTTTCATAGTTTTTATGAAGCCCGACCCATTCTCTGAGATGCCTAGGGAAAGCTGCTCTTTCTATAACTTTTACATAGGAGTAGCACTGCCCTTTCTCTTTTTTGATAGTGATATACTGACTATTTGCTAGAGGGTAGGATGACCAATTACATAGTCTTGGTTCTTATTTGGAAGGAACAAACTTCCTTATTCCTAGTGTATTCCATATAACATCATCTGACTGCACAGTGTCTGTAGTTCATGGGAAAGAGCCCAGCCAGGTCAAGGAAGTACCCATGCTGCCTCTGGAGAATCACTTATATTGCATTTTTTGAAAAGTAAATCGAACACAGACATTAAGAAGAAAATTGAAGCACCTTGGTAGAAAAACAATGTAAAATATAGTATAAAATGTCATATGGCATTCATACTAAAAATATGCCTTTATCATGAATATAGTAAGTCACTATTATGTTTAGTACTTGAAGACATTAGTAATTGAAGACATTATTTCTCAGAGTACTATATTTCCTCATTAGGTTCATCTGAAGCTCTGAGAAAACCTGAATTTTCTCTCCTTCACATTGGCAATTAAAAGTATAAAATGTATTGGGTTAATAAATTTTTTTTTTTTTTTTTTGCTTTTTAGGGCCGCACTTGCGGCATATGGAGGTTCCCAGGCTAGGGGTTGAATCGGAGCTACAGCTGTCGACCTATGCCACAGCCACAGCAACGCCAGATCCAAGCTGCATATACGACCTACAGCTCACAGTAACGCCAGATCGTTAACCCACTGAGCAAGGCCAGGGATCGAACCCGCAACCTCATGGTTCCTATTGGGATTTGTTAACCATTCCACCATGACGGGAACTCCACGTTCTTTATTTTTTAAATATTCAATTATAAATCTGAGTACATGTGTGAGAACAATATCTCTGGACGGATACTCAGCTGGAACTAATTTACTTCTTCAAAGATCCCCTGAGATCTGAGCAATGAACTAAACCCTCTTGAACTACCTCTAGATGCCGTAATTATATTGACTTTGTCTGAAAGTAACAAATATCTAGAAAAAAACCCAAAGTTCCAGAATACGCAGAGTGACTGAATTTGTTAACTCTACCAACTGAATTTGAATTCTGTCCATCCTTCCAAAATTCACAAAGTATGGAAACTCTGATATCAAACTGGGATAATTACAGGAATATATTAAAATTCTCTTAACAGACTCTGAGGTTTCTAGTGCAGATTGGTCAACAAGTCCTGTAAATGAGGTATTTAACAAAACATATATTCCTTTATAGGATGTGATTCCTTCTTTAGTAGAGAAGGTTAAGGGAAACCAAGCAATTTGCCAGTTTCAAAGCTGATAATTTCTGTTGAGTCTTAATGTGGCAAAGATTTAAACTATGAAAGCAAGGGCCTGGGATCAAGCCACAAAATATTTGCTATGGAAACTTGGCTTGTTATAAGTTTATCTTCTAAATGTAACCAGCTCATCACAGCTACCCCTCCTTCCGTTATTTCCTTATACATTAGATACCTTATGATTGCATAAATAAAAAATAAAATAATCTATGATATTATTATCCAATAAGATTATTTTTATTTGTTCATAGTTTTTCTTAAATCAGTGTGAAGATATACTTTAGTCAATATTACTGAAAATATGATTTTACGTGCTAAAAATTATAACAGTGTAGACTTTCATGTAATTCCTAATGTTTGTTGCTGCATCTTAATTTTTCACATGTTATTGTATTATGACATATTTTGGTATGTATATATAAGTTACAATAATGTATAACAATGAAAATTATGATTATGAAAGAAAAATATTCCCTCATTTTTAGATGTTTAACATAGAATTACTTTTTTCTCTAGTTTAGGCTCTGGCATAGTAAATATATTTTTGGAAAAAATATTTTCTTCTATCACATTTTTCCCTTTGGGATTTTTAGTATAAATATCACCTTTGGGGCACTTCATGTATTTTTTTTCCAAAAGGAATATGCCAAAATTATAAACTTTTGGAAAAATCAGACAATATCTGTCATTAATTGAGCACATAATAATGTACCTACCACTGTGGAGAGGTCTGGGGATACAGCACTCACCAATTCAAATAAGGTTCTTGCTCTTATGGTATTTACATTCCAGTGTTGGAGACAGACTATAAACTATAGGTTTAAAAAATGCTTACATTTTTCCAGGTAATCAAAAGACCTGTAAAGGCAATTGAACAAACTAATGAAACAAGGTGTGTTTGAAAGGGGGTAAAAACAGCAAATTTAGTTGGAGAAGGCCATGGAGGGACTTTCTGAGTGAGATGTGAATAATGAGGAGACAGCAGGTGCCAGGAGGAACATCCCAAGGAGACAGAAGAGCAAGAGCAAAGACACCCCAGAGACAGATTTATCTCATTTGAAGAATAGAAAGATCAGTGACAGTGAAATTGGGTAAGAGATTAGAGGTACCATAAAGGGCCAGAATATGGAAGGCATTGCTAGTCATGTAATTGTCATTAGCAGGATTTAACAGGGAATTGACATGACTACAATTTATATTCTATAAAGTTCATTCTAGTTATTGTGTGGGCAATGGGTATTTGCAGGTATGAAGAAACAAAACAATACAAAAAAACCAAGGAGCCCAGATTGGAGCCATCAAAGTATTCATGTGAGAGAGAATGGTGACTTGAACAAGGATGTGAAGAGTAGAGATAGAAGTGAGAGGAGTGGGGTTATACTTTGCAGATAAAGTCAGCTGCTCCAGTGATAAACTAGAGTTGATGTGTGAAAGAAAGAGAAAAAGCTAAAGTAATAGGAATCCACTCAAGAACTCAAGGGTATTTCACCAATCAGTAAGAAATTTTATTAATTAGAAGAGAAAGAAAGAAAAAGCCCAAAACCCAAAGCAAAGATTATCCATATTCTGTATTTATTTTAAAAGTTAAAAAAGAAATGAAACATGTATTTTTAAGAATCTTATACTGCCTTGAAGAAGCAGTTAAAAACAACTTTATTCTGCTGTATGATATAAAGGGACATTGAAGCCTGCCTAAATCCTCTTTAGTACCTATTAAAGACTAACTGATTTTAATTCAGACTCACCCAAGGTGACAGAGCAATGCCTCTCAATACCTATTCTACCCTCTGCCAACAATTTGAGATGTTGTAAGCGAGTTAGGTAAGAGTTTAGACCTTTTATTAAGCTCCCTCAGGAAAAGATATACTTAACACTGTGCTTGTGCGTGCGTGTGTGCATGTGTGTGTGTGTGTGTGTGTGTATGTGTATAAGCACATAGGTATATGTATATACATACTGTGAACCTTTTCAACTGTAATCGCTATTTGAAGTTCGCTCCATCACTTGGAGATAAAGTGTTATGGGGAAAGGAGCTATGACTGTGAGAGAAGAATTTACTGTTAAACATTTTCAGAGGAAATTCATTAAAATGGGTTTGTTTAACTACACTGAGTTTATCATCTAGGGGCTTTAGTGCCCAATAACTATTGTCCATCAGGCCAGACTAGGTTCCAAAGAAGAGATGCAAGAGGTGAAGTCATGGAAATACAGATATTCTTTATTAGCTTAGTGGATTTTGTCTACAAAGTGCAGCTTCATCTTTTATTGGACTAAACTAGGTTATTTGATGATATAAAGGATCTTCTTCTTTCATTATGGATGTATCTATATAAAATATGAAAAGCAGTCTTAGTATTTTCCTCTAAAGCCTGTACTTATAATCTTGGATCTTTGCCTCTAGTTTGCCTGTCTACACTGAAGAAATTACTCATACTTCTATACTGACAACTAATAACATTATTAAAGCATGAGCTGTCAGACATTCAGGTGTATTTTTTTTTCATTCAGAAGAAAATAAACAATAGAAACCATTGCAGTTATATTAATCCATTAAAATCAGCGTTACAGCAATGAGCAGGCTAATGGGAACTTAGATTTAAGAAAAAAATCTTTTTTTATTATCAAGAGGAGAGTCCAGATCTTTCTAATCCATCAGAAGTCAGTAATTGAAATTACTCATTTCCAAATATGTTATACTTAAAATACAGGCCTTTTATTCATAAAGATCATCTCCTTATTCAAAAAATGTGATGCTGTTTTATCTCCCCACCCTTCTCTTGGAAGGAACAATAATATGATGCTTATGTTACTGTTCAAATTACTTATTCAGTTTTTATGGAATGCTTTGATGTTCCGAATAAAGCTCATCATACCGTAGATCAAAGAGGACGATTCCTTTCACCAAAGAAGTACAATACACCAATTAGCATTTCATCTATGGGGAGTTAAATATATACATATATATTTTCCTTCAGTAAGTCTATTGGTGCCCATGATATACCCAGAATATGTGAAGGGCTATGTAGATATGTTTCTTGTGACAGGTGAATAGACCTGAGAAAGGTAAAATGTGCTGAGAACAAAAGTGCTAAAATTGTATCATTATAATAAAAATGCTTTGTATCATTAATAATACTAATAGCTGTTATTGAACAGCTATTTTATTCCATAGTTTCTTCCTCTTGAAAATATATAATAGACCAAGTTAAGATGTTAAAATGGTTAAGCAAATTATAGAGGGAGCTATTCTGTTTCTTCCATAACTGGGACTGGAAATCTAAGTCTAAAAGATTAGATTCCACCTTGGAAAAAGAGCACAGCTGCTATTCATGACTTGAATTTGTCTAAAAAGAATGCCAGCAGTATTCTCTGAAGTGCATCAGCAACATTCCCTCTGTAGGAAGATTCTGGCTGTGTTTGCTTGTAGGAACTGTATACACAGTCCACAAATCTGTTTCCCTCCCCAGACACTTGGAGTCCACTGAAGCCTCCCACTATTTTTAACTGAGTTCTGATGGAAGTTTCCTTCTTGTGGATTTATGATCTGCTTTGTTGTTCAAGTCATGATCTGAGTCTTACCTCAGTTCTATTGCCCACTGGGGGATGTCATCTCTTTGGGATACTAGAAGAATGTTTAATATTTACTATGGCCCATGTTCTCCCATGTTGTCTTTAAAAAGTGCTACACTGCTTCCCTCCAGACCACCACTACCCAAATAATTATCACATGGCACACACACCCAGTTCCTTTCTTGGATCTATCACACCCTTTAATGCAACTTGAAAATGTCTTCTGGACTCATGTAACTTATTTGTTGTGTGACATAGATCTCTAAAGGATCATACACTTCATACACTTTAAAAAGAGGCAGAGAACCTAGGTGAAATTTCTGTAATCATATTTTAGAGTGGTAGTATATAGTATATAGTATATAGTATATAGTATAGAGTGGTAGTGACTACTGCTACAAAACAATTAACCATAGCACTCAGTTGCTTAAAATAATAAATACTTATTGTGTCACATTTCCTGTGGGTCAGAAATTCCAGAGTTGATTTGTTGGATGATTTTGGCTTGGATTCTCTCATAATGTTGAAAACTTATTGGGCTGGGTTGCTGTTCTTTGAAGGCTTGATTGAGATTGAATGATTGGCCTTCAAAATGGTCCAGTGGCTAAGAAGAAGCCTCAGTTCCTTGCTGGCTGGTGGCAGGAGGGTTCAGTTCTTTATCATTTGGATCTCTCCTTAAGGCTGCTGGAGGGTCCGCATGACCTGCAGCTGACTGTTCCCAGAGCAAGTGATCTAAGAGAGAGAACAGGAAAAGGCAATGTCTTTGTGATCTCGTGTCAGAAGTCTCACACACAGTCACCTCTGCCATGTTCTCATCTTTAGAAACAAGTCATTAAGTATAATTCCTGTTCAAGGTAAAGAGCATCAGGCTTCACCTTTAGAAGAGAGGTTTGTTAAATAATGTGTGGACCTGTTTCAACAGCTCTACATGAGACAAAAAGCTAGCTCTTCTTTGGAACTGGCAGTGTAATATGCTTGCAACCTAGAGGAGCTCCTTCTTTCACTTAGTATTCAAAGTAGAATGTTTACACATTATGACAGAAAATTTAAATGCATGAGGTTTATAAATATTTGAATTTAATAGAATCAGTGCACAAGATTCTATACAGAAATAGTCAAGTACATTATAGGCTATTGTGTACTATTTCCAACACCAGTGATATATAGTTCAAAAGGCACTTAATTGTCAAAGGCTAAAATCTAAATATATGCAGTTGCTTTCGTAGTTGGGAGACCTTAGGCAAGCTACATAATCACTTTGCATGTCAGTTGCTTCATTTACTTAAATGAATTCTCACAATAATTCTGTGAAGTGTGCCTTATTAGCCCCATTTTATAGAAGACAAAATTGAAGCTCAGCAGTATTAGAAAGTAGCAGGGTCAGTATTACAACACCAGTTTTGTTGATTGACACCCAAACTGCTTTGCTCTCTTCTATATCTTCTGCGGAAGAGAGAATATGTATAAATTAGTCAATGATATAGCAGGTATGAAAGTGTTTAGTATTTTATTTTTAATAAAGTTAGCATCCATACAAAAAAGAGAGTCTCATAAATTCGAGTTATTTCTATTGAGAAACAGTAATTACATGCTTATATTAATCAACAGAATTTTAAATATCAGGGATTTCTAAAGTTGTTTTTTAACTTAAAACTTTGAGTTAGGGTAAGCCATCAAATAGACTACGTTACAATTTTCTAACCCTGTGTATCGCCTTGCTCTATGAAATTTCTTATCAGTGGCTGAAACAATATTGAGGATACTGATTCATAGCTTAATTCTAGTGACACTTCCCAAGCAAATGTCAGATCAGTGGTGCTCTTGGATAGTTTAGGTATTCCTTCTTTCTTCAAACTCCAGGCTCATGAACCATCTTGATTATGCTATAGATAGAAAAAGGGAAGTAGGAAAGGTCACCCCATATACAGATTCCTATCTTTTTTCATTGTATACTGCTCCAAGTATTGAATATTATAGTTCAATAGCCTTAAATGAAGCTATTCAAATCAAGACATATTCTAAAAGCTTAGATGGACGCTTGATAATTCAAAAAATATTAATTCTGCTTTGAACACTGCAGGTTTACCAAAAAAAGTTGAATTTGTTGAATATTTAAGCCACTAAATTTTCTTAAACTCTTATGCATCCAGATTGGAAGTGTCAGTTACAGAATCAAATGCTACCCTGAGAAGGGGCATTGGCCAAATAAAGCATTAAGATGGATGCCGTTACCGTGAATGCTGGCCTGTTTACTACAGGCTGCAGCTAGCTTCTGTTGGAGTTAGCAAGTTACAGAACTATTGAGTATTTAATCGGATGGTAATTTATCACATGACAACATATTGAGGCCGAAAAAGTGATCAATTTTGAAATTCTCTGTTAATATGTAAGAAGGAGGTTATACACTGGGTAAGTATGAATAAAAAGGTAATAAATGTCCCGAAAGATTTTAACAAATGTAAATTGCTATATAAATATTAAATAAATTACACAATATTTTTAGGCTCTGAAACATCGAATCACTTTGCAAAGGACTAAATGTCAAATAAATAATGCATGTTTTACATATTTCTTCTATGGACCATTATTACAACTCTGGCAACATTGTTTGCTTTAAAATTTTTATGTCCAACATATATTCAATATTGGCACTTGACACATATGGCCTGATTTTGTGTCAAGTGCTAACCTTCATTTCTCCAGGGAACAATTTGAAGCTTGAAGCTTCTGTAAAAACTGATCACTTTCCCTGCATGGAGATTACTAAAAGAAGCTGAGGGATGGGGAAGACTGTACTAGAGGATAAGGGTTCTGGAAAAACAGTGCCCCTTAATATCTGTGTGTAGAAGGAATTTGATTGAAGTGAAGCTCAAAGGCACCTCCTTTGATGGAGTTCCCTTGTGTCTCAGTGGATTAAGTACCTGGCATTGTCATTGTAGCAGCTCAATTGCCAATGTGGTGTGCATTTGTTCCCTGGCCCAGGAACTTCCACATGCCGCAGATGTGGCGAAAAAAAAAAAAAAAAAAAAAAAGGCAGCCTTCAAGATTAAAAATTCGTATATTGATAGTATATGTCCTGAGGGGGATATGTGATAGGTAAAAGGCTGTCTGAGTGAGACTGATAACAATACAAGGATTATACCAGTAGTAGTTATTATTATTATTGTTACTGATTTTTTTGTGTACTAAGATTGTGGCAGGTCCTTAGTATAAATCATTTCATTTTTAAACATCACCCCAGTGAGGTAGATTTCTACCCTCATGTTTATGGATGAGGAATTTGTCACTCAGGGCAGTGACACTGTGAGATCACCGACTGACTATGATAACACAGCAGTTAAATAGCAGTGGCTTTATGTAAACCCAGGATAGTCCTGTACTGAAGAGAGCACTCAGATGTACCACCCTCTCTCCATCTGCATCTCTGCCATGCCCTTTGAGACAGCCTGAATCCTTTTCAGTGTCAGGTCTTGAACATCTTCCCTTAGTGCACCCCCTGGAATACACAAGAAGGTTATTTCACCTGCAGAGTCCCTGATGGGTCCAGCATGGCTATTGGTCATTCAGATATACTGGGATTCCTTTTTCTCTTGCATCACTCTGGCTGAGCAAACAGTACGTTTCTACTTCCAGGCTGGGATTGAGTGGAGTGTTTGTTGCAGTTGCATCTGGGTAAACAACCTGGATAGGACTAGCTCTCTGCTACTGTTTAGAATGAACAGACCTCAGAGAGCACGGGGCTTCATAATGAGAAAGGTATTGAGAGAATGACATAGTATCAGGAATGTGGTTTTCAGTAGGGAAGAGGAAAGAATTCAGATTGGAAGGTAAAATGAATTTCATGAGGGGGGATCGTCTGCACATTTTTAGAATTTGTCAGAGGAAATCATTAAAGATGTTCATGGGGATGCACCGCAGTACTGGCTGGATTTGTGCTGGAATTCCAGAACATAATCTCAGCACGTAAAAGGACCAGCAAAGCAAGACAGAGCAGAGGAGGAAACTAAGTTAAAGACTGCTTTATTATTAAAGCTTCAGTCCACAGAGGAAATTTCTTATGAGCAGAAGTTATGTGAAGAGTTGTTCAGTAAGGAATAACTGAAGAGGTCAGTTTCTAGATTTAGAGCATAGAGTCAGAGAAATTGACTTGATGCCTAGCTGTCCATCTACTGCCTCTGGCTGACTTTTATAGAATTGACAAGGGGAAGCTCTTCATCCACAGCTGGAGACTAGAAGGGGACCAAGTGATTTAGCTTTAGTGTTACAGGCATCAGAGCAAGGCAGTTTTGCCATTAAACTTCGTATGATAAATGAACTCAATTTCTTATTTTGGCATTCAGTAATCTGCAGATGCAAGTTCTTTGTCAATAATACATCTGAAATTTATGAACATTGTTTATAGTTTTTATTCATAAATGGTAAATGTTTAGATATTTGAATTTAAAAACCTACTTGTAAATCTCACATGTAAAATCTAAAGTAAAATGATTATTTCTATCACATATCCTTTATTGTCAGGTGTTTGTCTCTGATTCTAAACCATTATCTATCTGTTTCGTTTTTGTCTTTGCCTACTACATCTCCATCACTAAATAATTAATGGGAATTAGTAATAGCTGATATGTGAATGTTAGTAAAGTGACAGTAGCTGTTATTTGAGGATTTGATGAGCCTGAGTGTGATGAAAAGTACGTCATGAATTAGCCTACTTCAGTCCTAAAACTACCTATCTGGATAGTTGGCTTTCTTAGTCCCTAGAGAGATTCAGTTAACTTCTTGTGCTTGATTATACATAAGAAAAAAGCATACTGAGGTGCAAACTGACACAAAAGGGCATCAGTGCCATTTGTTTTTCACTATTTTCTACGCTTTTCATTTACTGTATTCATATATATATATATATGTATATATATATACACACACACATATATATATACAGCATGTGAGAAGTATACATATTTGTTTAAAACATATTTTAACACAAGAAACATTTGTTGATTACATGTAGAGCTATGCTTTCTTGAAACAATATGAAATAATATATATCTTAGTACATTTTGAGGGAATTTGTTTCAGACTGCCTGTATGCATAAGACTGTTTGAAAGACATTGGGAGAAGAGGGTCTTCAAAAATAAGTGGAAGCTTTTCACATACATCCCTCTCCCGCTAAAAGTAAGTGCCTCAAGGCAGTTATACTAGATCATGAATTAAGAGTGAATAAATAAGAGATGGAGGGGGGAATAAATAAGAGGATGGAGCAAAATTGGGATTGGATCCCGTTCTAAACTGGATCATTGCAATAACATTAAAACTTTTAAAGCTCACCTCTAAGCACATATTAACGACAGGGATAGTTCCTCCCATGAGGACACCATTGTTGAATAGCAGGAAAGTCAAGAGTCTTTAAACCCCATCCAACAAGTATATTTGACTTTAGGTTGACTGTCCTTTGCCTAAAAAGTTATCATTCAGTGTGAATTATTTTCAAGGCACTAAAAGCCAAAGGAGGAATAAATGCAGAGTGGTAAACCATGTTTTATCAAAAAAAAAAATGAGTCATAGTTTTAAGTCAGAGAAAGGAATATCAAAATTCACATAATTTAAGTTATCACTGAAGCTGCATTGGGGATAGTTTTTCCTAACGTTCACACAATTCTCAAGTTTAAGAGTCAGGGGTCTGTCTGTACAGGCAGAAGAGCAGAAAGAGGTATGGGGATGGTGGGAAGTCTTGTAATCCCAGTTGACTGGGAGAACTAAATTCCATGACTTCCCTCCTCTGTTTTAAAATAATATGGATTGCCATCACTATGTAAGCTGAGCAATACCACATGCCAGTGCATAACAAGCACCACAATATCATGTGTGTATTTATGGTCTAGTCTAGCTGTGCTTTAGTCCGTTATCTTGCTGCATTTAGACATGAACTGTGTGAAATGGATAACTGCTGCAATTCTTCACAAAACTCAGAAGGAAAGCTCCTCTTAAGAAACCCTTTCCCAACAAAGAAAGGTTTATTTTGGGCTTGAGTTGACTGCCTACATGTAAGCTGACTAAACTATTTGGGTCTTCCAGGAAATTTATAATTTCCTTCAAGATTTTATTCAACAATTCAAAAGATTAATGGCCTGAATTTACATGCTAGGCTCTACGATCTTGTGATACTAAGTTGAATACACCATTGTCCGTACATGATAAGCCTACATTCTTCCTGGCAGAATAAATTTGGGGGGAAGGGGGAAGAAAATTTTTTTTTTTGGCTGTGCCAGCAGCATGCGCAAGTTCCTGGACCAGGGATCTGACCTGCACCACATCAGTGGCCCGAACAACAGCAGTGACAACGGATCTTTAACCCACTGAGCCACTAGGGTTCTACAGAATAAATGTTTTTAATAATGTTGATTTGCTAATTGTGTAATTAACAGTGGTTTAATTTTTTAAGATTACAAACCTCTTATAAATATTTCACGTAGAATAAATTTTGCTCAACCATATGCCCCAATTTTTATTTAAAAAAAATAACTTTACCATACTAGCCTTAATATGAGTACTTACTTTTTGGGAAATATGATTAGTGCACGTAAGTGTGTTTTTTCTTCATTTCCCTACATAAATTTCTTTTCTTTTCTTCTTCAAATCAATGTGATTAACTTTTGAATACTCCCATGGTCCCTCTAGTGTCATTAACACCTTTCTTAGTTCCAGATTCTAATCATATAGAGGGAATAAAAAAATTAAGCCCAAATTATATAGTGGACTTTGGAAAAGCATATGTAATAATCCAAATTACAGATAATTGTCCAAAAAAAATCTGCATTTCATTCTGTCTGTGTTGATTCAGCTTCAAAGCCTGGAAAGGAACCAAATTTTGGTCCAGCCCAAATAAAGTTTTGCCAGACTCTTACCAGTTTGGAAAGCCAAGCTTCCACATTTGTTTTTCTTGGGTCCTGTATAAATGTTTTCAAATTATGTTATTACTAATTGCTAATGAGCTAATTTTTCATTAGTATAGCTCCCCTTTCTTAATCTAACACTTATTCAGATATTATCCTCCTCAATTTTTGTTTTCCAGTGGTAGTTCCTAACACATCAAGTAATGAAATAGAACACAGTTTAATATTTTAATAGATTTACATGTATAGCCTTTTAACTGCTGAGTTCTTGACTACTTCTAGGGGCTTTAGCAGAAAGTTAGGAGTTGACCATTATAGTCATTTTCATGTCTGAGACTTAAAGAGGCTATTTTGGAAATGGTTTGAGATTTTGTTGAGATTTTGGCAGAAGGTGATTCATGGAATCATGTATGGCTTCAGTAGTTCCTTCCCAAATTATAAGAACATTTCTCGCTCCATCACCGTCTCTTACCTTAAATTCAACTTGATTACAGATTTTTCTTGTTACTTGTTTTGCCTTTTTCTCTCTTTAACCCTCTCTCTCTCCCCTCTTTCAATCTTCATCAGAAACATAATAAGTATTTTAGATGTGTTATTTTACAAGTTTTGAGAAAGCTACAGAGTTTGTAACCAATTACCTTTAAAACAGTTTCTTACTAAAGAATACTGAAAACATGTATTTCTTGAAGTGAAAATTTTCAATTATCCCAGCTTTCACTTGAATTGCTATGATACCTGAGTGTTACAGAAATAAATCAGTTCACCAACCAACATTATGAAGGTCTTTTAAACTCCTAAAGATAATACTCTGTAGATTAAAAGTACAATATAATTTTAAAGTATCCAAAATTAATTCAAAAATGTATTCTCTATTTTCAGGGTCTGTTATATAATAGTATCTGATAACAATTGCTTTTGAATGGAGTATGAATGGGAGAACCATTGAATACAAAAGCTAAAGATGTTGATAGTAACTACCACTCACATTCAGAAAGTGAAAGCACCTTCTCTCCTTTTGCCTGCATACCCCCACTTCTCTGCTTAAAAAGAACCTGTACCCATTAGATCATTTCTCTCCATGTCTGCAAAGTGGAAGGGGATAAGGTTTTCAAGAGAGATTACTACTATTATTTGTTCTTCCATGCGGAAAATAGAGTCTTCTGTGATAGTCACCTTCACTCCATCAAATTCCTAGCTTTATTTCCTTCAAATACTTGATAGAATGGGAATTAGGAGCTCCACTTCTGGGAAAGGGTAGACCAGTAAGTGGTTACAACATGTAACAGACAGAGCCTCTCTCTCATTCCTTCAGGATATCTGTTCATTGGTAAAAGGTTTCTAGGCACAGGAGACAGAGATAACAGGAAAAAGGAAAAAAAAAATTCTACTCACATAAGTGGTTGGAAGGAGATAGGCAGGAAAAGGGGATTCTATGGGATTGGCCATGACTAAAGTTTGTTATCAGTTAAAGGAAGTGAAATATACAATATAACCAGGAAAATAAGAGAAGAATGTTTCTAGTGCTAAAAATGCTGCCCCGTGAAGGCCAGATAGGGTCCAGGATTCATTTCTATCATATGGGCTACTATGTTTCGTTATCAGAAATTTTCTTCTTTTATTTCTTTATCATTACTATCATTATCATTGTCCTAGGAGCTATAATTTATTAAACGTCTATAGGACAGGCACTGTACTTGATTAATTTAATATATTTTTACATTGCATCTTCAAAATAACTCTCTACAGTATAATATTATCCAAATACCACACTTATATATACAAAGAGTATAGTATATACATATGTATTTTAAAAATGACTTGGTTATTAAAGTACTGCCCAAATTTCATCCTAGGCCTATTCAAATCTATCCAGGTCTTGTCTCCACTAACAGAAAAAATTGAGACTAAACAATCTTCCATTGGAACCTTCTATTAGATCAATAATTCCAAATTATATTTCCTTAAAACATTTTTTCCAAAATACTATCTGTAATGAAAACAAAAAAAGACACAAAAATGATTATTCAGGCAAATAAGCTTAGAGAAACCTGAATAAATATGCTTTTGAAGATTTATAATGAGTATTTATATATTAATGGTCATGAGAGATTTTGCAGTAAGCAAACAAGTTTCACATTCTTCAGTCCCTTTGTTGTGGTTATATGGTCTTCCAACCTCTTGTGCCAAGTTTGGTAGTAAGCAAACTTTTGAAGTCTACTTCAGTGTCTTTGTTAAGGTTATATTAGCCTCTAAACCTTTTGTGTCAAGTAACATCACAGAGAAACTTCTTGGGAAATCCTTTAGGAGTTTTATAGTAGTACCTAACGCAGTTCTCAGAGTAGTTTTCAAAACAGTTACTGACTCAGTGAATGAATGAATGGATATGAGTTCAGTTTTAGGAAATAATGGAAAAGAAATATCTTTCCATGAGAGAGCAAAAATAAGTGTCTCTCTTTTTCTCGTGCTTATGTTCTCCTCTCATATTTTTTACAACTCCTCTCTGATATGGTCCGTTTATACAAATTTGTTGTTGACTGATTAACTGTCCAAGCTACACTTTTTCTTTGTTACTGCTATAAGAATGGACTCCACACGGAGACTTTAACTCAGTAGAATAGGAAATGAAGACGAGGTAAAGCCTAATAATAAACCTGAGATTACTCCAGCAAAATAAATCAAATGAGTAGAGTAGCCTCCTTTCCTCGATGTGCCATATGGAGAGAAGAACCTCACTGTCACCTAAGTGCATTGTCAAAGCACAGGAGCTGGCTCTGGGCCATTCCACCATAAACTACTTACCAATGATGTAATTAAAATTCGTGAACAAAATGTTTCACTGCCTCCATATCCTGAAGCAGTCAAAACTAAAATTTACTTTCTTATCACACCTTCTAGCAAAGCTGATTTTAAGGAAACATTCCACTGAGAATTATGAAGAGTGACTATTAAAGAGATGGACTTCAGTTAATTTATGTTAGGGTCACTTTTTTTTTCTGATGGAATTTTTTTATTTAAATATCTTGATAATATGATAAGTGTCTTCAGTAGGAATTTATGAATTAAGACGGTCACAACTTTAAGACACACAGCCCAAAAACTATTTGTCTGTCACATGCTTAAAAGATTTACTTAGATCACAGGCTTAGAGAGTTAAATGTTTGATTTTGAAATTTTTAAGTATACTTGGTTTAGGGGAAAAAAAATCAAAAAAGTAGAATAAAGAAAAAAAAGCCAATAGAAAATAGAAAACACATCTGCATTTATTTCTTGAGGCTGTCATAACAAATTATCAAAAATTTAGTGGTTCTAGAGTTCCCTAGTGGCTCAGCAGGTTAAGGATCCGGTGTTATCAATGCTGTGGCTTGGGTCACTCCTGTGGTACAGGTTTAATCCCTGACCCAGGAACTTCTGTACGCCACAAGTGTAGCCAAGAAAACAAAGTTTCGTGGTTTAAAACAAAGGAAATGTATTCTTTCACAGTGCTGGAGGCCAGAAATCCAATATCCAGTTGGGCCATGCTCCTACCAGGACCTCTAGGAGAGAACCTGTCCCTTGCTTCTTTTAGCTTCTGGTGGCTACCACTAACCTTGAGTCCGATGGTTAATTTTATGTTACCTTGTCTGGGCTATGATGCTCAGATGTGGTTAGTTATTCTGGATGTTTCAGTGAGTGTGTTTTTTTGCATGAGTTTATACTTAAATCAATAGACTTTGAGTAAAGCAGTCTTGCTCTCCATTAGATGAATGGGCTAATCAAGTTGAAGGCTTAAATAGAACCTCCCTTAAGCAAGAGGAAATTCTTCCTATAGACTTAACGATATAGGTTCTTCCTGGTTCTCCAGTCTGCCAGCCTCCCCATAAGGTTTTGGATGTGCCATAATTCCTCAATCGCAAGAGCTAATTCCCTCAAATAAATTTCCCTGTACACACACACACACACATACACACACGCATACACACACATCCTGTTTGTTCTACTTCTCTAGAGAACTCTAGTACACTGAGCTTGTGGCTTCACCCCTATATCCCTGGCTCCCTCTTCATAATACTTTCTCCTCTGGGTCTGGTCTCCCTCAGCCTCTCTCTTATAATGATATCCGTGATGGCCTTTAAGGTCCACCCAGATATTCCGAGGTAACTCTTCATCTCAATAGTCTTAAATGAATTACACCTGCAAAAACCTTTGTTCTAAATAAGTCAGTATTTACAAATTCATGGGATTAGGGCTTAATATCTTTGGATGGCAGCTATTCAATGTACTACAACTTTCAAGCATCAAAGACCTGTTCTGTAAAAAAGTTTAAAGGCCAAGGTTTAAACTACAGACTACTTTGTCACTAGAGCTAACTACAGTTTTGGACTTAACTTTGTCAGATTCTTTTTACATTTTTTCCCCAGAAAATTGCTATTTCCTAGAAATGGTGTATTTTGTTGTTTGTTTTTCCTCAGAGCCAGTAAAGCAATACTAGAGGAATCATGCTTTTTGGCTTTTACCACAACATATTTCATTCAATTGGCAGGGCATATTTTATTCGGATTGGGTGGGAAAACAGAGACTTGGATTCTAGGCTGACTTTATACTAACTAGCCGTGTGACTTTGGGTAAGTCACTTCTTGACCTCCTATTCCTGTGTCAGGTTGGTTCTATAGTCTTTGTGACACTTTGTCATTTTAAAATTTTATGAACTTGTATCTATAAACCTCTCTCTTTTATGATAATATCTCTTGATGGCAGAATAGCTGATCCAGCTGTTTCTTATAATCCATCTTACCTATAACCCAGGTTGTCTGAGTAAATTACTGGAATCTTCTAAAAATGACTCAACAATTTGACATTTTAAAGGGGGCCAAATCATTTTGAAATACAACCAACATATGTTAAGCAATGTTACCCCATTTAACATAACAATTTGTGTCAAACTGAAACAATATCTCTTAAATCAGTATTAAAGTACCAAATCACAGACTATAAATTCTTCACACTGGATGTATTGTAAATAACAAATGAAACAGTGTATTAATAATATAACAAAAGTTTAGTTTCTTATTAGCCCATGTACATAAGAGTAAATTTTCAAAAATGTGTACATAAATATGAATCTTTATAGACTTCGAAAGATAACCATATATATTTTTTAATCTGTGTGATGAAAATTTAGAAGTCTGGTGTTATTCCTCTTTATTTCATATAAGTGTCAGGTGTAAAAAATAGTCATCAAGTGATATTGATGATGATGATAATGATGAAAAAACTAGAAAGTTAACATTATTTTGTAATGATGTTAAATTTATCCATATTTTAATAGTCTTAATAATGTCTCTGAAATTATAGTGGTATTTTGATAAAAGATAATCCCTTAGGGCTATTTTTTTCAAGTGTTTGTATTTGAGGCCACCCAATATTAATTCTGAAAACTTGACTAAATATTTGAAAATTTCATGAGCAGTGTTTCAAGAAGAGATTCCGAGGCCACTTAAATTCAGAACAGGATATAATTTCATCTCATTCAAATATCCTCTGAATGTTTCTTTAGTATACACTATTATTTTCATACAGGTGTGATTAAGTTATGAAGAATTGAGTTTAAAAATCGGTTATGAGAAAATAACTTTTTTGGGGGGAAAACATTTCAAATGTATCTTGTATTCTTTTTCCACATCTTATACTTTTAAGTATTTGTTCTTTGAACACTGATAACCTGCAAGTGTGTTTGCTGTTCATGCTTCTTAAGGAATGGCAATCTTTACCAAAATACATGAAACATAGTTGTTTCATGAGGTTTCTCTTTGTAGCTGTTTTAAAAGGGTGTATTGGCAGTATAATGAAACTAGCTTATGAAGATCTAGAACATGGGAATGGCCAGAACGTGTATGTGAAGGAAGAAGATCAAGCTATCAAAATAGCCTATAAAGTAAGAGAAATTTATTTTTTCTTTGACTCTGCTCAGAAAGTCAGTAAAGTGTGATATTTATAAATGGAAGTGAATTGCCTGAGCTTGACCACCAGGTCCATCACCGACTAGCTGTGTAACACTGGGCAAATTACTACACATCTTTATGTCTCCATTCCTGAAGCTCTAAAATGGAGGTAATAACTCTGTCTATCCCCACAGGCTTGAGATGAGGCTTAAGTGAGTAAATGATTAATAAATATGTTATTGTGTAAATGATTAATAAATGTGTTATTGATATTATTGATGCTTATAGAGAATTACTCTTTTCCATAAATATAAAGAAAGCATATTCCTTTAATGATTAATAAATATGTTGTTGATATTATCGATGCTTATAGAGAATTACTCTTTTCCATAAATGTAAAGAAAGCATATTCCTTTAATGATTAATAAATATGTTGTTGATATTATCGATGCTTATAGAGAATTACTCTTTTCCATAAATGTAAAGAAAGCATATTCCTTTAATGATTAATAAATATGTTGTTGATATTATCGATGCTTATAGAGAATTACTCTTTTCCATAAAGAAAGCATATTCCATTTTCTGAAGGTATTTCCCAATTGTGCTCACCCAGGAAGGTAAGAAAGGAGCTAGGATTTACAACTATAGATGCCAGATTCCCAAATTTCAGCTCTATCCTGCAGATTCAAGTACAGATACCCATTAGTTTTCCTATCTTTATTTAAACCTCATCATTACCTAGGCCTGGGGAGACTTATGCATTACCTGCTGCATTAGTAGGGTTCCCCACAGAAACAGAACCAATGGGATAGAGAGAGAGGTTTTTAAAAGAACTATTATAAGTATTGGCTTACACAGTTATAACATCCTCATGGATGCCATCATCTGCTGATACTCTCGTATTTAAGCCCATTCAAGCTACTATAACAAAGTACCTCAACTAGGATGACTTGGAAAATCAGGAAGTTATTTCTCACAGTTCTGAAAACTGGAAGTCCAAGATCAATATGTCAACATGGTTGGATGAGCACCCTCTTCCTGGTCCATAGCCTTCACCTGCTCACTGTGTTCTCACATGCTAGAAGGGGCTAATGGCCTCTCTGGAGGTCTCTCTCTTTTATAAAGCACTGATTCCATTCATGAGTCTTCCACTCTCATGACTTAAGCATCTCCCAAACGCCCCACCTACTATTATCATTGCCTTTAAGGGTTAGGATTGCAACCCATGAATTTTGGAGGGACACAAGCATTCAGACCATAGCATAATCATCTTATAAACTGCTCTCCAGCAAGGCCAAGAGCTTGCAGTATTGAGCCAACTCAAGCCCCTGAGTTCTTCATGGCTCACTCTTCTCATAATTCACTCTGTCTCTATTTTATTCTGACCAATGTCTACCCCTTGGATTTTTTCACCTCTGGCACTTAAATTCAGATGTCTTCTATTGGACATTGCACACGTCACATTAAAGCACATCACATATTATCACATGTGCTGCGCTGAGTTACGTTTATCTCCCCATTATTCTATTGTGTGTTCCTGCAGGATAGGATCTTTGTTTTATATTTCTTTGAGTTCTCAGTACTATCTCTGGAACACAGTAGGTTTCATTAGAAGTTTTTTAAATGAATAAATGTTTAATTCTCCAAAATTAAATTTAATGCTGAAGAGCAAATTGAGTTTGTCTTTCTCATAAATGATTCACTTACTCAAGTTCCCTATAGAGTGGAACAATTATAAAAGAAACACTTGACGACACCCTTTATAACACAGAACTGCATTAACTCATATACTCAGAGGTGTAGTAATTTATAATCTGTATTCTTTTCATAGCAACAGTGCTTAGAAAATGAAAGATGGTGAAAGTAACCTTCTAAAGAAAAATAATGTCAAACATTTGGTTTTGGAATGAAACATGTATAAGGGAAATTGACTAGCTGGAAAAAGTGGCATTTATTTGATCGTGCTATCAAAATAAGTGGCTTTTTTGAGGGGACTAGGAGGGAAGGGAAATCACTTTTCCTTAATGTGGTCTTGTCAGAATTTTCTATAAGTGTTACGCATGTTTTACCAGTTAAAGGTGGCAGGGGAGTGGGGAAGGAAAGGTCAAAATCGCAAAATCTGCTACAATTTGATTTGCAGCTTTTTTTTTTAATTTTCCAACTGTTCACATTTTTCTGTGAACTTTTTTATAAAAGAAAAATACAATTTTTCACAGCTGTCATTGAATAATTTGATTTATTAGTGCCATAGAATAATAAGCAACTAGATTCACACTAAGCATTCTATTGCAATTAGTATTTTAGTGAAAATGGCATGTGTTTGGGTCCTGGACACCCCACTGCCTGCTGACATGTCCATTTCAAAGTATTCACGGTTGGTTGTGATTTTCTCTGTTCCAAGGGTATTTTTTTAATACCTTTACTCCTTCAGAGCAGTTTTAGATTCATAGCAGAATTTATAAGCTGGTATAGAGTTTCCCACATGCTTTCTGCCCCAGCACATGCACAGCCTCCCCTGTAATCAGCATTCTCCGACAGAGTGGTACATATTTTTACAAATGATGAGCCTGCTTTCACACGTCATTGTCATCCAAAGTCTGTTCTTCACATTAGGGTTCACTGTGGTATTTTACATTCGATGGGTCTGCACAAAAGTGTGATTACATATATCCACTGTTATGATATTATACAGAATAATTTCAGTGCCTTAAAAATCCTCTGTCCTTCATCTGTTCATCCCTCCACTACAACCCCTGGCACCACTGATATTTTTTAACATCTCTGTGATTTCACTTTTTCACCATCTCTGTAATTTCACTTTTTCAAGAATGTCATATAGTTGGAATCATACAGAGTATGTAGCCTTTTCAGATTGGCTTCTTTCACACATGCATTTAATATGCACTTAAAGTTCTTCCATGTCCTTTTATAGCTTGCTAGTTCATTTATTTTTAGCACTGAATAATATTTCATTAGGTGTAACATAGTTTATTTATCCACTCACTTACTGAAGGACATATTATTGGCTTCCAGATTTAGGGAATGCAGAGTAAACTTGCTATAAGTATCCATTTGAGGGCTTTTGTGTGGACATAAGTTTTTAGCTCTTTTGAAATCAAAGAGCGTGGTTGCTAGATCATATGGAAACCACTAAACTATCTTCTAAGTTGGCTCTACAATTTTGCATTCTCCCCAGCAGTGCATGAAAGTTCTTATTGCTTTGCGTCTTTATTGTGATTTGGTATTGTCTGTGTTCTAGATGTTGGCCATTCTTATAAGTATCTAGTGATATTTCAATGCCATTTTAATTCACATTTCCCTAGTAAAGTGAAAACAAAATTATACAATGGCTCTAAAATTTATGGTGAAAATAGTATTATTGTCTGGTTCTGAAATGTGTAATAGAAATAATATAATTACAACAGAAAATTATATAAATATATAAATACAGTAGGAGTAGAAATTTGAATTAATGTTTGCCACCTTAAATGATCAGGTTGACAATATATATGTTTATGAATCACCTTCATGCCTTCTTTAACCTGAGGAAACTGATGCTTGAAGAAGTTATTTAACTTGATCCATGATCACGGTTATTAATATAATACCGAGTCTTTCTGACTCTAAATCTCAACTATTGAAACCCTTAACCCCTGTAGCATATGGATTCTTTGAGAGAAGTGGTTGTTAGCTTTTTTTTTTTTTTTTTTTTGTCTGTGCCTGCAGCATGCTGAGGTTCTGGGCCAGGGATGGAATCTATGCCACAGCTGAGACCCGAGCCACAGTACTGACAATGCTGGATCCCTAACCCATTGTGCCACCAAAGAGCTCTGGAATTGTTTACTTTATACGGTCAGGATCTAGTTTAGAGTTAGATGTACTTATGTAGAGAAAAGCCCAATAAACTGTTTCTGAGCTAAACGACATTAAAAGAACCTAAACTCTTCATACCTGTGAAAACTTCTAGCACCAATCCTATCAATAAAAAAGAAAAAAAAAGAGAGCCAGAGAGAAAAAATGAAATGGGCTTCATTCTTTCCAGTTCTTAGGTTTATTGCTCATTGTTCTGTCTTTCCTAATCACATATTTGAATGTTAGGAAAATTTTGATTAATCCTGAAATATAAAGTATGAATCTTTGTTTTGTGGATTACTCTTAAGGCAATGCTTCTAACTTCCCATCTCTGATTAGTGTGTTTGCCATATGTATTTGTTGGCTATCTTTTATTTGTACAAGGCAGTTACCTTTAATCAGTGTTTTGTCAGAATTTTGTTTGTTTCAGTCATAAGTCAGCGTTAAATTGTAAAATAGCTTTCTGTGGCTATTAAAATGACTCTATTTATTTTCTCTTTCAATATGTTAATACCATTGAGTCCACTACCTACCGTTAAACAAACTTTGCGTTATATGTATAAATTCTAAGGAGAATGGGAGGAAGTTCTGCTCTTGAATTGGCATTCTTAACTAAGTAATTGCAGAGAATTAACCTACACTCATCACCCCTTTCAAATTTTCTTTCCCCCTCCAGTCCCCTTGGCAAAACTTCAGGGGGTATGGAGGATGTGCTCGCCAACACTTGGGGCCTTTATTGTCACTGGCATCGCCATTCTCCTTCAGGATGCAGATGCTATCATGTAAATTTTTAGTGAGATTTCAATTTCAACACCTTTGGACTATCAGGAGTGCACTGGCTTTCTACTCCCTCTGCTGCCTGCACACTCGTGGCTTCCTCTCCTGCTATTCCTTGGTCCCAGACTCCTGATGACCTTATGCAACATTACATTCACCATGTCATTTAAGTGCACCATCAGGGCTTTTCCTTCCTCTATGCTCCTTATGGGCCAGTCAGAATGCCCACAGCCACCAAAGGATGCTTCCGGATCCTCTCAAACAAGGTCTTGGCTATTTTCTGCTGCAAGAGAAATAGCTTTTCCTTCTCTGTGTTTTGATCTTTGGATAGAATTCTACCCAAGAAACATCTTGGATTCCAAGAATTAAAGGTAGTTTACTGCTTATACGCATTCCTCTGTAGGATATTTAAAACTCCCCAGGGCCTCTGGGCCATGAGTTCATTCAGTATTTTCCTCAAAACATCAGATGCTATTGTTTAGTCTTATTTATGGATCTCCTTCTACCCTACCTACTTGGGTTTTTTTTTTTTTTTGTCTTTTTTCTTTTTTCTTTTTTTAATCTAGAGCCACACCCGAGGCATATGGAGGTTCCCAGGCTAGGGGTCTAACAGGAGCTGTAGCCGCCGGCCTTCACCACAGCCACAGCAACGTGGGATCCCAGCCGCGTCTGCAACATACACCACAGCTCACAGCAACGCCGGATCCTTAACCCACTGAGCAAGGCCAGGGATCGCATCCGCAACCTCATGGTTCTTATTTGGATTCGTTAACCACTGAGCAACGATGGGAACTCCTACCCTACCTACCTACTTGTGATTTGCATCTGTTACCCAGCTTCACTCATGTAAGTTTATCAAACAGACTTATAATAATAGCAAGTGTGTATAAAGTATAAGTTCTTTTCAAGGGGGTCTTCCTGTCTCTATGATTTTATTTTTATATCAGTAAATGCTTCCTGGATGAGGAAAAAGAGGTGAGTTATCTAAGTTAACTTGCCAGACATATGTGAATTCATATTTTACTCAGCTAGGATGTATTTTAATGAGGTGTGTGTGTGTGGGTGTGTGTGTGTGTTAATTCTCTAGTGATAAGTTCTCTACTGGGGATGATTTTACCTGCCCTTCCCCTACCCAGGGGACATTTAGCAATTATCTGGAGACATTTAAAAATCTGTGGCTGGAAGAGAGTAATACATCAGTAGGTAGAGGCTTCTAGTAGGTAGATAGTGGCATCTAGTAGGTAGAGATAAGGGATACTGTTGAACATCCTATGAAACAGAGTATAGGCTTCTAGCTCAAATAATTGTCCAACCAAAATGCCAATAGCACCAAAGTTGAATAACCTTACTCTAAATGAATTGCAGACATTCTCACACATCTGTAGAGTTTTGTAATCCTGAAATATATATTGAACATTAATGACATGCTTAAATGTGTGCATGGTTCCTACTGACAGAGCTTACTGTAAAATAGACCCCTAAGTGACTCAGTGTATTTTGGAATAATGGGAGCTATGATGCAGTAGGATATGGAAAAATAAAGGAGGAAATATTCGTAAACAAGTTCTAAACAAGAATCAAATAGAATCATTATTTTACAGCATAACCTCTAAGCCAATGTTGTTTTATGCTAAATAGTGTGATTCAAAGAAAAATTGTACTCTTTAGCCAACTAAATGTAACATTGTTAGCTAATAAATAAGTGGAATAATCCAAACCACTTCCCCATCCCATTCATCCCTCTTCTCCCCTTTCACCATGCCTCCTGCCTTTGTCCTTAAAGTCTGAAATGAGTTTTTAGTTTTAATGCAGAGAAAATAAACACATTTTTGGTTTCAGGTTGGAAGATATGCTTTTTGTAAATCTAAGTTACAGACTTCTATGAGACATATTTCTCCTTTATCTTCAGAGAAATTCTCATCCTCTCTCTCCCTCCCTCTCTCTCTCTCTCTTTCTTTCTCTCTAGCTCTGCTCTTAAGAATGTCATTAACATCTGTTTACATTGACAATAAATAAAAAGCATCCACAGGGATGAGGACACACTGATATGTTTTCAAACTTTATGACTTTTCTTCTAGTATTTGATCTTCATAATGTGCACTTTCTGCTATGATCCAATTAATCTTAGACACGATACCAGGCATGTAGGCTGTTTGGTTTTAATTTACTAGGTTATAACTAGTGGTATTTTCTTCTTCAGTATTGCTTTGCACCCATAAATTATTTGGTAGCAATTATCTCTTAAAATGCATCCAAATGCTTTTCACTTGCTTCTTGAATTCCAAGTAAGCCTGCAGTAGAGATTATTACTAAGAACTTATTCTAATGTTCTTGTCACTTTCTCTAACAGAGAGATGTATGGATGATTTTTCTTTTTCTTTTTTTTTGTATCTGCCGTGTGTGTAATTTGTTCTAAGAAACTACCCTCACCTAAAAGAACTCCCTCTGTGTACAATTCCATATCTTGATCCTTTGCAAATTAAAACAAACAAACAAACAAAGGGATTAAACTTCAGAACTCCCTGATAACATTTAATTTATCAGGTAAACTGTTAGAATTTAAATATGGGAGTTGTTGGAAACACGGTGTGTTGCTGTATGTCTTTTTTTTTTTTTTTTTTGACATGTGGGCCACAGACATCACTGCTTATGTAAATAGAGGTATTCATAAAAACGTCAATGGGACCAAATGGGAAGAATGAAAGGTAGTTAAATCACCAGGCAGTCTTGTCTTTCAGTCTTCAATGTGTCTCTTATTTTTCTTTTTCTTTCTTCCTTTCTTTCTTCCACAGCAAGTGCAACGCAGGATCCAAGATGCATCTGCGACCTGCACCACAGCTCACGGCAACGGCGGATCCCCAACCTGCCGAGGACAGGGTGAGGACAGGGATCGAACCTTCATCCTTATGGATCCTAGTCAGGTTAGTTAACCGCTGAGCCACGAAGGAAGCTCTTGAATGTGTCTCTTATAAGCTGTGTTATTGTAGTCCCCTCCCCTGTTTAAAAAGGATGATATTCTTACCTTAAAGTGTTGGTGTGTAGATGAAAAGTAAAGTAATAATAATGATGATGCCACAATTTTTTCTGAACTTGTTTTCTGTACTGTCTCATTTTATTCTCAAACCCTATTAACGTGTAGAAGAAATGAAATTACAGAAGGATTAAGTAATTTTCCTCTAGTCTGCACAGCCATTAGGAGGTAGGATTAGGAGTAAATACAAGCACTATGGGTCAGAGCCCAGGTTTACAAAAACTAATGTATAATAGACATTAAATAAATAGCAACTGCAGTTGTTGAGCAAAAGAATGGTAAATATATGTACACACACACACACACACATATGTATGTATACATATATACTTGAATCATGTGTTTAAAATTAGAGTAGGAAGATAATTCAGTGTAACAAAAAGCCTGAAATCTCTCAGTTACCTCGGTCTTTTTCCTTGTACATAATTTGCAGATATACTAGAAAATTCTAGCCTGAGTTTTCCATCCCTGCAACTCTATTTAAACTATAGAGATAAACTGACAGCTAAACCTGTGTTAGAGCGGATAAAGTGAGTTATGTTCCAGTGTTTCTCTAAGCAGTGGGCCTGGGCATTGGTTCCCAAACTAAATTTGCTTTCCCTAACTATCTAAATCAGTTGTGTGAATGATGCCATAGCTTCACAATAATAGCACAACTTTGCACTTAATTTTAATTAGTAAGCATAAAATAGCTGAGATGGAAATCAAACAGATGGAAAATTGATACCACACTGACCCAAATGTTCAATACTCTCACATAGAATAAATGATTCCTTTCCCCCCCCACTCTTGGAAATAAAAATATTTCTCTATGAAATGTTTAGCAGACCTCATTGATCTACTCTTATTTTAAATAATGCATGAATAGTAGTACTTATGCAAGCTTGCAGCAGTATATGTAACACCTGTTCATAAGCTTGGTACTAGAACACATTTATCATTTGAAGTAATTTCAGAGCTGTGAGTTTTCAAATAGCTAATGAGCCTT
This sequence comes from Catagonus wagneri, assembly GCA_004024745.2. Classification (NCBI taxonomy): domain Eukaryota; kingdom Metazoa; phylum Chordata; class Mammalia; order Artiodactyla; family Tayassuidae; genus Catagonus; species Catagonus wagneri. The sequence goes on from PVHT021183631.1 coordinate 14,887,383, forward strand.
GGAATATTTTTACAAATAGTGTCATTGAAAATTGGCAAATTAAAAAAAAAGATACCATAAAAGCTATCATTGGATGATGCAGAATAAGTTTATCACACAATATTCCAAGAAGCCTAACTGGATGGAACTCATTAAGTTGATACATCTAGCAGGAACCAGGTTCTGGCCCTTATATCTGCAATCTCAGTAATTTTATATTTTAGTACTAAAGTTTATGTTACAAGGAATAATTAAATTAATCAATATCACGTGGATAACATGGTGATTTAATAATGTATAGTGAAAGATAATTCCTACAGGAAGCTATATACTCTAATGCAGGAATCAGCAAATTTTTCTATAAAGGCTTAGGTAGTCAGTAAGAGTTTTAGGCTTAGCAGGCCCAATCCTAACGGCAGGAGGGATCCTGCAACCCTGTAGTAGGAAAGTAGCCATGAGCAAAACATAAATCAGTGAACAAGGCTGTGTTCCTATAAAACGTACTCACAGACATTGAAATTTGAATTTTGTATAACTTTAGCGTTACAGAATATCGTTCTTTTTGTTTCGTTTTAACAACCTTTTAAAAAAATAAAAATGATTCTTAGCTCATGGACTGTGCCAAAAAAAAAAAAAAAAAAGAGGAAGTTGGCCTTAGTCTGCTGACCGCTGCTCTAATATAAAGGTCAATGAATTCACCTACAAATGGAGTGACCGTAGAATTTATTGCTTAAATCTGGACACTTTAGAGTGAAATGATGCCTCCAGCTTACTGGGGCGGCTCTTCCCCAGGCACTTTCCACACATTGTACCCACCCTGGGAGATCTTCACCCAGATATTTGCAGGGCTCACTCTCATCTCCTTCAGACCTTGCACAGCTCACCCGTTCTCCATGAGCACATCCCTGATGAGGTTAAAATAGATTCTTTCCCCAAACTACCCATTCCTTTTCCCTGCTGTACTTTTTAATCCATCGATCATGGAGATAACTCATCACCATCTAGCATATTATATATATATATATATATATATATATATATACACACACACACACACACATATATATACATGTATATATATATATATATATATAAATATAAATATATATATTTTACATGCATTTTATTATCTGACTACCACCGTTAGAAGGAAAACTTCATGGAACCAGGACATGCTGTTCATTTTGTTCACCATTGTATCTCTAATATCTCTAATTGCTGGTGACAAAACAGTAAATCCGTTATAAGCATTTGTTGAATGAATAACTTTTAGATGCCCCTCCTAAAGGGTTAAGATTGCTGGTAGTCAGTTGTCAAATACTCCTCTCTGTTAACTAGTATTTGAAGAAACACTATCAATGTCTGCCATTTTTTTACATTCATGGACAACCAAGCTTGAATTCTTTTTTTTTTTATTGCAGCCATCACTTACTAATCACTTACACATTTTATCAAATAATCCCAACTCTTATAAAAGTTACAATACCCATTTTACAGAATAAAAAAATTCAGGTGATGAGACTGTAAGTAACATACTTGAAGCCACTTGGCTAGTAATGCTAGAGTTGATATATTCAGTCAAGCCACAGTCAAGCTTTATAGGAGGCATTTTAAAAATTTTAAATGACTTTACATTGAGAGCATATCAATTAAATGTTTTTGTCTGCAAATGATAGCAAACTCAACTCCAATGTCTTAAATAATTAAAGCTATTTATCGTTTCATGTAATTGCAAAGGATGAGCAAGCTTCAGATAAGGGTTTATTTCTCAGGTTTTGATGTCTTCAGGACTACAAATATATTTTTCTGTAATTCCTTTCTTTGTCCTATTCTATGTCTCCTGTATCCCAAGGTGATTTTTCTTATGGTTAAAAGATGGGCACTATCATATCCCTGACTTTATCTCTTTCTTCTTTACGGATATTTTCCCTTTCACTACTCCACTAAATTTCAGGTCTTTCTTCTGATTCAAATGCTTAACAACCAGTATTCTAACTCAAGGAAAAAGTCAAGACTTAACTATCAAACTAGAAATGGAGTTGTTCATCGAAACTACTCAGTGGTGGCATGTGGGATAACATGGTGCAAGCAATTACAGTGTCCAGTAGTGAGTATGGTTTGTTCCCCAAATGTTCTATGCTTCATTTAAAAATCATCCCTGGGAGCCATATGTATAACGACAACATGATAGATAGAAAGTGGGAGAGACCACTTTTATGAACATTACTATGTTAATAATAACTTTTAAGCTTGATACACAAAGACATAAAAGAGAAAACAAGTGTAGAAAGCAACGAGGAAAGAGGATCACTTAGCTTTTTAGAAGAGAGGTAACAGGTAAGGAGAATCAAGCCTCAGTAGAAGCTGTAAAAATATTCAAGACAAATCTTGATTTGGTTACAGATTTATTTAGACACCTTACTATGATTTTAGCCTCTATTTGGTGATGAAATACAGTGTAAAATATTTAACGCAAAAGTAGAGCATTCAAGTTTTTGTCAAAGGTAACCAAAGATCTATAACTATATAATATTAGAGCAACACTGTAACTGACGTGGCATCCACAATTGGAATAGTGTCTACTGAGCATAACGTTTTGGTTTATTCAGATAAATAATCCATGCCTCAGAAAGAGATTGTTTTTCAAATGAATTTAGCATCACTGAAAAGTAATTGACACCCCAGAGGTACAATCCCTCCATTAGTTTACAGAAAAGACATTTCACGTGTATTATTCTGACTATAATATTGTCTTAAGCAGTTGATGCAACAGTGAGCTTAGTGTTTTATATTAAATGACAGAAAATACTTTCCTTATTCTTTCTGTTTATAATCCAGGAGGACTCTGAAATATACATATACATATTCTCATTCACAACCTGCCAGAATAAGTGAGGAAACATGGTGTGTGTGTGCTTGTGTTAATTTTACATGTCAGCTTGGCCACACTAAAGGATGCCCACCTAGCTGAGAAAATTTTGTTTCTGGGTGTGCCTGTAAGGGTATTTTGGGAGATTAGCAATTGAACGGGTGAACTGAGTAAAGCAAATGGCTATAAACAATGTGGGAGGATATCATTCAATCTGTTGAGGACCCAAATATAACAAAAAGGCAGAGGAAGGACAAATTCACTCTCTCTCTGCTTGAACTGAGATATCCACCTTCTCTTGCCTTTAAACATTGGCACTCCTGGTTCTCAGGCTTTCCAACTTACATCAGGATTTACACCATCATGCCCCTGCTTCTCCCACCTTGGACTTGGGCTGGAACTATGCACCACTGGCTTCCGAGCTTTCCAGCTTGCAGATGGCTGACTGTGGGACTTCTTGGCCTCCATAACTACGAGAGCCAATTCCTAGAATAAATCTCTTCTTATGTAGATCTGTGGTTTTGTTTCTTTGGAAAACCCTGACGGAATCACTAGCAAGTGTTTTTTGCAACATGGCTGTTCACAGTTCACACTGACCCCTTTTGCTTTAAAATTAAGGCACTAAGCAGTTGAGCAACATGGATGCAAGGAGAGGACAGGGAATTGGAAAAGGAGTGACAAAGATCTGTGAGCCAGTCTGTAAACCTTCTATATGAAATTGCTCTTCAAACTGAGTGCCATATGAAGGGAGAGGGGAGTTGCCAGGAGGTGCCTGAGATCACAGAGTAAACAAGACCCTTTGCCCTTGAGTAATAATTTAACTGCACAAGTAAATCATTTTGAACACATTTTAAATACCTCCTAGTCCTATGCCCTGTTGGCAGCACAGGGTTTATCTCTCCTGCTCACTGTTATTACTATAGAGTTTACCATGATGTCAAGCTCCTATTATTTCACCTTCTTCCCCGCTTCCCTTCTCTTCCTATTCCTCTGCCTCCTCATTCCTCATCATCTGTTCCTTCTTTTTCTTTTTTTGATTCTTAGTTTACATGAAAATTTTTCAAGAAATTGAGAGTAAAGGTTTCAGTCTGTATTGCTTCACTATTAAGAATATAAATCCTGGAATTGCCGTCATAGCTTAGCAGTTAATGAACCCAACTGGCATCCACGAAGATGCAGGTTTGATCCCTGGCCTCGACTGAATTGAGGATCCAGCGTTGCCGTGTAGGTCCCAGACATGGCTCAGATCCCACATTGCTATGGCTCTGGCATAGGCAGGGGGCTATAGACAGCTCTGATTGAACCCCTAGCCTGGGAACCTCCATATGCCACGGGTGTGGCCCTAAAAAGACAAAAAAAAAAAAATTAAGAATATAAATCCTTTCAAGTTCCTATTTTCAGAAGCGAGCTTTATGTTTATATGTGTATAAATTTTGTGTGTCTGTGTGTGTGTGTGTGTGAGAAAGAGAGAGAGAGGTAGGGAGGGAGAGACAGAGAGAGGAAGAGAAGGATCGAAAGAAAGAGATCCTTGAGTGAGAATAGTTCAAAAGATTATAATTCCTGCGTGTAAATTATCCATTTTGAGATTTCCTGTGTACGCTCAATCTTAGACTTTTTTTTTTAAAGTATTTATGATCTAATTTTAATGTAGACAAATCCAGTAATGAAAAAGAACAGTGCTGAATGTCGTTAACACATAAAAGTCAAGGTGTCAAATAGTCATTTGGGCACATTAAAAACTTGGATTTAATTTAAATCACTTTCTAAGGTGTTTGGTATAGGTTTTATAATTTATTCAGATTTTTCTGGTCTCCCAAATTTAGCTTGAAAACATGCCGAGAGGGATATAATTTTTCCCTATAACTTTCTACTCCCATTTGGAATGCAAATTATTTCAGAGCAACATCTTACACAGTATTATAACTCTTTCATTTCTGCCTACTGAACTGCAGAGAATAGGAAACCATGTCACTAATATTTGCTAACTTTTTCTATTGCTTGTGATGAAGTGGATTTTAAGAGGACCAGTGCAAAATAGTAGGGGCATGGGGATGGCTATTTGAATTTCCATTTCTTGAGTTTGCCTGCTGATCCCAGAATTTCATCACTCATCTTTCTTCCCATCGAGGGGCTGGTTGACTGACAGGCCTGCATCAGATGTGTATGTCTCATAACTTACAAGCTGTCATTTCTTTTTTCTGAGCAGAGCCTTTTGTTAGGGATGATAGAACAAATCCCTCAGAGATTTTATTATTTTTTTTTTTCCAATTCAGAACTGGGGAAGTGAAGGGTTCCCATAGTAACAGCTATTGTTATCCTTTTTTTTTCCCCCTTAATGCTAGGCTTTATATGGTAAAGTATTTATTTCTTGGGATGATAGTTGAAAGGTCACCATCACAATCTGTCACTGTGCAGTAACCTAAGCCTAGTCTCTATTAGAAATCAGAAAGAGATTTTTCTCTCCTGCCTGTTGAACTGCTTTAAGAAAATACTGCACTTTTTTTCAGCTCTTTCTGGTTGGATAACCTCTTTACTCTCCAGCCTCCCCATTCTTAGAAAGCCTAGAAAAAAAGATACTCACCAGTTTAAGGACAGCACTTATAAAGACGATTGCTTTTAGTGCGATATATAAAAAGATTATGATTATTTGAACAGAGAAATTTACTTCAAATTAATGAAAAAGAAGACCAAGGCAAATAGTTAATAATAAATCCTTACTGAACACCAAATGTGTGTCCATTACTATGCTAAGGTTGGGGGATTTGTAAATAAATACATCTCATCTTCCATCCTTAAGTTAAAAGTAGGAGTTCCCATCATGGCTCAGTGGTTAGTGAACCTGACTAGCATCCATGAGGATATGGGTTCAATCCCTGGCCTTGCTCAGGGGGTTAAGGATCCAGCATTGCAGTGAGCTGTGGTGTAGGTTGCAGACTCACCTCGGATCCTGCATTGCTGTGGCTGTGGTATAGGCTGGCAGCTTCAGCTCCAACTGGACCCCTAGCCTGAGAATCTCCATATGTCACAGGTATGGCCCTAAAAAGACAAAAAGACAAAAAAAAAATTAAAAGTAGAAGAAACAAACATTTAAACACTGACTCTCAGAAAAATGTGCTTGCAGGTTCCCATTATGGTTCAGTGGGTTATGAACCCCATAGAGTGTCCATGAGGATGCAGGTTTGATCCCTGGCCTCTCTCAGTGGGTTAAGGGTCTGTGTTGCCACAAGCTGTGGCATGGCTCACAGGTGCAGTTTGGATCCAGTGTTGCTATGGCTGTGGCATAGGCCGGCAGCTGCAGTTCCAGGTTCTTGGACCCCTAGCCCAAGAACTTTCATATGCCGCGGGTACAGCCATAAAAAGAAAAAGATGTGCATGCAATAAAAAGTGTAAAAAGGTAAAAATTGATGGGAATTCACATGAGAGGGAATCTAATTCTTTTTAGGGCTATGTTGAGAAAAATCTTGGCCAAAATAAGTAAATAAATGAGTTGGGCCTTGGGGTGTATGTAGGAATACCCTAGACCCACAAGAGACAAAGAGGAAAGGGAGGTGAAGGTGATAATGGGAAAGGGAGATTGTCCTCTTAATAGCATGGCCTAAGGCACAGGCAAGCATAGCATAATATACATGTGAAGCAGGCTGTGTTTAGCATGCCAGGGTACAGAGGGAAAAGTGTTGGGAAATAAGATTTGAAGAGACACTTTTCCAAGGGGGCATGTTGTAAAAGCCAGGTAGGGCATAAGTTGATTCCTGATAAAGGCAGAACACAAAGAAAGGGCCAGAAAGCTTCCCACACTGTATAAGGAAAAGATATTTCTGTCTTTTCAGAAAAAAGACCCAGAAAGCTAGGTTTGAACAGAGGCCTTAATTAAAACACCAGAGAAAAAGAAAAACAGAATATGTGAAAGGCTCTGATTAAGGGGATATCAGCTCTAACTGGCAGGGAGCATGAGAGGTCAAATTGCAGGCATTAAAGCCAAGGAAGGACATATGCAAAGCCCACTTATAGAAAGATTCTGGCAGAGTGTGATGGCTTGGAGGGATAAGCAGGAGGCCAGTGGCTTGGAACAAGTTATTACTTCAAAGCTGAAGTGACAAAGGCTGCGATGAGGATGGTGTTGAGGGAAAATGAGATCACACAGTGACCATAAGCAGTGCCCTTTTTTTTTTTTGTCTTTTTGCCTTTTATCTAGAGCCGCACCCGTGGCATATGGGGGTTCCCAGGCTAGGGGTCTAACAGGAGCTGTAGCTGCCGACCTTCGCCACAGCCACAGCAACGCGGGATCCGAGCCACGTCTGCAACCTACACCACAGCTCATGGCAACTCTGGATCCTTAACCCACTGAGCAAGGCCAGGGATCGAACTCGCAACCTCATGGTTCTTAGTCGGATTCGTCAACCACTGAGCCACGACGGGAACTCCAAGCAGTGCCCTTATATATACAGTGTAACTTATTTTCCAGCTCTTTCACTAAACCAAGTTGACCCGTTGGATCTAGAAGAGCTAGGCCAGAATAGACCACAGAGAGGAGCACCACCCTATTCGCAGTTACTTTTTACAGCACAGATTTCCACCAGATCTTCTATTCTTAGAGAATGAAACACAAGAGACCAGGAGAAACAGCTTGTTCAAGCTGCAGTACTTATGAAGGAGATGGTAAACATTTTCATGTTCATTTACTTTGGCAGTGGGAACTCTTCCTCCCTTTCATCTGCTCCATGCTTGCAGTATCAAGTCAGGAGAGAGTAGATGAGTGTAGCTGCAATGCCTTTGTTTTTCTACCAGAGGCATTAAACACAGGCCCTTGTTTCATGAGTATTCTACCCCAGTAAGATGGGATCCTTCATCTGCATGGCCTAGGCTTTCTCTGCTCTACTCACATGCAGTACTAAGGAGAAAAAAACCACCAGGGGGTGAAGGGGAAATTCGGGCCTGATATTCTGTGCACCATGGGGGAGAATACTGCTAAATAATTCACTGATAATGCAAACAGCCTCCAACTGGCAAACAGTTCCCTTTCATCCAAATGATTTATCTGAAAATTAAAAAGGTCTAACCAAAATCAAGATAGCAATATTAATTTACAGAACTCAGAGTGTGAATTAGAGGAAAACATTTAATGTGTATACCAGGAGAGCATTATGGGAGTAGAACCGAAATAGTATCTTTTTAAACTTTTTAAAAAAACATATGAGCAACTGCCATTTACGTTCAGTTCAACCTGGAAATTAGATTGCAGTGATATATAGATGCTATTAAAGTGTAGATAGTAGGGCTATATTCTAGTCCCAAAGAGCCGCTAATTGAATTGTTTCTATGATAATGGATAAATGTTGAATTGCTCTCTGCAGAAGGAAAAAAATATATTTCCTGCGATCCATTTTATACTCAAGCCATGGGCAAAGCCAGCTAAAGACATTCAGCATTTATTCAGTCTCTTTAAGTCCCCATCCTAAAGGTAACATTTCAACCTCTTTTCTAAATGATGATAAATACATGAAGCCAGATATCCAAAGGATAGGATTATTTTATCAAAGTTAATTCCTCCACAGAATAATCACCTTAAAGTTTTCTGTCAAAGGTGAGTGGCCAAGGCAGAATTGAATTATGTTACCTAGGCAAGAGAAGGAAAAGAGAAGATAATGTGTTGAAGATTTACGTTATCTCTAATAGGTTTTTTCTTTCCGACACAGTTGGTTTAACTGTTTTCCAGAAATCAGTTAGAGGAGTGTATGTGATTGGGAGGAAGCTCACACACATATACTGCATGCATAACACACCCTAAAATAATATTTTAAAAAATTGTTGGATAATTAGGGTTTATATAAAGTTTAGTTGCCCTCCTTGTTTAGCATAGAGCCGAGAAAAATCAGTAAATGGTAATGCAAATTTATATGATATGTGTGTAGCAATGAAATAAATTCAGATGGTTTCACAGTTTCATTTGAGTGCTTGTATGAAAATTCAATAGCTTTCCTGAAACCTTTCCCATCCTTTCTGAATGCAAAATTGGCTGTAGAATTCTCATGTGAAGCAAGCTCCCAAGTGATATTCTTGGCACTTATGCATTTAACACCTAATGGAGTCCAAAAGTGAGATGGCACATGAAAATGAGTAAGTATGGTAAAATAGGTTCAGATAATGGCCGCATAAATGAAAATTACAAAAGCTGAGCATCATGCTGAGATAAAGGGTTGGGGGACGTGCTTGTCTATTTTATAAGAAAGACTATGATTTTTATAACTAAAATCATTCTCCTTTCCTCTTCTCTTTATATCTCTTATCATCAGACTGTACCAACAAGTTATACTGCCCAGCAAGGCTTATCTATAAAACTCCCTTTATTCTGGTCTTCCTTTACATGCGCAGTAAGGTTTGAGTAGCCTTGAAATAGCCTGTTCTGTCTGCTTCCCTCAATTATCCACTTAGCACTAAGTCCTCTCTCCTTTACTTCTTTACTCATGTCACTTTTGCAGTTTGACCAGTGAATTATCACTTCCATCCACTGACCAGAACACGTGACCTGTCTTATTTTTCCACAATCTTTATCTAATACATATTTCTTCATCCCTAATTTAGTATTTATTCTTTGATTCCTCCCACCCCAAATACAATCTCTACAAGGAATGGTACTTAGAATTGTTTCTGGCACATAATAGTTCTTAAATAAATGTCTTATTCCATGAACTGTTATAATTAGGAAGAACTGACACCTTGAACTTTTCATAATCTTTGCTAAAGATTGGCAAAAAATGTCAGCTCTAGCTGCTAATGAATCTGGGAATTAATTGTAACAACATAAGTCAGGAGGGAGTGATATAATGTTGAATTTTCTAATTTCCTGAAGTCTCCAATTTTAAAGGAAGAAAAAATAAGACAAAATGTAAAATTAACTATGACTTAAATTTGGTAGTACCCTACAGAATTCTATAGCATCAATTAGAAGTTAATTATCTTTGTTTTTATGGGAACTATTTTTTAGATAAATTTCAAGACCTGCTTAAGAAACTGACAGAAATGAAGGAATGCGTATTTTTCATAATATTGAATATATGACTTCGATAGAAACAGGAAATTGGGAAATTAACAGCATGGATGGTGTCCTCTTTGTGAGTTATATCTGTAAATCATGAGTTTGATACAAAGTACTTCTGACCAGATAAAGTGATTTCACCATCTTAAAGCTATTAATGGCAAAGGGATACTAGCATTAATATGATAAGGCACATTTTCTCTCTTTCTCAAAATACACACACACACTCACACATACATCAGAATGGTAAAAATATATGAGTAAAAATTGAAAGATGAGATGTGAATTAAGAATTTTTAACTACTCTTAAAAATTTCGTGAGGAGTTCCCATTGTGGAGCAGTGGAAATCAATCACACTAGTATCCGTGAGGATGCGGGTTCGATGCCTGGCCTTGCTCAGTGGGTTGGGGATCTCGCATTGCCGTGAGCTGTGGTGTAGGTTGCAGACTTGCTCGGATACTGTGTTGCCGTGGCATAGGCCAACAACTGTATCTCTGATTTGACCCTTAGCCTGGGACTTTCCATTTCATGATTAGCTAGATATAATAAGAAGGCTTGGTTTCTGTTGCTTCACTCATTCAAAAAGCATAAGTATTTTTGTCCACTGCCAGGATATAGGTAAAAATTATATAGGTAAAAATGCACATGACAGTTTCTGCCCTCATGAAACCTGCACTCCCGTGAGAAGCAGAAAGAACAAATGGATTGAATTAGGACTAGTGTATAAAATTATGGGGAAGAATAATTTAGCTTAATTGGGGAATGTGACCTTCAGAAATATTTCTTGTGAAGTACTGAGTTCTTTATCATTAGAAATATTTGAGTAGAAGTTCATCAACTTTGAAGGGGATCTCTCGAAAAGCTTAACATATCAGAAGGAAGGTATATTTGATAACTCCTGAGGTAATTTCCAGCTCATAAATTCTGTGATACAGTCTTCAAGGGGCTCAGATTTGTGATAGGAATATTTAGTTTATTAAGTATGCTATATATCTGTGGTAGAAATTTACAATCAAATTAATTGCCTAACACCTAGAAACACTGCAGTTCAGTTTCTCTTCTGTTATTAAAACAGAATATATAATATAATCTACACATCGGCAAGTCTGGTTTTTAATGGGCTTTGCAGTAGTTTAATCAGTAGTTTGCAATTTTTAAACATGATTGTAAATGCCTCCCTCTCTGTAGTTGCCAAAAAAAAAAAGTTAAAAAAAAAGTTTTTCTTTGTTTTCTTAAAGATATGCGAATTGAGTAGTTGTGGAAACTTTTCTAGGACTCTGGCTTTGGACGAGTTATCCTTAACTGTTAGTCATAGTACAGAATTTTTATTGGAGCCTTTTTGATATGATCTCTGATTTACATCGTACTTGTGAATCCTCTTAATTGAGGCTCCTGACAAATGACACCCAGCTTTATTTGTGACAATTGCCAGAGGGATAGTCTGCACGATGCATTTTGATAACTCTTAATAAATGATACATGTGGCTGGCACACCTGGCACAGCAAACCCACACAGCTGTTAACAGGTATGAACACTTGTTTACCTATGTTACTGGCATTTGCTTTTTTGAGTCAGCTTCCCAGTGTACTACTGCTGTGAAATGAGTCAAACTTATCTTCATAGCAGTGTTTTTGGTGTCTGTGCTTTCCAGCCGGCTTAATTTAGAAGAAGTAAATATGATTGAAAAGTGACTTCCTTGCAGTTCACCTAGGTTTGACCTTCCCAGGACTGGGAGCTTGGTTTCCTGGGCACATAGCTGTTTACTCTTGGGATTTTGCTAAAGAAGGGAATCTGCCATCCCAGCAATGCATTTACAATGATCAGAGCTTGCTGGAGGGAAATATTCGTGAATTAGAAAACTGCCTGAATTTATCCAGGAAGAAAGTTCAGAGAACGGAAACAAAGAGGACTTTTTTTCCCCTGGAGCATTTTAGAGCATGTTATGGTTTAGATTCATCTGGCAAGGTTCAAAATCGATAGTCTCTCCCTGGGTAAGTATTTTGTTTGCAACAGCTTTACCTCTATAACCTGGAGGATCAGGGTTTCATGTTGGTTCTAAGAATTAAACTTTACTTAAGCTTTTAGGGAAAAAAAATATACTCACATTGCTTTTGATACTAATTCCTGTAGCTGTATTATAAATACTATAGGCACTGAGACAATTTGACACTATTTGGGTTCTCTTTGATAAGTGACAGAACCAGTACACGATTCTCTTCTATTGCCGAGGAGTCTTTCCAAGGCTTGAATGTGAGTTGTATTTGGTAAAGATCTCGCTATACAAAGGTGGAGTGCTGAAGCTAAACCAATTTGTCCTCTTCTGGGAGGAGGGTGCACAAATGGAATTGGGTTTGTGAGGCTGGAAGGGATGAAGGGAAGAGGCGAGCAGAGGGCAAGATGCCATTAAAACATAGTTAAGGAGCAAAGAGCTGGACAGAGTGAGAAAAGGTGAATAAGAGCAAGCTCCCATCCCCTGCAGGTGACAATCTTCTGTACATTACACTTCATCATGAAGGTCTCTCTCAAAAGAACCTTTCCCTCCCATCAAGCACTAAAATTTTAAAGCAATTTTATCCATATTATTAAGGACAATTATTATGAATAATTGAATCAGGTGACAATTTGGCACACCAGAGATGTCTTCTGTTGCAAAAAAGCACGTGAATATTGGCTATGTGAAGAGGGAGACCCTGATAGGGAGCCAGATTTCTTAACCAAATGTAATCTTATCTCTGGGCCAATTCTTTCTTAGCAGTGTTTACCAATCTTTCATGCAGAGTTATTTTCCAATGTTATTAAACCACCATAAATGATTAAGAAGATCAAATGTTAAAACTGAGTTTTAAAAGAACAGTCATTTGCTTTTGTTCTGAAGCCAAATTTAGCATCCTTTCATGTTCTTTATAATTAGAATCTTGGCTCATATTGTAGTCTCCACTCCCCTGAATGTGTCAGATGCTAGTGTCACTGTGAAAGAGACAGGCAGGCCTCAGCTTGAATAAACTGTTTGGCGATGGCAGAGTTCTAGGAAAAAGCCACATTGTAGGTTGACTCTTTTAATTCTAAAATTCCTTACGAAGTTACTTCTGCTTTGTCTTTCAGTTACAGTTGGAGTTACAGTATAAACAAAGCCCACCTATTACACTGTCAGCAGAGCACCCCATATCTGTCTTGAATTGACTACATTCTCAGTGAGTGGCTGAGCAATTTCTGACACCCTAGCAAGGCTTTTCCAGGTACTAATTAGTCCTTGTTGGAAGATAATGTAGAAAGACCCCAAGGGTGTGGGTTGAGATTCTGTTGAGTTGAGCACCTGGAAATTATATTGGCTTGGAGTTATGTCAAATTTATAAGCCATAGAGCATCTGCACATTCACAGTATGTGCATTTGTTAAGTTAATTTGCCAATTCACATCTTTCTGAGTCTTCGACTGGAATGTTTTTTTCCCTTGGTATTAAAGGAATGAATAATAATAGTAGAATTTAAGCATATCACTTTAACTTAATCTGGGATTTAGGGACCAAGAATATATGGTACACCTGAATACATAAAGAAAAGTTTTTGATGTTAAAATACATATGTGTGTGTGTGTGTGTGTGTGTTTCCTCTGGTGTCATAAGAGAAAGATAATTTGTATTAAAGTAAAATACATGGAGTTCCCGTCGTGGCGCAGTGGAAAGGAATCCGACTAGGAAACATTAGGTTGCAGGTTCGATCCCTGGCCTCGCTCCGTGGGTTAAGGATCCGACATTGCCATGAGCTGTGGTATAGGTCACAGACATGGCTCGGATCCTGCATTGCTGTGGCTGTGGCGTAGGCCAGTAGCTGTAGCTCTGATTAGACCCTAGCCAGGGAATCTCCACATGGCATGGGTGTGGCCCTAAAAAATGACAGAAGACAAAGAAAAAAGGAAAATGCAGACTTTGATAAGGTTTTATCTGCTAAGAGAATGAGGAGACTGAGTCCCTGTGACATTTACCTTTCCATAAGCATTCACTCAGTGTAATTTCTATCCTTACTACAGTGCTTACTTCTTCTTACTTCTGTTTAAACACCAATCCAATTGTTCTTACTGAGTTCTTTTTAAATCATCAAAGAAAGCCAAAATTTCAGCAAAAGCCTCATTTTATTGTCATTTAATGTGCTTTCCCATCCTTCAAGGTTTGTATTTATCATAACTTCTGGCTTTCTGCACTGATCATTCTAGTCTCAGCCACAAACAGTGCAAGGAAACTCATTGAGTTCTAGTGCAGGTATGTTACCTCCAATTCTAGATCAGTTTCCAGCTGAGGAAGACATTTTATTGATTTTGTATTAGGAATAGAGAAAACGAATAAATCTCTTGAGCTGATACGGCACCCCTAAAAAAAAAACTTTATTAAAGAACTTTTTCATTAGAGCACTGCTTCAATCATAAAATAAATAAAGGAATTATGCAAATGTGCCAAAATAATATCATACATGCTAACATTCAGTCAATTCCAAATCACTCTGAAGAGAACATGAGATCAGACTCTGTAGGGAGAAAACATGAAGAAAGGCATTAAGAATTAATGTATAAGAACTTGACTGATTGATTACACAATTTATGACTGCATTAGGTAAGCACAATCCTAGCCAGCCTCAAATTAGATCATTCTTAAGAGAGGACTTAGCTGAATTTTCTGATAAATCATGAATAAAAAATTTGGAAAATACGTATTCTTTACAACATTACTCATTTATTAAGTGGTTACTGCATGTCAGAATTCTAATAATTTATGTGTATTGTTGTAATTTTGTTTACATAATAACCTAATGAGATAGATCCTATTATTTTTCCCAGTTTACAAGAAACCTAATCACAAAAAGGTTAGGTAATGTATGCTGGGTTACAAAGCTATTAAAGAGCACATATTTTAACCACTGTGCTATAAGATTTAGAGATTTTTAGAATAGCCATCCTAGGCATTATTTTTATTATTTTATAGATTTATTTTATAGATTTTTAGAATAGCAGGCCTAGGCATTATTTTCCCATATTACTTAAACTTCTACAAATAACACGAAACTGAGCCGCACAGGTTATTGACTTGTCTGAGATCACATAAAAGGTTTTGCCTCCTGGACCCTAGCTCAAAGCATGACCTTTAGCAACTTGACCTCACGAATGACCTACCCACATGGGTCATTGTTCTCATATTGCAGAGTTTGCATTCTCCCTTGAGATAATACGCTCTCTCTGCTCCCACAGTAAAGTTTCTAATGGTAAGAAAAGGCAATTAAATGACTAACCATCTTTTTTTCAGTTTGAACAAATGAACCTCATTACATGAATGAGTCATGGTTTGCAAAGACTAACGCTGAAAGTCGGACTCCTGTTTGTCTTGAAATCTTTATACAGAAGAATTAAAACCTTATACGGCAGCTATCAATTAGCCTGGTTCTTCTCCCCACTCCACCTGTAACATCTCCAGCAGGTATTTGAACCTTTTTCTCCCACATTTCTGTGAGTCTCAGACAGACGACCTGATCTAGAAGTGGCTTATAATCAGATAGAATAAAATAAGTATTATTAACTGAAGAATAAAAAGGTCCAGAATATTAAAATTTGGTAGCATGTGTCCTCTTAGATTAAAAGAAAGAAAAAAATGCTTGTGCAAATATTCTCAAAATTTTAATATGGGTAGTATTTTACTGTATCCTTATTTTCTGTTCTTTTATGTTGTTCCTCCACTCAGAAAACTCATGGCTTTCAAGTAAGTTTTCATGTGTGATATATAATGTCATCTAGTGATAATCATGAAAATTATGTATCCTTCTTAGCATAATTTATAATATAATATAGCTAATAATATAATATATGTATAATATAGCTAATAATGTAATATATAATAGCATAATATATTCAGAACCAATGAAATCAATCAGTTACTAATTTAGTAAATTAATAATTGATCTTCTTTCTCACAAGAAACTCTGTTAGTCAGAAAAGGCTGGATTTTGTTGAAGTAACAAATTAACCCCCAAATCTCATTATATTCTTACATGTCTAAAGCATATTTTGGGAGTAGAGGGTGACTCTGTTCCACACAGACACTCAGGAACTTGAGCTGATGGAGGGTTTACCATCTTAGGATATTACCAATGTTTGGCTTCTGGAGTTACTACAGCAGGAGGAGATAAAATGAGAAAAATACACATCCATCGTAAATTATCTAAGACTGAAAGTAACATAGAATATTTCTAATTACAGCCCACTGGCTAGAGAGACAGGGTCTCAAGCCAACTACAAGAAAGACTGAAGATTAGAGGGAAGCACATGACATATTTGGCAGACAGCAGAATCATTTCCATTGGTGGTTGAGAAATACCCAAAGACTGGGCTTTGCAGCCTGATACATTTAGTTAGATTGCTATCAGAGCTCTATTTGCTTATCTGGGTAAATTTCATAAACCCAATGTCTCGATCTAAAAATGAAAATAATTGTTTTGTATATACTTCATAGGGTTTTTGTGATCATTATTGAAATGATGCACAGAGTGTTTGGCACAGGAACTGTTACAGAGTAAGAGCTCAATAAAATTATTTAATGAAAAACTCATTTGACAAATATTAATGACCACCCACTAGAGTGCTAAGGACTGAGGGAGGAAAACAAAGGAAGTATAGCACTTGCCTTCATGGAAATCTTGTATATTACAGAAGAAAGACATTCTCAGAGATTTAAAACTGTATTTGAATGCTCATTTTGCTCCAATAACATCTGAAGATTTCCTATCAGAAGAAGAAAATGAGACGTGCTTCAAAGGGAGAAAATAACAAAACAAAACAAAAAGCTCCTCAAGCTTATTTAAGAGAAGAGAGCCATAGTCTCTGAAACAAGGATTCTTATTCTTGGGGGGGGGGGAACACAAGTATAGTTAATAAAATTGAAAATATGAAAGGTCCCCTCTACTTTCTGTATCTGAAATAGGTTTGTGTGGGGAATGTGAGAGTTAGGTGGCAATCATGAGTACACTTTTTTTAAAAAGACCTATTTTGGGAGTTCCCGTTGTAGCTCAGTAGTAATAAACCTGACTAGTATCCATGAGGATGCAGGTTTCCATCCCTGGCCTTGCTCAGTGGGCTAAGGATCTGGCGTTGCCATGAGCTGTGGTGTAAGTCGCAGACACGGATTGGATTTGACATTGCTGAGGCTGTGGCATAGGCTGGATTTGACCCCCTAGCCTGGGAACTTCCATAGGCCATAGGTGCGGCCCTTAAAAAAAAAAAAAAGACCCTTTTCATTTGTAAAAGTGTCAATTATGTTTGTTTCACATGCTAATAAATTGCATGGTTACTAATAATAAAATGCCCTTAGAGATCTGCATATAACAATGAGGCTTTTTTTTTTTTCTCATCATAACTCAAGACTGGCCTGTTGACCCTGAGTTAAATGCCCTGTCCTAAAACAGTAAACCCAAACAAAATAAGAACACAATAATAAAGGATGAAAATAGATTGAAAGAAATAATAAGAGCTCTGAAAATGATGTTTTCTAAGGCTATAGACTGAGTTTTTAAACTTTATAATTATCCTTTAGAAGAAAATCCAGGTCAAAATTTAGTGCAATTAACATATTGAGTGTCTCATTAATCAAAGCCTGCTTAAAGTGATTTTCTTAATCTCAGCACAATGTGAAGTGAAATACAGTATGGTTATAAATTCCCACTGTTTGCTTTAACAATGTTATAGCAGATTTTTGTTTGTTTCATCTTTGTTTCCATTTGTGTAGTTGATTTTGTTTTTATTTGTCTCTTTTTTTCTCTTTCGATATGTTTATGAGGAAAAAATTACCTTCTCATTTCATGGTGTATACCTTTCCGTTTACTAGTCCACTGCTTTAGGAAATATGAGATACATACAAAAAGGGAAGTTACTTTAAAGTTAAAATGTATAAGTCATGGTAGACAAGCAGCTTAGAGATTGTATCAATTCTATTACAGTCGCTGACAGATTTAGAGAAAGAAAAAAAAAGAATCAGATAGGACATTTGAAATCTGCCCACTGTTCTCCCCTAACATGTATTCAGTCAGATATGACTGAAGCAGTAATTGCAGAACTTTTGCAATCTGTCCATCACTTTACTCAACAGTAGCCACAAGGATAAAAATGACACATCTATAGGTCATGATAATTTTAAAGGAAAATGTGTTACAGTGCATTCTGGGTAAAATATGCAAATTATCAAGGCAGCAGAGATAATTAAATTTTCTCAAATCATCATAAAATGACCCTCTTTGATTGAACCCCTTTTTCGGGGCAAATACAGATTCACCGCACTCATTGTTATAAGAGTATGCCTTGTAATAAAGTCAAGCTTGCAGATGATGAAGATTAAGAAGCCTGAGGATTTATAATAAGAAAAAAATGAAGAAATAAATTGAGGCAAAGAAAATGCTAGATTCGTGATATATGCTACCTTTTCCTCTATATTATTCAGTTGTTTTGGCAATTCCTAGATGCTTTTAATTAAATCTGGCAGAGGATAGTGTACAAGTAAGCAAAGTTAGGTCAGAAGAAGTGATAATGCTTGTTAACCCAAGGTGGACTGTGATAATATTTACACTTTTAATGAAAATAAGTGCATTTTTTTTTTGCAATTTACATTTTCACTGTGACCTGACACTTAGCAAAATGTTTGAAAATTCAGAAGGACTCAATTAATATCTGTAGAATCAATGACTAAAAAAAAATATTAAGTTATTGAAGTCTATTGATTCTTTTTCTCATTCCAGACTCAAAGTAAATGTCTAAGCAATATTGGTACAGCTAGTGCCACCCACATTGTTATTTTTCTTTAAACTAAATAGGTCAGTGAGTTATTGGGCTTGGATAGATTAAAATAAAGATTTAAAATCTTCTCTGGTCATATGTCCATCCTAAATATTTTCAAGTCAATCATTTGCCTACCTTGTGACTGCACCGATCTCCTTTGTTTTAAGTTATAACTAAAAGTGGTATGTGTGGGTGTGTGTGCACGCACGCATGCACTCACACTCACAGGGATTCATAGTTTTCCTGACTGGACATCTTTTGACTTGGCAAACCTTGTTCGTCCTGCCTGGCAATCCCACGTGCACTGCACCGATCTCCTTTGTTTTAAGTTATAACTAAAAGTGGTATGTGTGGGTGTGTGTGCACGCACGCATGCACTCACACTCACAGGGATTCATAGTTTTCCTGACTGTACATCTTTTGACTTGGCAAACCTTGTTCGTCCTGCCTGGCAATCCCACGTGCACTGTAATCAGGAGATTAATTTGGCTTTTAATGTCAGCAATATGACTATGAAATGAGCTTTGGGTTATAAATCAGTGTTCATATTCAGAATCACCAATTAGAAGATCTGTAACTTGGAGACAGTAATTTCATTTCTCTGGGTCTTTTTTGTTTTGTTTTGTCAAAAATAAAGATGCAATATATATTTACTTTCTACTGTCCACAGCTATTCTGCAATGCAAAGAAATTTTAGGCTCTAAAGAGTGTAAGATATGTGAGAAATTTTCTAAATTAGCCAGAGTTAAGATGTCAGTGATCTTGTTTGAAAATCCCTATTCTCCTGGATCTAAGAAAGCATCTTGTTCTATATCCACTCCTTTGCCATTGAAGATGTGTGACAAAAGGCTGTGTAGTGGCTTCTGTCACCCATTTGGTGAGAGCCACAACCTGCCAAACCTCTCTCTCCTTTTAGTCACCTCTTCCCAAAAGTATATATTCTGGAAAGACCTTCCTAAATTAAAA
Source organism: Catagonus wagneri (assembly GCA_004024745.2). Classification (NCBI taxonomy): domain Eukaryota; kingdom Metazoa; phylum Chordata; class Mammalia; order Artiodactyla; family Tayassuidae; genus Catagonus; species Catagonus wagneri. Next base: position 14,907,033 of record PVHT021183631.1, read on the forward strand.
AAAAAAAATAGGGAAAGAAACCCTCAAAAATTGATAATGCAAATTAAATGTCAAGGCAAACCAAGAAAGAGTCAGGAGGAGGTTCTACTTAATTTCAATGCTTTTTTTTTTCTGTTTTCTTTTTTTATTTGTTTGTTTGTTTTTGTATACACTTTAATTCCCTTGCTGCAGATATCATGGCTTTGAAGCTTTGGTCCTGGGTAGTTTATCACTACTTACACTGTACTTTCCCACTTTATTTTAGCCTCAGAGCTTTCTCTTATCTAGAAAAAATATTCAGTCTCTCAGCCAGAATTAAACACTAAACTTCACAGTCAGTAGAATTCAGTTTATCTGGGAACCCCTTGGCATGGTGCGTCAACATCCTTAGAACTAGCTTTGTCCTCTTTTCTGAGCACGATGCCCTGCTATGTACTTCCTACTGGTATCATTCCTTCTGTCTACATTTACAATGAGATTTTTAGCATATTCCTAGTCTTTATTTTCTAGTGGGCATGGCTTTCTCGTAGGCTAGTTTCCTTTTCCTTCTCCAGTCTCAATCATATCACACTTAGTTATTTAACATTTCTTATTGAAACTGCATTTCATCTCTATCCTGCTGTCTTTTTAATTCACTCTATTATGCCTCTTTGCCTCAATCACATTTTAGCCTAATTTCTTGGCCCTTTCTACTGATTCGTGTTGCAGATTCCCACCTATTTCCTGCCTGAGTCTAGCCTGAGTTAATTCACTTCTGTCTGATTTGATTTTACTCTTGAGTATATTCTTGTTGATGAAGTTTTTGACATTGTTTCTAACATTGTATTATAAAGAAAAGGAGAGTTTTCATTGTGGCTCAGAGGGTTAAGAATCCAGCATAGTGTCTATGAGGATGCAGGTTCGATCCCTGGTCTTGCTCAGTGGGTTAAGGAGCCGCAAGCTGTGGCATAGGTCCCATATGTGGCTAGGATCCGGTGTTGCTGTGGCTGTAGTGTAGGCCATAGCTGCAGTTCCAGTTCTACCCCTGGCCCAGGTATTTCCATATGCTGCAGGTTGCAGCCATTAAAAAAAAAAAAAAAAAAAGGGAACTACCTAATGTGCAAATTAGTAAAAAGAAACTAATTCCATTTCTTTCTTTCTAAGGTGTTAACACACAATTAATCATGGATAGTATTTTTATAAAGGTATTTTAATGAATATAAATTGGATACTTATTTTTACTGTTGATATTGGTATTTTAAATGTACAGAAAATTTCTTAAGGGTAAGGACCACATATTTTCTTTATAGCCTTAATAATGTAAATTAATTAGATTAGCAGGCAATTCTTATACTCTCTCTTTAACATATCTTGGATAATTGAATCCATCTTCTTTGCTTAGTTGGGTCATGATGATGTTATAAATTTATCAGTCTTGATGAACAATGGCTCCTACCTAATCAATTCCATTATTGAGCTCTTATGTCAAGAGTTTTTCTAAGCATTTGTAGAAAAACGATTAACTGTTTACCATTTTCCTGTTCCTTTTTACTTCTACATTTACTTTTACATTTCTTTTACATTTCTTTTACGTTTTTACATTACTTTACTTTCACATTTCTCACCTGACCTTGCCATGTGACTAAATTATAGCAATTAGAATGTTGCTGAAAATGACATCCACATTTCCAAATCCTGCCCTTAAAAGTCTCCAGTGCAATTCTCCATAGACTCTCTCTTCTTTTTTGTCAGTAAGATTCAAAGAATAGAGCGTGGACCCTAAGACCTAAGTGATGGCAGAACTACTAGATGTTAGGTACCTGGGTCCCAAAAATGACTGTACAGAGCAGATTTACCCCATTCCCCCACCTGCATTGGATTGTAATGTGAATGAGATATAAACCTGTCCTATGGTATGCCACTGAGATGTCTGGGTGATTTGTAAGAGTAGTTGGTCTACTCTAAACACAGAACTTTATTGTATTAAATCATTTAACTGTCACTACGAGGGAGAATTAGATTTAGGAAAAGCTGAGGGATTCTTCAAGGGACTTGAATATGCTAATGTTAAATAGAAGCAAGTGAGGCATTGCATTGTAGAGAGACTAATATCTACTTCCAAATTTCTGGATTATGCCCTTTATGGCATAGCATCTGAATCACAGAAGACATGACAAAGTAAGTTGAAAGTGGATAAAGTAGCCTTTTGGGGAGAAAGAGTCACAGGTTTGGTATCAGAAAGACCTCAGTTTAAACATTGACTGTTACTTCTTTGTCCTGTGATTTTTTTTTTTTTTTGCCACACCCAAAGTGTATACAGTAACACCAGATCCTTATACCCACTATGCCAGGCAGGGGAGCAGACACGAGACTCCATAGCAACCCAAGCCACTGCAATCCAGTCCTTACCATTGGACCAGAGTGGGAACTCCCATCCTGTGATCTTTTGAAAGTTAATCTCTCTCATTTGTAAAAGTATAACAACTATGATCCATAAAGATTATTGTATTAAATGTATATATATATGTGTACCTGAACTTTGAACAACACAGATTTGAGCTATGCAGAGGTACACTTAAGAGTGGATACTTTTTAATAGTAAATACAGCATTACTGCATGACCCATGGTTGGTTGAATTTGCGAATGAGGAACTGTGGGTACAGAGAAACCATTGTTACCAAGGGCTAACTGTAAATTATATTTGGATTTTTCGACTTTAACGTAGGTTGGCACACCAAACCCTCACATTGTTCAAGGGTCAACTACTGTACATCAAATAAAATGTCTAAAAATACCTGTCACATGAACACACCTAACAAGTAATCATATCTTTAAAGTGGTAAGTGTTGAGATAGCTTAGGGTGAAAGTACAGCTGCATACTTATGGTGAACTGTGTGTGCATTCCTTTTGAGAGACTTGCTAATGTGGGTGGATTTGTGTGCCTCGACCCTTTCCTGGGTTGAAGTACTAACGCTCAGTACCTCTGACAATGACCCTCTTTGGAGATAGATACACATTATAAATACAGTAAACTGTATAAATTTATTGTATTTTACATTAAAACTTTGCACATCTTTACTGCCTTAATTCTTTTGCTCAAAGGTTAAGCTTGTAAGCCCCATTCATATCATTGCATGTGTTTGTAGATTGTTCATTCCCATTGCTATATGGTATTCCCCTACATGTGTATAATATCATAATTGATTGATCCATTCCACTGTTGATGGATATTTGAGCAGTTTTCAGCTTAGAATTATTAAAAATAATAATGCTGCTCTAAACAGTCTAGTCCATTATTTGGGGAAACTTATGTACGCATTTCTGAAGGCAGGTTGGATTTCCCCTGACTTTAATACTTTTAGATAATTCAGAGGAATTTCTAAACATTGAATCAAAAGTAGAGATAAAATCTGTCTTGACTACATATCTGCCCTATAGCTATGCTTCCATTCGTCTACTCTTTTTAGAACAAAATATCCTAGAGAGAGTTTATGCCCTTACTTTTTTCTTGATTTTTTTTTTCTTTTAGCTAAGAGAGGTCCTAGCTAAAACCAAGGATCAGATTGTCAAATTGGACTTACAGAGATCTTTTACTATATCAAGCATCACTAATAATTTCAAGAATATAAGCAATCCAGTAGCATCGGTGAAGCAGAGTGTCTCCCTGTGTTCTTCGTTGCAACACCAGATGGTCTCCCTGGCCCAGGTCAGTAGAAGTAGTCTCCAATTGAAATAGAGACTTATTTATACATAAGATATAGACCGTTAGAGATAGACCATTATCTTACGTGACAGGAGAGATTTAGGTAGTGAGACATTTCCCTTCTACACTCATATAATTACATAGTTTATGCAGCATTTTCCAGGAACCCAGGCCTTATAAACCTGTAAATCCATGATACTCTATCAAAATAATTGGATGGATAGACTCTCCTCCAATACCATAGTTTTATTTGCTACAAGGTTCTTATTAATACATTACAAAGGTAGAAAACTGGAGTCACCTGTATTCATTCTTTCCTAGAAACATTAACCAAGCAAAGGCAGACAGACAAACCATAAACTAGTTGCTTAATCTCTCCCTTTCCATACTGCAAGGGAGTATTTATCCACATCTATTTATCAAGGCTATGAGTGAAATCTATATATTTGTTAAAGTTCAATGATCAGTTCTCAGTCCTTCTCCTAGCTAATCTATCAACAGCAGTTGACAAAACTGATCACCTCTTGTACTTTCCTCACTTGGTTTCAAGGGCAGCATTTATCTTTCTCAGTCTCTCTTCTTTTGCCTACCTCACTTGGCCACTCCTTTTTTTTTCCCTTTTTTAGGATTCTTTCTTATCTTTCAGATGCCTTAAAATGGGAGCGCACCATAGGGCATGGTCCTTGGAAATCTCTCCTGTTCCCTTTTAATTTCACACAGTCTCATGACTGACTTTAAATCCTTTCCATATGCTAAAGATTTCCAAATTTACATCCTCCTTCCCCTTCCCCATCCCACTTTTTGTTCCCCCAGCTTTGTTGAGGTATAATTTACAAATAATATTATATGTGAATGAATTAATATTGTATATTTAAAGTATAGAACATGATGATTTTACACCTATACACATTGTGAAGTTATGTTTTTATTTTGCCTGATCTCTAGACTCATACATCCAGCTGCCTTTCTTGACATCTCTATTTGTACATCAGTGACCAATAGAAATTTTATGTGTTCAAAACTGAATTTCTATTCTCATTCACAAGTATTCTCCTCCCATTGTCTTTCTCATCTGAAAAGATCACAACCAGGTTGCTTTCCTCTCTTTCTTTCTTTCTGCTACACTCACATCTCAATCAGTCATCAAGTCTTCTTGATTTTTTCATCAACATTTATAAAGGATTAGACTACTTTTCCCATCTCCACTTCCAGAAGTAGACTTCACTTAAAAGTAATAAAGTTAAACTTCATGTACCCTCCTTTGTAAAGGCCCTTTCTATCCTTGTGGGGATTCAGGAGAAAGTAGTCTACCCATGTGCTAGAGGAATAGAGTGCAGTCTGCACTGTAACTCATTCCAGAGGTGGACCTGAGGCTGGGAATAGAGGGCAGCATGCTGGCAGCACTACCTCTATAACCACCAAGTCCAGAGCAACACTCGCTCCTGATTGACCTTACCAGTATCTGCACTTTATCACTCATACCACGGGGAAGGATCTGATAGCATCAGGGCTTTTCTATCCATTGGATGACCCCTGTGACCCAGGCTTATCCAGCCCCAAGGGACTAGCCCTGTGGTAGTCATGGTAGGTGGAATTTATAAACCACAGGAGATAAAGATTAGGCCAAGACGAACCAGTGTTTGGGACAGTGAATTTCTCCAAGGGTCAAGGAAGGGAGATTAAAGGGCTGGAGATTTGGAGGGCTTGCATTCATCAGCAAGAGCTGTAGAGGAAATTGTGAAATTGAAAGTTGTTTTCTACGCTGCCAAAAATAAAAGACAACTTTTGTTCAAGCAACTTGCGCAACTTGATTTTTTCAATGAGAGAATTTTCTTCCTATTTTCTCTGCCATAAAATTGTTACATGAAAAAGTGATCAAAGAAACTGCTTTTAGACATGTAGGGAAAAAGCAGCATAGAAGTATATTAAGCAGCTAATAATAATAATTATAACAATAATAATTTATAAATTCTAAGATTTTAATGATGTCTGTGTTATTTGTTGGCTTTTTAACATTTGTAATGTCTTATTTTTTGAGAGGGCCCTGCAATACTCATACCTCCTTATATGGATTGCCATCACCTTGTTCCAGATGTCCATTCATCTCTAACCTGAATTAACTCAGAAGTCATAGAGGCCCCCTGATTTGCCGTGGACCCCTCTTCAGTTAATTCACAAAAGAGAAGTCAGAGTTCTCATTTTAAACTGTAGTTCAGAGTTCCCATCATGGTACAGCGGAAACAAATCCTACTAGGAACCATGAGATTGAGGGTTCAATCACTGGCCTCATTCAGTGGATTAAGGATCCGGTGTTGCTGTGAGCTGTGGTGTATGTCACAGACATGACTCAGATCTGGCGTTGCTGTGGCTGTGGTGTATGCTGGCAGCTGTAGCTCTGATTCAACCCCTAGCCTGGGAACCTCCATATGCCATGCGTGCAACCCTAAAAAGACAAAAGACAAAAAATAATAATAATAAACTTAAAAAAAAAAATGAACTGTAACCCAGTCTACACCCCTCTTCTACTTGAAACCTGCCAGTCACTCCCTGTCTCACTCAGCATCAAGGCCAAAGGCCTTCCATTGGCCTAGGCTGTGTCCCATTTAACTCCCTGTCCTTATCTGCCCTCTCTCTCCTCTTACTCACCCATCTTCAGTCAGGTTGGTGTCTTTACTGCTCTTTGAATGTGACATTTTCCTGCCTTGAGAACTTCTTACATGGATCCCTCTTCCTGGAAGAATGTCCTTAAGGTTGTCTATACAACCCTTTCCCTAGCCTCTTTAGGCTGCCTGTAAATACCAGTGTCTCAGTGAGAATTCTCTGATCATCCTACTTAGAACTGATTCTTCACTCCACACAGGGACATCTTATCAGCCTTGTTTTTACCTCATGCCATTATCATCTTCTAAAATACTCTAAAATCAGCTTACTTATTTCTTCATTGACTTTCTCCACTCATTGCTCCATAAAGACAAGGATTTTTATCTAGTATGCTTACATACTATCCTTTCTTCTAATATCTAAATAAGGCCTGGTACATAATTGGCCCTCAATAAATGTTTTATGCATTCACGAATGAATAAATGATTGGATGAATAATTTATGTTTCTTGCATTCTTGCAGACCAGAGTTTAGAGACAGAAATATCTCTGCAATTATTGCTTTGGTCCTAAATGTAATAGAAAGACAAAGATTTGTGATTGGATGAGTAACCTCATGATATCTTTGTTTATGGATGATGGTTATAGAAACATTACTGGAGATGGTATGTTTGGAGTCAGACTAGAGATAAGCAGACCAATTATTTAGACATAATACAGTAATGCTCTGGACTAAGGTAACAGAAGCATTACCTTAGTAATGCTTAGTAATGCTGCAATGCTTGGCGCTTTGACCCTGAAAATTTCATGAATGATTTTCTGGATTTATTTTTTTTATATTTACTGTTTTTAACCTGAATATTTGACCATGTGTAGGCCAGCCCTGAAGCTAATATTGAATAACCAAAAAATATCCAAAGAAACCCAAAGAATTCAAACCTAGCATCGGTGGGACGATATTACATGCCTTCAGGATTCTCTTTCAAAAAGGAAAATTTTAATAATTAAATACACATTTGTTACCAAAAATTTAACCTTTGAGCAATACCTATAGAGAATACCACCTTAGCATTCGTTGTAAAATCACATCTATCAATTTCACCTATCTATGAAAGAGTAGAGCATCTTATCACATAGGATAGAAAAAAGTGGCCATGGGAACAGTAGGTGTTTCTTCATCCTTGGTTTCCAATGTTTGAGGGCATTCCCTCCCCCCCAACTTAAGATAGCAAATTGCTTTTCACAGACAGAAACACACAAGAAGCTTGTGAAAAGGGAAAACAGATGGAGAGGGAGAAGGAGGGGTGGAAAGAAATGGAAGGGAAGCAGGCTGACACCTGTTTTCCAGCACAATGATCATTAAAGTTATCGTATGTTATGCCAGAAGCTTTATTTTAAATACCCTATCTGCTACCTTCTGGGTTAAATAGTTTTGAATATGCATCTCATTCAAATTGCTTTCCATCACAGTCAGTGACTATAGTTAAAAGTTACAGTACTGAGTAGTTTTGAATTCTTCTGAAAAACAATGAAGAAGTAAAAGGAAATGTTATTCCCCATCTTGTTAATTCTGAAACGTTTCTTATTCCTGGATATAAATTCATTATATTTGGTACCTCAATAAATTCTCCCTTGTAGGGCCAATTATTAGCATTCCAAAATCAACATCATCATTACCATCACCATTACTACATAAAGAAGTGAGTAATAAGTTAGAATAGGCAATAAGTTAATAGGTCAGCACTGGTCCTAAGAGAATATCTCACCATGAGGCTAGAGGTTAATCTTTAAATGAAAATTTCCGAATATATAGGCCGTATTTATGTCAACTAAATTTTTCCAACAGAAAATTAATGTGTTGTGGGGATTCAGCTATTTCTATAAATATGTATCAGTGCTGGTAATTATTTACACATAATATATATGTATATTATATATACATAGCTAAGATTTTTTAAAATTAGTTTTTACGGATTAGCAATTATTCATATGCCTCACTGTTATTACAGTAACTGCTATTTGTATGTAATAATTGGGGTTTTTTTTGCTTTTTTTTTTTTTTTGCTTTTTAGGGCCACACCTACAACATGTAGAAGTTCCCAGACTAGGGGTCCAACTGGAGCTGTAGCTGCTGGCCTACACCACAACCATAGCAACATGGGATCCAAGCCGCATCTGAGATCTACACCATAGCTCAAAGTAACACCAGATCCTTTATCCACTGAGCAAGGCCAGGGATTGAACCTACATCCTCATGGATACTAGTCAAATTCTTAACCTGTTGAGCTGCAACAGGAGCTCCCTGTATATAATAATGTTTGCTGAGCACAATCATTGGATTCTATTTTCTCTTGATATTTATGTTTGTTGCAGTAAACATATTGATGATTTGGAAATGTTAAGTTCTTACTGTGCTAACACTTGTGTTTCTAAACTAAATAGTTTGTTGTTATAATTCGTAGCTATAGAATTTAGTACAGGTTTTTCATGTAACTTCTCATTTTCAGGATATTGATAAATATACTTTTTAAAAATATAATTTTAAAATCATATTCTCTGAGAATAAAGGGTGATTTAGGAATATATTACCATGATGTAAAGAACATAGTCCACTCCGTTGCTGTTTCTTGTTAACTGTCCAAATTTACTTAATTGACCTAGCACCAGTGTCTTCACATACAAAATGGAAATAATGTTTTGATAGTTACATAATTGGTTGTTATCCAAACATACATTCCTCCCTGAAGAAAACAACTAGAAAATCTGGGCATAATAGTAAACACAGTACACTGAACAGTGATCAGCTTCAGGCAGACTCTGCTGGGAAATACTGGCCTAGGATAAGGGGAGTTGTATACACAGAATTCCTAGTCCTATGACTTTAGCTTGGAGCCAGGGGTACTTAGCATGGTGCAAGCAGAATGTGTGCTGCTGGTGGTATACTAACTGTGGTATTTTGACCTAGAAGATCCAATAAATGAAGCCAGGGAAGCTATAGCTATGGACGAGACTCAGGTGTTCCTAGAAGGCAATCACTAAGTCTGTCATAGACACCTGAACTACATATGCTAATATATATACACAAAAAGCAGCTGAACTAAAGACAAAAGACCGGGTGTGAAATGGGCTTCTACCCAAGAAACAGAGTTTACATTTCAAGTCTAGGTTAATGGCCTGCTAAAGCAGGGAAAGCAATACTAATCAGAAAAAAATAACAGATTCTGCACAGAGTTTAATTAAAAATCACTCAATATATAAGATGAGTCAGGAAAATAAAACACTTTTCAATAGAAAACTGACTCTAAAATAACCTAGATGTTAGAACTAGCAAATAAGAGTTTTAAAATACCTGTTATAGTTGTCCTCAAAGAAGTAAAGCAAGTATACTCACAGAAATGAAAATATCAAAAATATCAGAATTTTCAACAAAGTAATATTGGCAGTATAATATAAAAGAAATCAATGGAGATTCTAAAATGATGAAATGCATACATGAAATTAAAAATTTACTGAATAGATTTAACAACTGAATGGAAATGGCACATGAAAGATTTCAGTGAACTTGAAGATGAAAGAATGTGTCTAATGTGAAGAAAAATAAAGATTGTAAAAAACTAACAGATGTTGAGACCTTTTAGATAATATCAAATAGACAAATTTGCATGTCATTAAAGTCCTAGAAGGAAAGGAGAGATAGAACGAACCAAAAGAAAAATGAAGAATACCTGTTAAGGATTTCTTAAACATGATTAAAGAAAGAAATGTCAACATATCATGTTTTTAAAAAGCAGAAAAACAAAGGTTGTGCCCCATCACATGACAGTAAAATTATTGAAAGCTTTCCCCCTCATCAGAAATATGCATAACCATTGCAGCATAAATAATGAAGGATATGAACTTACATGGTTGCAGATTTTGTCTAGTTTACATGAAATGGTACAATATGTATTTTAATCTCTAGTGCAAAAAATAAAACATGAAAGAAGCAGAGTTAAAATGTTAACAGGAAAATTAAAATGTTACTATAAAAAAAGTCAAATAATTTTTGAGTCAAAAGAGTAGTAGATGAAGGAAAATGAGGGAGGTAGAAAACAAATAATGAAAGAGTAGAGCTAATCCCAAACATTTATATTAAATATTCATGAGCAAAAACTGCAATTAAAATATAGAGATTGTCAGAATGGAGTAGAAAACAGAAACGAGGCCTGAAATTTTGCTTTCTATAAGAAAACTATTTTACAGGTGGACCCGGATGGCAGAGTGGGAAGGTCCTGACCTCACAATCTCCCACACCTAAAGTTATAAAGAAGAATCACAGTAAGATGTGTTGGAGGAATGTAGATATGGTACCATCAAGCCCCCCCCCCCCAGGTAAGTGGCCCATAAAACAGAAGAGTAATTGTAGAGATTTTCCTCAAGGAACAAAGAGTCCAACCCGCAGATAAGGCTCCCCAGCCTGGGAGTCCTGCACCAGAAGACAAGTGCTGGAAATATTTGGCTTTAAACGCTCGTGGGGCTTGCATATGGGAGCGCTAGAAGGCTGTAGGAAACAGAGACTGCTACTAAAGGGTGCACATAAAAATCTCACACACTCCAAGTCCCATCATAGAAGCAGTAATTTGAAAGGAGCCTGGCTCAGACTCACTTGCTCATCTCAGAGAGCCTCTCAAAAAGGCAGGAGGCAACTGGGATGTCCTTACAGACATAGATACTGGAGGCTGTGTTTTATCACAAGGACCCTGGTTCCTACAAGTACATTTTGGAGTTCTCTCTCTACTGTCTTACCCCTCAACAGTAGTCTGACATCAGCCCTGGGATTCCCCCAGGCCACATAGTCAATGGTGCCAGTAATTCCACTTCTGGATATTTCCTGAAGAAAACAAAAACACTAATTCAAAAAGATACATGCATCCCCATTTTGCAGCATTATTTGCCATAAATATATCATAGTGACAAAGTGAATTTTATCCAGAGAATTCAGGTTTGGTTTAACATCTAAAAACTCAAACAGTACTTCTAATAAATACAGAAGAAGAACTTAAAAAAATTCAATACTTATTCGTGATAAGAATGCTCAAACTATAAATAAAGAGCTTCATAAATTTGATGAATGATATATATATATATAATCAAATAAGTAGAAAAGCAAAAACACTGCAACTAGCATCCAACTTAATGTTTTCAACTTTATATTAAAGAAAAAGCACACATGTATATTGTAATCATTTATATTGAACATTATGTTGAAATAAGACTGGGAAAAATATTGAAAAGGTGAAGTACTGCTGCAATATATTTGCAGACAATATGATCGTATGTTTTAAAATGTAGATTTTATTTTATTTTAATTTATTTTCCTTTTTTAGGGCTGCACCCACAGCATGTAGAGGTTCATTCCCAGGCTAGAGGTCTAACTGGAGCTAAAGCTCCCAGCCTACACCACAGCTTAAGGCAACGCCATATCCTTAATCCACTGAGTGAGGCCAGGGATCAAACCCGCATCATTTTGGACACTAGTCAGGTTTGTTAACCCCTGAGCCACGACAGGAACTTATCAAGATTTACTATGAAACCATAGTAATTAAGATAATGTGGTATTAGCATACAGATAGATATATACCTCATTGGAACAGAATTGAGAGTAGACCTACTCATTTAAAGGTAATCAATTTTCTTTTTTTTTTTCCTTGTTTTTTTAGGGCCTCACCCATGGCATGTGGAGGTTCCCAGGCTAGGGGTGGAATCAGAGCCACAGTTGCCGGCCTACTCCACAGCCACAGCAATGCCAGATCCAAGTTGCGTCTGCGACCTATACCACAGCTCACGGCAACGCCAGATCGTTAACCCACTGAGCAAGGCCAGGGATCAAACCCGCAACCTCATGGTTCTTAGGCAGATTTGTTAACCGCTGCGCCATGACGGGAACTCCAAAAGGTAACTGATTTTCAATTAAATATCTAAGTAATTCAATAAGAAGACATGGTCTTTTCAATAAATAATGCTAGAACAATTGAAATTCGATAAGAATAAAAAGAAAACGAATAAGACAAAGAAGCTCTCTACTTTTACCTAACATCACACATAATTAGAAATTACAAAGTGCACTTGCTAAAGTATATCAGTGGTTGCCTGGGACTAGGAGTCTTGGGAGAAGACTGACTACAAAGAGACTCAAGGTGAGTTTTATTAGGGAGATAGAATTGGTCTATATTTTGATAATGGTAGTATTATCCAACTGCATAAAGTTAACAATTTTGTTCAATTTTACACTTAAAGTGAATAAATCTTATTGTATATAATTACATATCAGTAATGGGTAACAATAGAAATAATCATATCTTACAGATAATTTTAAAATTTACAAGTTAAACAATACACGTAAAAGTGCTTAAATTATAAGTTACAGTTCAAGGTGCCATTATTACTTACCAAAATACCGATTCCTTAATTAGGAAGAATGTATCATTCATATAAATTGAATGCAACCTGTGTCATGTCATTTACATACATTCTTATATTTTCTTAAAATGTCCACTTATTATTATACTATTTCTAACAAATAGATTTACAGAGTGTAAACGACACGAAAAATAAAATCGGCAGTAAACTGCAGAACTAGAATTGAAACATAAGTCTTTTCACTGTGAAGCTAAAATTCTTACTATTTAGTTATTGTGTCTCTTGTATTGGAAATGTATGTTATGCTTGAATGCTAGACATGGATATAAGCACAAATATTTCATAGAAGTTTAGCCATGAAAGGTTTATACCTAAGATTATCCCATAATAGTTTAAAGTTAATCTAATGGAGTGGTTTCCATATCTTCTGCACAATTTTTGTGGCTTTTAATACAGTTTATTCAATAATACTTACATAAAATGAGACAAAACGATTTCCTCCTTGAATTTAGTACAGAAATAGACTGATGATCAGAAAAATATGTGTGTTTAATTTTAATCTGGGAAGTAATGTTTATGGGGAAGATATTGACATTTAAAAGCATGTAGATAGATAAGTGTCTTTAATGTATTTTAAATGCTCTTGTTGTCATTTTACCCCGTGTGTGTTCTGTTATGAACTTGGCTGACAGGAAGTTTAAAACAAATTTCAACATTCGGTTTTAATAACTCTTTAGTCCTAATTTAATGGCATGCAATGCTTCTAAATTACCTAATTAGCAGATATTTAGTATTTGTCTTTATGGGATTTTAATATGTTATGCCGATGCAATACATTTGAGGCAGGTAAATTACAAACAGTATGTAGTGAAAATGTTTAAAAAGTTTGTAAAAAAGGTTTGTGTCTTTTTAATTATTAAGTTTTGCTCTTAAAAATCAACATTCATTTTTTAGGTCAATATCCCAAATCAGGAATCTCATAGCAACTGCTTTTCATAAGGTCTATTATGAATTTTAATGGCTATTATAATAACAGTATACATTGAGAGGCTATTCTGATGTTGTATACCAAAAAATGTATTTGTCCACACACATACAACATTCCCATGTATACAAACAATTTAAGCAAGTGAATCTTTGAAAGTGGAAAACATACTTTTATATTTGGATACACATATATTCACTTTATGTACTTATTTCAGTTACTTAACCTGTGTGTATTATGTAAGAAACACATAAATAAAATCTCATGAAATGTAAAAAGAAAAGAAAAACAGCTACTAGCTATGGTCATACTGTGACTTAGCAACATTAGTTTCTGTGTGAAATTGTCAGAGAAATACATGGAATTCTTCTCTATTTGATAAAGTTTGGGAATAAAGGTATAAAAATCAAGTATTGTGATATAAAATAATTTCCTGAACATAAAATTAACATAAATATGGCATATATGTATGTGTTTATATAATAAAACGTGCATGCAGATTATTTCAAATTTAATTGATATTATGGGTCATTTTCCCAAAGAATTAACCAGTATATATTCATTTGTACATAATTAGTAAATTCATAGATATTCTGACTGAAAGAGAATATATATATATATACTATTAGCTGGTTTGTATTTACTATTAGGTAGGGTAGAGTAAATCTTAACTATTTTCTATTATATGCATTGTTTAGATATTTAATTTAAATATCTTCATATCATACTCATGGGCCTAGTTAAAATTTCACACATTGTTTTTCAAATTTTAAAGGAAGCATTTTAAGAAAAAATAAAATACTTATATTTTTCTCTAAAGTTGTATTGAGTAGAATTTAGTATCTTACTGTTTATACAGAATTGCAATTATGAGCCATAGCATTATCGTTATCATTAACACTTGTCATTTCACTGATGAGAACCAAAGTGAGGAAAAAGAGTTTTACAAATGAAAAAGGGCCAAACAAATCGTTTTTACTTCTACTCTGATAAAAGCTATTTATTGACACTAACCATCATTTAAGTGTTCTTCAGGTCAAGTCCATGGGTTTTCTTGAGGTGATCAGTACCATGAAATTGTGGCGGTACACTCTTACATGTAGGTAATCAGGATGCTTGTGAACTTCTCTGGAGAAATTACAGATGAGATATTTGGTGTCCTCTGTTTGGCTTGTAGTGTGTTCCTGATCTGCTCAGGGAAATCTGTTATCACGGTAGGAGCTGATAATTTATTCCCTAACATATACCTTGTTGTTTAAAACATATTGTTTGATGTGAAGTTTGCTTCACAGTTTCCAGGTTGTCCATTTGGTTGGTGATTCTTTACTTTTGGGGTTCCCATATGTGATACACAGCTTTGAATCTGGAATATTGCAGTCATGGTTTGAATGTGTCCCTGTAAAATTCATATGTTGAATCCTAATCCTAAAAGGTGATGTTATTAGGAGGTGGGGCCCTTGTGAAGTGCTTAAGTCATGAAGGTAGAACCTTCATGAATGGGATTAGTGCCTTTATAAAAGAGACCTCAGAGAACTCCATTCCCTGTCTACCAGTGCAGATAAGACTAGCCATCTATGACCTAGAGGAGGGCCTCTACCCACCCATACTCTCGCCTTGATCTTGGATGTCCACTCTACAGAACTGTGAGAAATAAATTTCAATTGATTGTAAGCTACTCAATCTGTGATATTTTGTTATAGCAACTTCAATATTCAAAGACAGTTGTTTTCTTGACCAATTTGAATTGATGCGAGTTAAAAAATGAAACTAGCTCTCTGTTCTGGAATCTTCATGTGCTACCATGAAAATCTGAACATATTAAAAAGTCCCCTTGCTGTCTCCACTGTCTGAGTCTAAGGGTCAATAGGAGAATAAAAAGGTCTTATCTTCTCCAAAATCCTGACAAATTTGCCTCTTTTCAAATTCAGAGGGTGTGAGGCTGAGAAAGGCCAGGTCTCTTGGACGAATATCCTAATCCTACCCCTGAGCTGGAGTCATTACAAGAGGTTTGTTGTTAAGAGTTCAAGTGAGGCTGGGAAAGAAGGCTGGTGCCAAGCACTGCTCTCTAGGAAGCCCAGCTAAGACCAAGGGAAAACAAAACCATTTCCAAGGATCACAGGCTTTGAATTAAGGGGACCCAAAGAAAAACACAGAGTGGTGTGAAAGTTATGAACTGAGATGGCTCCACTGGCTTCATCTGGGTAGCATGAGCTGGTCTGACTGGCACATTCCACACACCCAGGCCAAACACCCTATTCCCCATTAACAAGTACAGCCATTGGCGTTTCAATCACGGCTTTCTCAGTTACGCATTGACCATGCTTTAACTAGCAAAATAGGAGGTAGAGGAAAACTTTGAGGGTGAGACATTTCAGAAGATGTTAACTTCTAAAACACGATTAATGACACTAATTTTAAGTCAAACTGGTTTTTAATTATTGATGTTGCTGTGGTCCTGACCCTACAGATTTCAGTTGCTCTGTAAACACATTCCTCTAGGTTTGGCCTCAGAATCCCTGTGGGCTAGAAACTGCTAGATGAAAATTCTAATTAAAAAAATAGAAAGGGCTACCAGCAATTTAACTCCAAGTTCCCTCGTCAAACACTTACCCTTACACTCCCCCGTATAAATGTCCCTATAGTCTCTTATTCACACTGACAACTTGTACTTGACAGCACCCATGAAACAACTGACAGCTTTCCTCCAAAAGCAACACCCTTTATACTGAAGTTGCTTCAACACCTTGAAATTTACCTTTCAGACTGAAAGGTTTCATACATGGTGATTAGTACAATTCACAAAGGATCTATTTATAAGAGGATTCCTTGTGCACTTGGGTGATAGTTGCTAAAGGAGTTTGCTTTGCTTTGGGTTGAGGCTGAAGAGAATTTTGACTTCATAGAACCCTCACGTATTTACACAGGTGCGGAGCCCACATATATTTTACACATATTTCTTTGCTTCTCTGTGGTTTCTTTTTGTTTCTTCTCTCTTGTATCCCGTCTCTGTCTGTTTTCCTCTCTTCTAGCTCTCTCTTTATTAAGAAAGAAAGTGATTTTAATGTTGGTGAAAGTTCCAGGAAGCCCACACTGGAGACTACTTCCCAATTACAATCTTTAGTAAATTTTTCAATTCTAGATTGTTCTTGCCAAGGTGACCGGCATTAAAATGGCTTTATTAGGTTGACTGACAGGTTGATCCATCAAGACTTTTTTGACTTCTCTAGAATGTCTCGCAGGTAGCTAATGAAAGGAAAGTAAAAATGATATCTTTCAGTATCATCTTTACAACTCAGTTTTGATTCTTGAATAGAGCCAGAAGAATTTTGATATCCAAATCACAATTATCTACATTGTGGGATTCTCCTCTTTGCTTTTCTTTCTCTTTTTTTTTCTGTTTCTGATTTCCAGTAATAAGTATACTCATTACGTACTTAAGAAAATAGCTCTAGGATACTTAGTGAACTGCTCAATAAGTGAAATATTCCTGTTTACATATACTTTGAATTCACTCTAGGAAACTGTGTCACAGTTTGTTTTGTTATAGACAATCTAAAGAACTTTTATCTCTGTCTTTGTTAACTTAGAAAATAAAACTTCAAGTAATCAAAACTCAAGAAAGAATAGCTGCCTTTGTTCCTTACCAAGATATTTCCTTCAAATCTGAGACCAACGAAAGTATCCTTTTTCTGGAGTGCTTATTAGCTGATGCAGTAGAGATAGAAAGTTAAGAAAATATGTAGTGCCATAGTACGTGGAGCTTTTAAAAGTTAAAAGCACTCTAATTATTTCTGAGGGGTAGAGAAACTAAGAAGAGCTATTACAGTCATAAAACTAAGGAAGGCCTCATTTTATACTAATAGTTCACTATTTAGATGGGTCTGATTTTTCCTTAGTTTCTTTCTACTGCTGTTAAAATAAATCTTGTTACCACCTGTTCTTTCTGCTATAGGCCTTTTAGACATTGAACACATAAAGAAGTCTGTCCCAATTTAGGGACTGCAGTGCACAGGCTATTTTATTAATAGAAAATCCTAGTGAAAATGTGTGTCTTTTATTCTGTTTAACTATTATTGCAAATTAAATTAATGAGTGACCCTTTGTGAATTTCAGGTATTTACCAAGCATTCATTTTCCTTCATAAGTTTGTTTTTTTGACTTACACTAAGAGGAGATCCTAAATCTTAGTCACCAACAATTGTAAGGTAGCAAAATTTGCCATCCCAAAGTGTCTCTTGGGCAGGAGGATTATGTTGAGCTGAAAACAAGGCCCAAAAGACTCAGGAAGATGAGTTCCCATTGTGGCTCAGCTTAACAAACCTGACTAGTATACATGAGGATCTGGATTTGATCCCTGGCCTTGACCCAGTGGGTTAAGCATCCTGCCATGCCATGAGCTGTAGTGCAGGTCCAGCATTGCTGTGGCTATGGCGTAGGCCAGCAGCTGCAGCTCTTTCTCAACCTCTAGCCTGGGACGTTCCATATGCCTCAGGTATGGCCCTAAAAAGAAAAAAAAAAAAGACTCAGGAAGAATATTTGACCTTCCCCATAACTACCTAAAGAACTTACATAGAAAACTTGTCCCACGAAGGGAGCAGATAATGATAGTATGAATGAGATTTGCAGACAGGAAGGGGAAAAAAATCTGTTAAAATTTTAATTATTCTTTGAGTATTTTGAAATGCAACTAATAAATATAATAAATTGTTTAAGGAAAGAAAGAAAGGCTCACTTAGGCTTTTTTTTTATGATTGATACATAGCAATATATCTCAGAATAATCTATTTCTATATATTGTTTCCATTACTAAACAATATGAGGAATTTTCACTTGATTATTTTTATACATAGTATTTACTTTGAATAATCCCTAGTTCCTAGGGATTGTTACAAATGTAGAATAGTAGAAGGAGATATCAAAATACCATCATTTTGAGAGATCATCATTGTATTTGATACTGAACAATATGATATAAACTGGAAAACACTATATATATTTTTTTTCTTTTTTGGCTGGCACCCTGTTGCATGTATAAGTTCCTGGGCCAGGTATCGAACCCATGCCATGCAGTGACCTGAACTGCTGCAGTGACAACACAGGATCCTTAACCCACTGTGCCACAAGGGAACTCAGGAAACATGGTATTTGTGGGCTCACCTAGATGCTGGATAAGCAAGGAGCTTGAGAACCAATAACATATTTGTTCCTAAAGCTAATTTTATTTAAGGGCAATCAGCCCAACTTGATAGAATCAGTATACCAAATCCAAGAAAGAGTTCTGGGTCCCAAAAGTTAAAGACCCAGTAAAGTGCATCCAAAACAAATCTAAATATTAAGAGTTCCTGCTGTGTTGCAGTGGATTAAGGATCTGACATTACTGCCTTGTGGCATAGATCATAGCTGCAGCTTGGATTAGATCCCTGGCCTGGGAACTTTCATATACCACATACATAGCCAAAAAAAAAGGGTTCCAAATAGTAAATAGAAAGGTATTGGCTGGCTTTGAATCAGCAGACATACATTTGAATTTTGGCCCTTCCTCTTAATCTTTTCGAGCCACATTTTTCTTCATGCATAAAATGAGGGTAATTGTAGTCTCCCCATAAAATTGAAGTAAATAATAAATGAGGTAACGATTTGAAAGTATTTTGCAAAATGCTAGGCAATTGGCAATACTCACATAAAAAAAAAGACTTTCTCTTTCCTTCTCCTTCTTAAACATATGTTAGGAAACCTACTGTGTACAGAACTCTCTCTGAAAGATATGGTTATATAAACTGCTCATGAACTAAAGAGTAAAAAGCAAGAATATGAGAAGTACAAACTGTGGTGTTCAGAGCAGAGAATGAGGAATTCTCTAATTGGGATAATACAGAGTAAAAATATATGGAAACAAGAGAATATAGACTGGGGCTAGTATCCCATGGGAAGTGTTAACTGGCACATTAAGGAGTTTGGATGACATGTTTTTTAAGTGATAAGGAGTCACTAAATATCTCTGAGCAAAGGAAGGGCACAGTGAAAACTTATTCCACCTGACTGCATTATATACCATCGATACAGCAGAGTTGTTATTGTATTATCCTTTCATACCCTACTATAACAGACTAGAAAGGAGGCATGGACTAAAGAAATGGGGAAAAATAAAGATAAGGGTGCAAGTATGAAAATTTCAATAGCATACTCAATAGACCTTACATAATCAATAGAGTGATTACATGGGCAATGATGAAGTTCAAAATCATTCTGAAATTATTGAATATATGGAAGTTGGAAACAAGCTAGTTCTGACATAATGAATAGTTGAGGTACAAATATAATACTGAAATATAAATATTTAGTTGCCAATAGGAAAAGCCACAGCAGAGCTGGAAAAGAAGATTGAAAATAGGAATAGAAGACTGAGGGCCATCAAAATATGCAGTAAATTGTATTATATATTTACTAAGATGGATCCCCATGGAAAACAGGCTTTCCTGTAAAACTTACTTTATCAGTAAAATGCGAGAGGGAGGAATAGTCTCCTGTCCTTCACATCAATTAGCAATTAACTCTGTCACTCCTAGAGTATGTATAGTTACATTTAAGAGCCCCCTGCCACTTTCCCCACCCCACCTAAATCCCCCCAATCACTGCAATTACTACTGCTACAGATGTTTATTCACCACGTTTGTGAGGGAAATAAACTTGTTCTTACAAATTACTCTAATTTTGTGTTGTTTATTTCCATAGCATAACTTGGTATATTTTGACTGATACAAATATGTGACCAGTGAGCTTGGAATGGGTCCTTCTTCTTTCTGGAGTGGGATGGGGTATACACTTTTTAAAAGTATGACTATAGAATATTGACATTATGTGAGATCTTAGAGACAATTTAATATAACCCCCTTGATTAATAGATGAGGAAATTAAGAGAACAGGAGTTCAGAGTTTTGCCTGGAGAAACACTGGCAGCAATGTCAGAAGAGTCTCGAAAAGTGAGGGCACTTCAGGTTCAAGTTTAGTTACTTTTCTATTAGTTTGCACTGATTTTGTCTCCTACTTACTTTGTCTACAATCAGCACTGATTGCAAATTACACAAATCCAGAGTGACGATACAATGAGTAACACAGCTATCATCTTTGCCTGCCAAGTCATTATTTTCAACAAATATCCATCAGCAACCTACATTGCCCCAGGCATACATTTTGCATACATTACCTCCACTGAGTTATCTACGAGCCCTGCAAGGGGGTCTGATACTCTGTGTTTTATGTTGAGGAAATTGAAGGCAGAGATTTCAAGTAAGATTCATAAGTGTCAGAGAGGAAATGAGATTGAAATGTGGATGATCTGTTTTCAGATCCGGGCTCTGTCAATGTTTAACTAAAGCAGACACACTAAACAAATGGGAGTTGCTTCTATTTTCTTATCCATAAAAACATTTAGTATGTCAGGGAACAAGCGGGAAACCTGGAAAGAACATAATAGTAAGAAAATGAAAAATCAAAATATTTGGGTAGAATTTGTCATGTAATGGTCATTGGTGGAAAAATTAGGCAGTTAATAATTATTTATGAACTACTATGTTCCTAGTGCTCTTCTCTAACTGTTCTGTGATGCAGATTCCCACTTCAGACATCTGAAAATGGAAGCTTTAAACTCAGTTCAGTATTTGACTCCACTGTGAAAAACTGGGCTTTTTGTCAGTTGAACACAATTTAAGAATTGGTTAAATTTCAAAAGGCAATGGTGGGGAAAGCCTATCTGGATTTCAAGTGAAAAATATGTTGTGAAACAACAAAGACAGGAAGGGCAAGCTGAACCCTGGTGATGAAAGCTTCCAATGGTTGACTGTGGGGTTTATTCTTAATTCGTCAGGCACGAGCAAGGCATGGAAGACTTTAGAACTCTATCAAAATTAGGCATAAGGAAGATTAATCTGGCAGTGGTAGACATGAGATGTATTGGATCAAGGAGGAACTGGACCTGGAGAAATGAAGCAGATGGTTATTTAAGTATTTTAAGTGGTAGTTAACAATAATAATTCCCAAACTGAAGTACTGGCAGTGAAGATAGAAGAAAGTAAACAAGTATTTGCCATGATGGGCATTAGTGCACCTGACACATAATTTGAACCACAATGTAGGTAAATCTGTGCTATCACTGTGTGCATTTGAATGTTCTATATCCAATGGCTGAATGCAATCATTCTGAAAATAGTAAGGGAAGTACTCATTTGTTTCCTGTAATCACATAACTGCAATATGTACAGGTATGCCAAACACATGGATAGTTAAATTACCCTTTGCCAGAACCTGCCAAGCACATTGAAAAAGTTACAGAACACATTTGAAAATGCCTTGCGAATGCTTTTGGAACTCCATGTACGTTTATTACAAAGGCAATAGCTGCTGTGACACATAAGTCAGGCCAATGTGTGTTTAAAAGTTGGATCGCCCTGCCATGGATTCCCTTCCACATAACACACTTTTTTAATGAAGAGCAAGCTGTGCCTAAGCATGTCTTTTCTGTTTATCTACATGATAACTAGCATCCATCAGTGTCCTGCTTCCTATGCACCAATGATGGCTACACTATTCGTGATGTAGGAGATTTGGAGGAAAAAAAAAGAAATCAAATATTTATGAGTTTCTGAAGATGTCCAGAAACTAATTTTCTGCAGTTATACACAAAGACATCCTAACATGTTTCTGTTTCTCCAATAGGGACTAAATGAATAATTGTTATTCCTTTATCTCCTTCTGTTCAATGAATCCACTTAACATTTGCTTCTTCAGTCCAATTCAAAGCCACACTTTGCTAGAATTCTCTGAACTGACTCCACACACACATACCTTGCCCCCGCCTCAGCTCCCTCCTATAATTTTATTCCTCTTTTTTTCATGGAGTTGAAAGTGAAGAGACAACAGTTGGGATTTTATTATGTCAGTTCCAAAATGATTTAATAAGCGACCACGTGGAAACCAGGGAGTGCAGAAAAGAGGCATGTGGAGAAGGGAACACAAATATTTCTTGACTTCAAAGTGAAGAGGAGAGGATAAATAAGTCATTTTGTAGCCATCAACTACATATATTTATTACCTTTTAAAAATGGCTGGAGGTACGGAAGTGTAAATGGAAGGGACTATTTGGAAGTCTGACACTTTTCCTCGCCCTCTGAACTATTCAAAAATGCATTTATTCTGAGAACAGTGTACACTTTTCTTTTATTCTTTTTATTTGTGTTAAACAAGGAAAACATGCTTGCTTTAGCAAATTAAAACAATATATAAGCGTATATAATAAAAAGTGTAAGCCCTTCTCTGCCTTCTTTACCCTTAATTGTTCTGTGTTTATTATTCTCTGAGAATTTTTTTGTGCGGTAGAAATATGTGTCTTATATGTTCAACTACAATTTTGTGTTGATCTTTTACACAAATTGGGATCAGATTCTTGTTATGTAATTTAGCAATATGCAATGGATATTTTTCTAAGTCAGAATCTAATTCAGTTGTTTTAATGGCTGCACAGTTTTCCATTTATAGATATTGTATAATTCTTCTCTTTCTCTCACTTTTCTTTTTCCTAACACTAACAACGTTGCTGAGCTTACTTATACATATATTTGTATATATGTGTACGTGTTTTGTACAAAAGATTCTTATATATTATTCAACGCTTCAGACATCTTTTTTCCCTTCATATAAGGAATAATACACATACATATATATTACATTACAAATATATTGTGTAAGTGTATGTGTTTATGATCTCTATAAACCAGAGATGATATTTTAGGCAGATATTTGGAAATGTTATAACCAGAGCACTAAACATCAAGTATAAATCTCACTAATGAATTTTTTCTGTGTTATCCCTATCCTCTTAGATCTGAATATTCATTAAAATATTCAAATATTCTGTTCCCATTATGTATCTGCACCCATAGTCATGTTTGCTTTGTGGTCCAGTATCTTCCTCTACTTGAGATTCATCAATATGCTAGTGGTGCTGTTTTATTTTTCTCTCTTCTTCCAGCAATTTTTAGTATCAGCCTCTCTCGGCAATAAAGAACGAAGCTGCAGTAGAAATGACAGCTTCGCTAGAAGCCGTCTAAGTACCTCCCTATGCTCTGGGTTTGTTTGTTCTTTTTAGAAGATCAGAGAACACAGAACATGGACTACATCTGACAAGATGCTAAGTTGAACTCATTTTTAGCACATGCTGTGCATAACAGACATGCAGCCAGAAGACTGATTTGGAACAATGGAAGGGAGAATGGGACAATATTCCAGTATTTAACATTTTTTTGGGAACTTCATTTTTTTAAGGAAATACTTTGTGTTATAACAGAAACTGTTGTTGTTTTTGCTGAAAAAATAAAGCCACAGAATTGAAATGTCATTAGCTTTATGGAAAGATATACAATTAATTTAGTAGTTAAAGGTAGAAAGTTTATTTCCTCCTGTAATTATAGAAAGACTGAGATGGGTATAAAAGTTGAAAAAAATAAAGGAAAATACATCTTTACTGAGTAAAAACAAAGTTCTGGAGCCAGTGTAGCTAAATAGAAAGGAATTATATTTCTAGAACTGTTGTGAGAATTAGGGAAACCAAAGTGTATAAAACCATGTTTTTAAAAGGATTTACTTCTAAAAATAAGAACACTTTTGATTTATATTTTACATTTACTTGGATTTTTTAAGATAAAATTCCTCCTGTACATATGATAGCCCAGAAAATGTAACTTGTAATATGTAGGTTACATGCACAGCCCAAAGCTGTTTGTTCATTAACAAATAGAAGTGATAAGTATATATATATTGGGTAGCAATCACAGAACAGGAAAACCAAAAATTGAATCAAATTAAGGGTCTTAATATGCAAGAAATAAACTATTCCAAACTAAAAGCTGCATTCATTTCAGCTGACCAGCACCAGTTGAAAATCAATTTGATGGGATAACTCAGTACTCTGTGCTCTCCTGTGCTATGTATATTAGTTGATTTATCCTCTGTAGCACTCACCAAGGCAGAGCAGGCAAACCTAAATGACTTTGATGTTATAATCATTTTAAACTATTCAAGTTTTATTAATCTGGGAATTCTAAAATTCAGGAGTGAAATAATACATGGTCTATAGTTTGATGTTTAATAGTAAAAAAGATGGGCATAAAAAGGCAGGATGTTCTTTCTCTTCCGTCTTATTTGCATAATCTCTCTGTATCCCTAATAAACTGGAATAAGATTCATTGTGTTCCTCTCCGACACAAAGGTATTAGAAACTAGATGGCTAAGAGAGACATCCTCAATATTGAAGTGGTGCCATTCTAATACAATACTGCCTTTAACTTCTCAGCAACTTGAATTTCTCTTTGAAAGCATCAATTAACCTAAAATACCAGAGCATCTGGAAGAATGTCTTTTACTTAGAATTTGCCTACTAGACAAGTCATTAAGAATTTCAAGAAAACAATAGCTACGTATTCAAGATAGGAAGTCCCAGACGAAACTGATTCAGAAAAGCCATTTGGCTAAAGTGAAATTTTATCCAATTAAATCCACACTGTAAATATATTGGCAGATTATTTAGATGGCTCAATAGCTTTGGGAATGTTGCCAATGTAAGATGGAAGGAAATCCTGCTTTTTAAAAGTGACTACTTCTTCCACTGCAGAATTTAGACATCACAACTCTGGAATGCCTTATTGAGCTCTAGATCCAGGACTAATGGAAGTTAAGTGATGCCCTTTTAAAAATTTGGGTCACTTTTTAACACAAAAGCACTTATTTCTCTTAAGTAAACTACTCTAGGTTCACATAAGAGTAGAGGTCTTTAGTAAAACCCAAGTATCAGTTTCATCTTAAAGAGTTTTTTCAGGGCCACTGTTCACCCATTGAGCACTTTTGTGTGAATTAGAGAAAGGTGCTCCTCTTGGTAGATACAGCCTGAATCAGCACCCCTCAGTCTCTACTCTGCCCCCTCAACTGAGCACCATTTGGCAGCCACAATCTTTTCAACTCTACGTGACAGCATTGAATAATCTCTAATTGAATAGTTATCACATTATTTCCTCTGCATTTTTTGAAACTTTTCTCCTGATTCCAAAGCTTAAAAAACCATATCCAGACCACTCGGATCCTTTGCCAAAGATTTTGCTTCTTATCTTAATGAAATAAATTATTTAAATATATCTGATTTATATTTTTTTCTGCCCCCGTTTACTCCAGATGAATATGTATCCATCCTCCTCTTGTCTCTGCAAAAGAAGTATCCCCCTTCCCATCTGGAATCAGCCTGTCTGTCACCTCCCCCACCAGCACGGGTGACTGGCTACTCCTCTCTCGCCTTCTCAGTTTCTCATGTTCAAGCTTTTTCTCTGTATGGAATACTTAATTTCAGTTTGCATGTGTTCTCAAATCTCCATTCCATTGCCTTGAAATATTGGGGTGTGTGGGGGTGGGGGTCGGGGGGTCAGGGTGTGTGTATGTGTGTTTCATCTTGCCTAGAGAATATTGCTTGCCAGCAAAACTCACATGTGCTTAAACTTTGATTCCCTAACACAGAAAGCAGAATGTCGAACATATTTGGCACTCAATATGTTGTATAAGGATATTGTGGAGGGGATTTTCTCTTTAATTGTTTAATGCTTTTCTTTTTGGTATTTTAATTTCTTTCATGATTTTTAATGGACTTTAATTTTTGGAACAGTGTTGGTTTCACAGCAAAACAGCAGAAGGTGTAAAGGTATCCTATATAAACCCTCCCCCCGCACTTGCATACCTTTCCCATTGTCAACATCCCCCAACACAGTAGTACATTTATTACGGTTTATGAACTCACGTTGACACATGATAATCGTCCAAAGTCCGTAGTTTAACCTAGGGTTCATTCTTGGTGTTGTACATTCTGTAGGTTTGGAGAAATGTACAATAGCATGTATCCATTGCTGTAGTATTTAGACTAGGTTCAGGGCCCTAAATTTAATCTCTTCTCTGCTGATCCACCCCCCCTCCTAACTTATGGAAACTACTGATCTTTTTACTGTCTTCATAGTTTTGCCTTTCCACACTGTCATACAGTATTTAGTATTTTCAGAATGACTTCTTTCACATAGAAATATTCATGTAAGTTTCTTCCATGTCTTTTCATGGCTTCATAGCTTACTTCTTTCTGGTATTGAATGATATTCCATTGTTCACATGTACCACAGTGTACTTACCCACTCACCTACTGAAGGATATCTTAGTTGCTTCCAGGTTTTGGCAATTATCAAAAAAAATGCTTAAACTTCTACATGCAGGTTTTTGTGTGGATATATTTTCAGTTCATGTGTGCAAATATTAAAGAGCAAAAATGCTGAATCATATGGTAAGAGCACATTTAGTTTTAAAAGAACTGCCAGACTGTCTTCCAAAGTGGTTTACCATGTTGCGTTTTCACCAATAACAAATGCGTGTTTCTCTTGCTCCATATCGTGATAGGAATTTGGTATTGCCAGTGCTTTGGGTTTCCGACATTCTTATAGGAGTGTAGTGCTATTTCATTGTTTTAATTTGAATTCCCTAATGAGATGTAATTGTGAACATTTTTTCATATGCCTGTATGAAACCTTTGGTGAGGTCTGTTCAAGACTCTGGCTCATTTTTAATCAGGTTGTCAGTTTTCTTACGGTTGAGTTTTAAGCGTTCTTTGTATATTTTGGATCATGGTCCTTTATGAGAC
The DNA here is from genome assembly GCA_004024745.2 of Catagonus wagneri. NCBI lineage: Eukaryota > Metazoa > Chordata > Mammalia > Artiodactyla > Tayassuidae > Catagonus > Catagonus wagneri. The sequence continues at coordinate 14,934,391 of PVHT021183631.1, forward strand.
ATTCCTTTGCGAGTATTTTCTTCCAGTTATCTATCACTTTTCTTCTCATTCTCATGAGATTGTCTTTCACAGAACAGAAATCTTTAATTCTAATGAAGAACAGCTTACCAATTATTTCTTTCGGGGATCGTGCCTTTGGTACTGTATCTAAAAATTCATCGCCAGACTCAGAGGCCATCTAGAAATCCCCCTATGTTACCTTTTAGGAGTTTTATAGCTTTGCATTTTTACATGTAGGTATATGATTGATTTAAATTATTTTTTCAGTATATTTTTGAAAGAATTTTTGTGGTTTATCTAGGTTTTATCATATATCTTAATTATGTCTTCCTTGTTGAAAGACAGCTTGCTTGTTAAAGGATTATTGGTAGATTATTGTTTTTTTTTATTTTGAATTTGTTTTTGTTCCCCACTCTTCATAGATTCTCACGAATAGTATTTCTTCAGGTGTTTTTTTTTTTTCCCTTTGGGATCATTTCCAGAGGATTTAATTTTTGTTTTTGTTTTTAAAAATAATTTCCACTGTTTTACTGAAGAGTGGGTCAGTAAAACTCCTCATGCTATCATGCCAATCAGTGGCTTCTCTTCGTTACATATAGGAGATTTAGTTGTCTGGCATTTTTAATTTTATATGAAGAGACTAGTCTTAGAATTTTTAGCATAAGGTACAGTAATCACTTGGAAAGTCCAGTGGATTGTTCTGCAAATACTGGCAAATAAGAATACACCCGTTGGAGTTTCCTTGTGGTCCAGCAGATTAAGAATCTAGCATTGTCACTGCAGTGCGTTGGGTGGCTGCTATGCAGTGGGTTTGATCACTGGCCCGGGAACTTCCACATGCTGTGAGTGTGGCTAAAAAAAATAGAATATTTACTTATTTCTTCATCTTTTCCTAAGAGCTTTATATCCCTGCAAAAAAAAAATAAAATAAAATAGTCATAAAGAAAATAAAGGGTTACTGAGTTTGCCCAAATGTAAGAATGTATAAATGTATGTTTATATATATATATGAGTTAATAAGACTTATTAATTGCCACTTTAAAAAGGGGGATCAGAAAAGAGAGAGAACAGAAAAATTTTGCTAAGATAGCTCTCAAATTTAAACTTTCTTTACTAAGCTATGTATTTGGACATTAGAAATGAACAGATAATATTTTCACAAGTGTAAGTGAATTTGCAATTATTTGTCTTGGTAAGAAAGAGATAACCCTCAATTAAGAATAAGACACACCAGCTTTATTACCAGCCCTGCTACTGTCTAGCCCTATTAATTTGGACAAGTCTCTTAATATTTACCTGTTTCCTTATGTGCCAAATTATATTAATTAAATCTGAATTACATACACAGAGCCATCGCAGGACTAAAAGCAATAATGTAAACATACTATATAAATGCAGAATGTCACATACGTCTTATATTTAAGTATAATTTATAAAAAGAGGAAATGAATCTGCATGGTCTCCACATGTGTTTACTGGATAGCCACAATTTTAGGCAGACAGGTTTCAGCAGTAAAAAATTCCAAGTCTCAGGGTTCCCAGGTGTCATAGCAGGTTAAGGATCTAGCATTGTCACTGCTGTGGCTCAAGTTGCTTCTGTGGTGTGGGTTCAGTCCTGTCCCAGGAACATCCACATGCCACACTCACTGCCAGAAAGAAAAAATAAAGAAAAAAAATTCAAGTCTCCTGGCATTTATCTTCTATCAGTGGAGACAGGAAAGGATCAAAAAATATATTAATGCAACTTAATTGTACATTTACATAAGAATATATATTTTTTAAATTCCACCAGATTTTATTTTAAGCTGAAGTGAGAATGAAAATTCAAATTAACACAGTTCTTAATGAATTTCTTCACCTTAGAGAAAGGCATATAGTAAAGATGGGTTTTCTTATAGATACATATCTAAATATTACACTATTTGAAGGGTTCATAGTTTAATTAGGCCACTTTTATTTATAGTGTTCTGATGCAATAATGTATTGCCTTATATATAATTCCAGCCTGTCTGTAATTCACAAAATGTATAAGGTTCCAGCAATGCTAAGACCCTGCTTGGTAATAGTGGAATGATTTCAGAGACTTCTCCATTACGACTGATGAGATGTTAAACATTTTTCAGAGCAGAAACTCTGATAGAATTATGTTAGTGTAATCTGATGGATGGCAGCCTTTGTCTATAAGAAGGTTTGACAAAAGAGAAAATGGAGGGAAGCTTGAAAATGATGCACATTTACATAGGCAGAACCATAGAATGAGTCCAATTAAGAAGGCGAAAGGCAATCGTGGTAATCTCTGTGAATGTGTATACATAATATCATGGAGGCAAATACTTATTCTATAAAAATACTGAGTCCTCAATATGCATCCATTACCCTACTGAGGCTGATGATTCACGACAAAGTGGGAATGGATTTTGCCTGCAAGTTCTCTACAGTCAATTAGGGATAGGCCATCGTGGAAATACACAAGTACTTCATACTTCTCAAGTGTCCTGACAGCAGAAAGTTCCAAATTAGAAGTTAATTCCTTATAGGTAAAGAGGAAAGGCTATACAAATTAAGCAAGTTGAGCTGATTTTCTAAAGAATAGATGTTCACCAGAAAGAAATGTTGAGATATAGAGTGGCAATAGTGGCAGGGGGTGGTGCAGAAAGTTTTCCAGACGGACAACAGGATTAAGCATTTTGAATATGTATGCACAAACACTTCCATGAAGGTAGAATTTAGGAAGCACTTTTAATTTTAGATTTGCAAGGTTCCAGGAGAACATGTTTTCATTCTACTGCTCTATGAAACATTGCAATTATCATTCTTTAATACTATCCGATTATTTTATTTTTTATCAATCTACAGATATGGAAGAGAAGAATGTAATTTTATATACAAGTATGTCACATAAGCTTTAATGAAGATATTTTTTAAATGCTTAAAAAATTCAGGTTGAATATTTGCACAACCTTTAGCACTATAAGTATTATCCAAACAATTATGGGGAAATAACACTGTCTAGCCAAGAGATTGGAAATTACTTGAAATTGCAGTTTTCCCCATCTTAGGATGTTTTATATTATACAACATTAAAACATTGTTGAAAGCTATCATAGATTGGCATTGGAAAACAGACGCACAGAATATAAACCCTAACACTAGGGATATGTTTGGTGTGCTACAAGGTGGAAAAACACAAAAGAAGATGTAAGAAGTTATACAGCATCTGGAGAATATTTTATTACTATTCTTTGGACCATTATCACACAAACTCCAACATATGCTTCAGAAAGTCTTGTCTATAGGTTTCTGAAATACATATAAACTTTGACAGGACTGGATTCTCACTATTAAAAATTGAGGAACTAGCCTTGCCCACTTAATATCAAATTGCTTTTTTTATATCTGGCTGGTTTAACAAAGATTGAAGAGTCCTGAATGCACCATGGATCTTTCTGTTGCTGAATAAGTGGGTGTTTAGTTCTGAATTAGCTGAATAAAGTCTGCCAAACTTGCAAAATATCCTGCTATGAAAGTGTGAGTGAATTGTTGTAAGTCTTTAGGCTGTTTCTTTTCATATATATATATATATATATTTAAAAGTAATCTTCCACATGTAAGATAGTGGATATGATATGAAGTTATTCTCTATTCACAGTTTGCTCACCTACTAGTAAGGCATGCCTTCCTCCATTAAGAAAAAAAAAATTCAGCCACACAAATTAAGTGCAGCCCTCTTTCCAGTTCCAAAGGTATGAGTGTGAGATATGAGCAGAGCAGGAAGGAACCGTGGAAAATAAAAGGGACTCTGGAGGCTCCTGCCCAAAGAAGTTTTCAATCACACTTTAAAATTAAGTGTCTCAAATCAGGGTTTAATTTACAGTTTAAGATTTAATAACACAGTCATTGCATGTTAATTAAACAGCAATGGATCATTTACCAACCTGTTTAATGAGGTGTAACAACTATTGCATATAAAACATACCGACATTATTATTACATTGCCATTAAACTTCAATAAATCTGTTTGAATAATTATTGGTATTTAAGTACTATAAAGTCGCTAACATAACTAGGCATACCTATTTATATTCAATAAAACAGGAATTTTATTGTAGGAATAATTAAATTCCCAGGACCACATTCCTACCTTTGTATGGTAAAAAATTCCTATTGGCAACAGTGGGAGTTGCAGCTCCAGTAAAATGAAGAATTCAAGAGAGAAGAATTCAGCCCACACAGAAGGGAATATCCTCATCATTAGTTTTAGAATCTCACCTTTCTTTAGGGGCCATGATCACCTTTAATTTAATTAATAAATATAATTGGAAGAGCAGTCCCTCCATTATTCTTTTGCCTAGAGGATCATAAATCCTTACACTGCTTTCCCTGTGCTCATGCAGGATACATTGGAGAGGCTCTGTGTAAGAATGTGACCCAACCAAGAGTGCAGAAAAGCAGTAATTTTTATATTGGGAGGATTTGCTGAGCTAGTAAGGAGCAGAAAGTTCTGATAAACATGGGTAATAACCTCTGTTGGGCAGATGTATAGCTTGGTAGCCCAAAAGGTGAGGCTGGTGTGATGCCAGGAAGACTTGATAACTCTGAATAATTAAGTTCAGTGTTGGGCTGCCAGGTGCAACCTCAGAAGGCCTGTGGCTGGGAGGAACAAAAGAGGGATTTAGTAGGACAGTGGGAATACGGAACTCCATGTGAAATAATCTATAGTACCAAGGACTTGGAAAATTTGTATTGCTGATATCTGATTTTTAGACTATAGTTTATAAATGTAATGTCTTCCCCATTTATCCAAAAGTTTATTAAACTTTTCCAGAGAGTAAATAGATTAGTGCGGTATCTAGTTTGAGGGTGACATTTTATGGGGCAGACAATATATACTCGAGATAGAGACGGGATTAGGAATTCAGTTGAAGCTGGATATTGGGGCTAAATGCCACAAGGGTACATTTGGACACCAAGAGCATCGTCAAATATGCACTGGGCATTCAGACATTTTTATATAAATTTTAAGGGCAGGATGGACTTGTGAAGCCTAAAGACTTGTGAAACCCCAGAAGCTTGATATGTAAATAGCTAACAAATACATGTATTAGTTTAGTAGAGATCCACAAGGGTAAGGTACAAACTGTCTTCAAGTTGGAGAAGTGTGTATCATACAAATAAAATGATAAAGAAGGGAGAAATTGGTCAGAGTCTGTAAACAGGTCAGTGGTTGCTAGGAGTTATGGGGGGAGGTTGGAATGAATAAGTAGAGCACAGAGCATTTTAAGGCCATGAAACTACTCTATATGATGCTGTTATGGCAGATAAATGCCAATATACATTTGTCCAAACCCACTGAATGTGTATCACCAAGAATGACCCCCTAATGATGTCAACTGTAATAAATGTACCACTCTTGGTAAAGCAAGTTGATAATGGGGGAGGCTAATGTATGTGGGGGGGAGGGTATAAATGGGACATATCTCTACCTGGTCTTCAATTTTGCTGTGAACCTAAAATTTTTCTAAAAAAAATAAGATCTATTTTTTAAACAGATCAGTGTCTATTGAAGTGCTAATTATGTGTTGCAAAAGTTTCATGGAGAGGAAATTTGAAAGGTGGGAAAATCAGATGCCTGGGAAGTCTTTATAGAGTAGGAATAAAAATTATGCCATAAGGAGCAGAAATTGAGTAAGGAGAGTCGAGTAGACTGGGAACTTCAGGACAGAGAAAGAGTTTGAAGAAATGTAAAATGATGTGCAGAAACATGTCTTAGCATAGTATAAATCACATTAGAAGTCCCCATTGTGGCTCAGTGGAAACAAATCTGACTAGTATCCATGAGGACACAGGTTCCATCCCTGGCCTCGCTAAGCCGGTTAAGGATCCAGCGTTGCCATGAGATGTAGTGTAGTTCACAGATGCGGCTCAGATTCTGCGTTGCTGTGGCTGTGGTGTAGGCTGGTGGCTACAGCTCTGATTAGACCCCTAGCCTAAGAACTTCCATATGTCACAGGTGTGGCCCTTAAAAGATAAATAAATAAATAAATAAATACAAACACCAATTAGAAAATGAGATATTTTTGCAAATGGATAAAAATATGAGGTATTCTTATTAGGGCAGACAAAAATCGGGTCATTATTAAATATCTTATTATTGAGCAAAACAAGCTTAGATTTGCTACCAAAAGGAACACTGGGCCACTGAAGGATTTTGAGACAAGAAATACCATGTCAACAAATGATCTCCCATCTATATCTTTATCAAAGGATAGGTAATGATTCATGGAGATTCCAAGAGTAATTTGAGTAAATTATCATATCATCTTCACTTCCTTGTATGGCTCATTAATTTTTGCAAAGAGGTCAATATGTGTTTTACCTCCAATTTGCTTATGCAGATTCCTTGTCATAGAATGTCCTTGCTACTTTGCAAACTTAGTGATAACCTTCTCTTCAACTGTGTGTGGCCTTCTTTTGGAAACTCCCGATGACTTACCAGGTCCTCACTAGACTTGGTAGAATGGAGCTGCCTCTCCTTATAACCTCCCTGTAATCCTGCACTTAACTGTTGTCATGACACCTGCAAATGTGGTTACATGCCACACTCTTTACATTCTCCGTTTTTGTTTAGGCTACAGACCATTGATAGCAGATCCATGTTTTACTCATCCTCTATAAAACTTATTTAATTTTTTCAGATTTATTTAGATATAATTGACATATAACATTGTGTAAGGTGTTCAAGGTATTGATTTGATACATACGTTTTGCAAAATGATTACTACATAGTGTTAGTAATGTATCAGGTCACATAATTGTCTTTTTTGGTGATGAGAACATTTAAGATCTATTCCCTTAGCAACTTTTAAGCATGTAATATACATATTATTAGCTGTAGTCACCAGGCTCTACATTAGATCTCCAGAACTTATTTATCTTATGACTAAAATGTTGTACCCTATAACCAACATTTCCTCATTTTCCCTGTCCCCAGTCTTTGGTAAGCAACAGTCTATGAGTTTTCCCTTTTTAGATTTCACATATAAGTGATACCATATAATATCTGTCTTTCTCTATCTGGCTCTTTTCTCTTAGTATAATGCCCTCAAGGTCCACCCATATTGTTATAAATGGCAGAATGTTCTTTCTCATGGCCACATAATATTTTAAGAATATCTATCTATCTATCTATCTATCTATCTATCTACTTTAAATAGCCATATAGTTCTAAGAATATCCTATTACATACATGTATATATCTCACATATTCTTTATCCATTCCTCTATTGATGAATGCTCAGATTGTTTTCATATCTTGGCTACTGTGAATAATGCTGCAGTGAACATGGGAGTGAAGATACTGCTTCACACCTCACATCTGTAGGATGAATATCTTCAAAAGACAAGAGATATAACCAGTGTTGGCAAGGATGTGGAGAAAAGGGAACTCTTTTGCACTGTTGGAGGGAATATAAATTGGTATTGTCACCATAATAAACAGTACGGAAGCTCTTCAAAATGTTACTAATAGGAGAGTTCCCATTTTGACTAGTACCCATGAGGATTCAGGTTTGATCCCTAATCACACTCAGTGGATTAAGGATCCAGCATTGCCCTGAGCTATGGTGTAGGTCACAGACACGACTGGGATCTGGCATTGCTGTGGTTGTGGCATAGGTTAGCAGCTGCAGCTCCAATTTGACCCCTAGCCTGGGAACTTCTATATGCCACAGACACATTCCTAAAAAGAAAAAAATATATGTGATCCAGCAATCCTACTTCTGGGTGTATATCCAAAGGAAATGAAAAAAGGAAATACTAATATATCTTTAATCTTTTTAATTAGACCTTTAGCTGCACAGATGTTGGTTAATCATAATTCTTCATTTGTGATACCTTTTCATCATCTTGTTCATCTTCCTATTCTAAGTCTAGCAGAAAACCAGAATATAATTCATAGTGGGTGTATTCAATGAATTTATACTCTCTGGATGAATTTGTACTATATCAAGTAGAATTTTGCGATGACTTTTGCTCCCTGGTGTTACTCCCATGATGATTTTCATTTTTATGCCAAAGGGAATTATTCTACTGGATCTAATCTAAAAGACTATTAAAAGCAAAGTTTTATCCTATTGGTGGCAAAAGAGGAAGTCAGAGAGTTTGCAAGAGTGAGAAGATCTCAGACACTCTGTTTCTGGTTTCAAAAGAAAGGAATCATGTAAAAAGGAATACAGGTGGTCTCTATGAGGAGATAGAAGTCCACGGCCAGCAACCTACAGAGCAACAGTGGCCTCAGATTACAGCTACAAGGAAATGGTAACCTCGAATGGGCTTGGAAGTGAATTCTTCTCCAGAGCCCTTTAATTAGAGCCCCAATCTAGAGCACATTTCACTTTGGCTGTGTAAGAACCTCAGCAGAGAACCCAGCCAAACCCCTACAACATTCTGACCTATCAAACTGTGAGAGAATAAATGAGAATTGACTTAAAGCTGCTATCTTTGTGGTAATCTGTTATACAACAATAGAAAACTAATATACAAAATCAGTGTTTTTCTTTTATTTTTGTAACAATGTCTAAGTAATGTACTATGGGCATACTACTAATACAGTTGATACAAATAAAAAAGACAGCTATAGTTCTGGGCTATGAATAACTGGGTTTTCCATGCCTACAGGAATTAATTTCTGATTTATGGGATGTGTCAGATTTTTTTAAAGTCATTACGTTCTTGCTTCGAGTGGTACTAGTAGAGAGTAGTTTTATCCTGGTTCAGGCTGGACTAATTCTATCCTTCTGAGATAGGAGATCCTTCCTAACAGGAATTTTCAGCACTAACATGTGCCTGACTAGAGAAACAAATGAAAAGTTTTATATAGAAAAATCAGAAGTCTGATCAGATGTAGGTCACTAAAAAAGTAAGGGCATTGAAATATGAAGATAACAGGCACAGATGGGCACAGATGGTCAAAGCTAGAATTTACAGGAACTACAATGAGTGTGATACCCTGAGAGAACATTTCCTATCCTCCAAAAGTTTTAAGAACACTCTTAATCTATCTTTCCCAGATATCCCCAAAAAGAAAGCACTGAGCTTACATTAAACCAGTGTTTGTGTTAAGCCTAGTTAGAGCAAGCAATTGAAATGAGAGCTGCAAGGAATTTGGGAGTACAGGAATCACAGTGGTGTCTAACATAGATGAAGAGAGAAGAAAACACCTGAGGAATAATAAAGACAGGACTTATTCCAGGAGAGAAGTGTGGCAAAGATGGATATTCCAATTATATTGAGTAATTTTCTTATCTGTTTTTAAGAGCTATGGACCACCACCCACAGAGAGCAGGATACATCCGGCCATCAAACATCCCAAGTACCAGAAAAGTGGTTTGGGAAAGCTGTGCCATCTGCTTCAGACAGGTCAGCCAAAGGTCTTTTTACATAATATAGAGGCCTGGAATGAAAGTAAACTCTGGAGAAGGGAAATACTCCTTTAGCCAAGATTGCTACTTCACACATAAGCCGTGGGGGGCAGAGAGAGAAGGAGGGTGGGGAGGAGGAGAAGGAGGGGGAGAGGGACAGGGAGAAAGAAAGAGCAACAAACCATGCTAATTAGAATAGTAGTAGACTTTCATCATGTAAGAAGTATGTTTTCTTTGGAAGAAAATGAATACTTACGGTATAGAGTTGTTTGCCTAGTTAACTTAGGAGAAAAAGAGCCTTGGTTATTGTGGTTGGATAAAATTAACTGAATTTCGAGCTGTCAGTTCCTATTCCACGGGACCAGAATCCAACCCAATGCAGAGTCCCCTTGGCTTGAACAAAGCCCTGTTAACATCTAGCTAAAGTAAAGACAACTAAAGGTACCAACTGTAAAAAGTACGTGAATGTAAAGACTCCTTTCTCATGTGGGGTGAACCGCTGTCTTACAGAGGAGGATGAGAACCTCAAATCAAAGAGAGGGTGGGAGCATTTAAAGAGGAACTATGAGAGAATTCAGATGTCATTATGACCGTGGCTAGTGTAAGCACTGAAGAACTACCCTGCTCTAAATACATTTGATGGCAGGCAGCATTTACAAAGAGAAAGCTCAACAACCAGAGCCAGTCTTGAAAAACTTTATAAAATACAAAATATATAAAAAAAAAGAGAGAGAGCGATGAATATAGCTGTAGAGAGTGCCAGCTGAGTCTAACCCTTGAGAACAACAGGAATGAAAATTGGTAAAAGGAGGTGGAAACTAGGTTCCTTAAGCTATGGAGGAACTTGGGAGAAATTAGAAAAACTCCCTCCCCTTAGGTGTAAGTTTGGTTGGATGATGGGGCATTGCTCACCTTTTACAAGGGGGAAATGATTCCTTTCTCTGAATAGTTACAAGGCTTGAAGCTTTTGTTCATGCACAAAATGTATGACTATTCAGGGTTCATGGTGGCCCTGACTGGGGGAAAATGCACTTTAACACCTATTTTGGGGTTCAGGTTTATGTAGGAACATGAGATTAATGAGTAGGACAACAAAGATACAACATGTTAATTGGGACCTGAGCAAAGCTGCCTGCTGCCTCTGTACTGGCACTTCAGTATTCCAATGTCAGTGTGGAGACAGGAACCACAACCTGTTATTACAAAACAGAGTACCCAGGGGAAAGATTCAAACAACCATAGAATCTCAAGAAAAGGAGCAGTAACCCAGAGGGAGAAAGACAATCAGAAGTGAAAATCATAAGCCTTCTATAAAATACACTGGAAAATTTAATAAATTACTGACTTAAAAAAAGAAATTAAAGAGTATTATTCATGGTTTAAAATAAAGATTAATTTAAAAATAAGGCCAGAACCACCACAGTTGTGAAGAAGGAGTGATCAATAAGTAGTTAATGCTTGCTAAGTTCCTTGTGAGTTGAAAATTTAAGGTCAGCCACTGGAAAGGTTTTCGGTGTAAGCTGAAGCTTCTCTACAGGCAGAGTTAAAGAAATCGGAAAACAGAAAACCTTAGCTATTCAAGCATTGACCAAGTGAAGGATGAAAATGATGGGACAATAGTAAATCATAAGGATCATTATTTTAGTTGGATATCATGAAAGTTTTGCTGTGCTAAAATATGACCCCCAGTTCCCAGTCACTTACAGCATTAAAGGTGTGTGTTTTGCTCCCACTAAATGTCTGTTTTGAGCTGAGCCTGGTTTTGCTCCACATAATCTTCACTCTGGGACTCACGGTGATGGAAAGTCTTCTATCTCGGAATCTCTAGTCTTGCATCAGGGAAGGAAGAGATCATGGCAGATCACACTCTGGCCCATAATGCTTCTGCTCAGAGATGCTAAGTGTTACTTTCACTCCAATTTCGGTGGGGAAATCAAGTTACTTGGTAAGACTGATGTAAGTGGAACTGGAATGTATAATCTTATAGGAAGGCACACTATGGTGAGGGGCAGGGCAAGAAGAGCCAGCAATGATTTAAAAATTATTACACCAGTCAAATGACAATGTAAATGGGTCAAAATATATCAATAAACACAATAAAAGTAACCAGATGGTAATGTATTCAAAACCAGGGTTTTAGATTTTGTTAAAAATAGTGAAACTATAGGCTGCCTAAAAAAATTCTAAGATAAAAACAGATGAAGTCTAAAAGTAGGTTAATAGAAAAACGTATGCCAAGACTTATCATATGAAAGTTGCAATAGTAGAAGCAATAGCAGGTGAAGAATATAAATTAATAAATGCTAATAGGATTAGAGTCACTAAAGAAAATAAAAAAAATGAGTTCCCTTGTGGTCCAGTGGGTTAAGGATCCGATCTCTGGCCCAGGAACTTCCACATGCAATGCAGCAGGCACAGCCAAAAAAAAAAAAGGGGGGGGGAAATATTAAAACAGCTTTTTGCACCTAAAAGCCCACCTTCAAAAATACAAATCAAAAACAGTAAGTGAAAACCAACAGAATCTGCAAACATAGAAGATTTTAATATCTGTCTCTGAAGCTGATGATTGCAACAAAATTCAGTAAGAATATAGGAAATTTTTTTTTTCTTTTTAATCTGGAGCATATGGAAGTTCCAAAGTTCCAGGCTAGAGGTTGGATCGGAGCTGCAGCTGGGGCATACACCACAGCTCTAGCAATGCTGGATTCAAACAGCATCTGTGACCTACGCCACAGCTCATGGCAATGCCAAATTCTTAGCCCACTAAGGGAGGCCAAGGATCTAACCAGCATCCTCACAGACACTATGTTAGGTTCTTAGCCCACTGAGCCACAATGAGAACTCCAAGAGTATAGTAAGTTTGATGAGTAAAAGTAAAAACATTTGCTTACATACATATAGGTATATGGTAGAGAGGTTAGGTAGATAAATAACAGATTTATATAATCTGCTAATTTGGTTATATATTCAATGAAAGGACATTGAAATTTATAAATATAGGCTTCAAACAAATGAAAGAGTAAAGTCAAATAAATTTTGAAGGGCATTAAACAATATAATATGCTCTCTGACAATGTAATTAAACTGAGGAGTAAATGTTAAAAGTTTACAAATCTATCTATAAATAAATATATAAATTGAAAATATTAGAATGAGATGCACAAAAATGTTTCTATAGCAAAAGCAGAGAAGGATGAGTAAAGCACTCTTCGGGACAAAATATCTGAAGAGAAAACTTTTAGAAAACTTACAGAAAAGACAAAATATTTAAAAATAAGATTTCTTTTCACATATGTTAATTTGTCAAAGAGCTCTAATTCCAGGTATGAGTGAGCACCGAAACAAGGAGGCCCTCATACATAAACACGGGGCTATAACATAGCATCACCGCTCACACCCCACAATATGGATATATGGCCCTCAGAATCTCTCATACATGCACCCAGTGAGACATCTGAAATAATGTTCATTTTAGTATGATTTGAAATAATAAAAAATTCACAGAGAAACAGAATGTCTGCTAACTAAGGAATTCATAAATATTATGAAATGTTCATGAAGTATAACTCTAATCAGCAGTTGAAATTAATGAACTAGAGCTGCATGAATTAAATGTATAAAATTATGAAACATTGTGCAGTGCAAATAAGCAAGTTGTGGAATAATAACCACTGCAGTATGGGAACGTTTATAAAAATGTCTAAAACACACAAGTGATATTGTGGTTTGTGTGTAAGCATTCATGGATTAAAATACAACAAATTAAAAATCACAGTCACATTTTTCAGGAGTAGGCTGGGGAATGTGTTACACTGAGTGGGTTGTAACTGTATTTAGAAGATTTTCTTTTTTCTTAAAAATATTTGAGGCAAATCTAGCAACATAACTTGGTGGTTTATTATCTTAGCCTCTGAGATTTTCTGTAGGAGTGAAATACTTCATGGTTAAGGTAAGAAAAGTGGCTAAAGACTTATTGGAAGATGGAGAGAAGGCTAAACTATTAGGCCATGGCCCCAGTGCCCCACGTATGTTTTTGACCAAATAATCACTATTGCCTGTTCTCTGTCCTCTGTCATTGCTGGGCCAGATTTTAATCTGCTTCTCTCCTCCACACAAGCCCCTGAGCGCTCACTTTCTCCCAGTCTGAACAAACACTAAAATGCAAAACATCCCCCATCACAGCATCTCTTGAGAACTGGCTGACCACTACGAGAAAACACTTCCCATCAGGCCACCTGTCCATTCACCAACTCATTTACCCAGTTTTTCCTTAAATTCCTGCTAGTCCTGTTTACCCTTCCTTATAAAAGCCCATTTCTCTTCAAATTGGAGATTCTTACAGATCCTGGGATTGGATAGTTCACTCTAATTGTAGTGTCTTTTGAATAAAGTCTCTATTATCTAAATATGGATTTGTTTTCATTTGACAATTGTAAGGGAATGGGGAAATCGAACGTGGTCACAAACCCTGGTATGTGTATGTACGTACTTGACCCTGCTTTAGTACACTGGTTACTTTAAATTATCATTGAGGTGACTTTTATGGAAGCATAGTTCAGTCACTTTTTAAAACCATCTGACTGAATAGATTACAAATATAATTTTTCCCTTTTTCCAAGATCAGATGAAAATACATTCCTGTGTGCATAGAAGTTATAATAGTTTACGCCTATTGTAGATTGGTTAATGTGTCCTAATTATTTGTGGCAACTTCTCACTCCCATTTTCAAAAGGGCCCCAGTTTAGGTGAAAAATTATTCAGTAAAGTTAAAGACATTTGGATGTTTAGATCTGAGCAGAATCTACAACCTACGGAATAATTTTCAATGTAAAAAGTTAAAAAAAAAAAAGCAAGGTTATAAATACAGAGAAGAGATTGGGGTTTGCCAGAGAGAGGCTAGTAGAGTGGGGCAATATAGGGGAAGGAAGTCAAAAGGTACAGACTTCTAGGTATAAAATAAATAAGTAGTCTGGGGATGTAATGTACAGCATGGCACTGTTGTTACTACTGTCTTGCACATTTGAACATTACTAAGAGAGCGGGTCTTAAAATTTTCACCATATGAAAAAATAATTTTGAACTATATATGGTGATGGATGTTGACTTAGTGGCAAAAAATTTGTAATATCAAATCATTATATTTTACACCTGAAACTAATACAATGTTATATGCCAACTATATCTCAATTAAAAATGTAAATAATATGAGAAAAATAAGATATATATATACACACACATATATGTGTATATATATATATATGTATCTATGACTGGGTCACTTTGCTATACAGCAGAAATTGACACAACATTGTAAATAAACTACAGTTTAATAAAAAAAATATTGAAGTAAGTAAATGTGAAAACCTTCAGAAGGCAAATCTAATTTAGTGCTTATCTCTTTTCCTGTCCTGAGTTCTAGATTGGCTGAAATTCTTTATGGAGAGAGGCTAAGGTACAGGCTGTCATTTCCCGTCTCTTTTGTTTATGCTCTGTTGGAGTGGGAGCAAAGAAGGAAAACCGCCCAGTGCCAAGTATAATCTGAAAGTTTTCATAGTCTGCTCATGGCTGGTGAGACTTACTGGGCATGGAACTGTAGTCCAGCTCCCTTGTCAGCCCCTCGTGTGTGTTTTTTATGGATTCTCTTCTTCGATGGGACGGTGCCTCACCAAGACACAGTCCCTTGAAGTGGGAAAGCCCTTCTAGTTAGACATCCTTAAAAGGTGGTTAAGAGGAAGGAATAGTAGAACAGTTTATTTACCTCTGAATAAGCCCTGAAGAGGTTTTTCAAGTCTCCAAATGCTTTCCATTCTCTGTAGTTTGGAGGATGCCTGAAACTTGTCTGCTTTCGTATTTCACTTCAGGAAAACAGGAACTGACCACCTGAATATCCTGTTAATAGCCATGACAGGATGGCAGAAAGAGACAGGAAGCTGGTTTGGGATCACATGCTCGATCCTGCATCCATGGTGAAGTTGAACTAATATTACTTGGCACTCACTCTGTGGCCCACCAGGTGGTAAACTCAGCTGTCAGTACCACTAGTCTAGCAAACAGGAAAGCTCTCACTCTACTCCTGCATTATATGGTGGAGTACCCTCTCTTTCAGAAGGGGGATACTTAAACAATAAACTCAAAAATCTGTTTGAAATTTCCCATTTGGCTCAGCAGGTTAAGGACCCAACATACTGTCTGTGAGGATCCAGGTTCCATTTCTGACTTCAGTCAGTGGGTTATGGATCAGGCATTGCTGCAGGCGTCTGCATAGTTTGCAGATGTGGCTCAAATCCAGTGTTGCTATGGCTGTGGCGTAGGCTGGCAGTTGAAACTTTGATTAGACCTCTAGAACTTCCATATGCCACAAGTGCATCTATAAAAAGGAAAAAAAAATCTGTTAGGATGTTAATTAAAAGCAAGTTTTACTTTGCTTATCTTTGTGTGTGTGCATGTGTGTGTTTTGATGGCTTATGACTCTATTAGTTAATAGAAGAGAATTGACTATTTCTTCAATTTCCTAGTTAAGAACACATCTGAGTATAAAGAACATTATTTAATTAGATAACTGGACAGGAAATACCCATTTCTCTTACTGGGTAGATGGGAGAATATGTGAATAATCTTTACCATCTTACCAGCTAGCAAGAAACACATTCTAAACTACTGGGGATCTCAGCTGTGTCTGGAGTTAGCTGTGGGGAAAAATGTTGGACAAGGGTAAGTTGTTCTACTACCTCCATTCAAGGACTTTTTTTGGTAGGTTCTGATTATTAAGGCCCATACAGGCCTAACGAGATGAGACTGCATCTTACGTGCTAGTTGAACTTGTTTTTAAAATAACATAAAGAACAAATTAGCAGTAGAAAGCACAAATTTAATATCCATAGGTATATAGAGACAAACTGTGTGATTACCCCAGCTAATAAGTATAGATTTTGACTCTCTTGATACCTTATTGTTTTAAAACTAGTGTCTATTGACTGGTCATAGTTTTAATAATCTCTTAAATAAAAAATATATCAATTAGTAATAATCACTCATTTTAATAAAACAATTTACATAGATGTGTATTTTTGTATATATACATGCAATTTTGGAGAAATTGTAAACATAAGAACATAAATATTGTATAAAGGTATAATGTATCATGTTTATTATTTGTTAAAAAAGATTAAATCATCATTTTAAACTTTTTTGTTAAAATCATAAAGAATAATAATGAGATTTTTTTCAGCCTGTTAAAAAATGTGTATTTGAATAAATGAACATATTTGTTAACATCAAGAATTTTATCGGAGTTCCCGTCGTGGCTCAGTGGTTGACGAATCCGACTAAGAACCATGAGGTTGTGGGTTGGATCCTACAGCTCCTGTTAGACCCCTACCTGGGAAGTTCCATATGCTGCGGGTACAGCCCTAGATAAGGCAAAAAGACAAAAAAAAAAGAATTTTATCAATATTAAGCATATATACTCTCCCTCATGCTTATACATATTCACGTATATGAAAATAAGCATACTGTATATGAAAATAAGCATATAAATAAACTCCAGTGGATTTTAAAAAATAAAGGCCTTGGAGTTCCCTTCGTGGCTCAGTGGTTAACGAATCCGACTGGGAACCATGAGGTTGCGGGTTCGATCCCTGGCCTTGCTCAGTGGGTTAAGGATCCGGCGTTGCCGTGAGCTGTGGTGAAGGTCTCAGATGCGGCTCGGATCCCGTGTTGCTGTGGCTGTGGTGAAGGCCGGCGGCTACAGCTCCTGTTAGACCCCTAGCCTGGGAACCTCCATATGTCGTGGGTGCGGCTCCACACAAAGGCAAAAAAGACAAAAAAATAAAAATAAAATAAAAAACAAAGGCCTTCTTTTAAGAATCTTTTATTTTGGAGTTCACATCATGGCTCAGCAATAAGGAACCTGACTAGTATCCATGAGGATGCAGGTTTGATCCCTGGCCTTGCTCAGTGGGTTAAAAGATACAGCGTTGCCATGAGCTGTGGTGTGGGTCACAGACGTGGCTCAGATCCCGCGTTTCTATGGCTGTAGTGTTGGCTGGCAGCTGCAGCTCCGATTCAACCCCTAGCCTGGATCTTACATTTTGTGGACTTTCAAGGGGCTGGGGGGAATTATTCCCAACAATATACAACAGGACACCGAGGGCAATAAAGATAATAGAGAACAAATGAAGGAATTTGTATGTGAAGAGCGTAGAAGGGTTTCCAGTCTTCCCATTTGTGTGTTAAGAGGCTGATTGATATGTCTTTTGGGGCAGTGCTTTAAACCTTTATAAATTAAAGGCGATGGAAGAATAAGGTTGAAATTCTTCAATTTCCCCAACTATAGCATAGGCCCTTGAAATGCTAGTGCTCCCTGCATTTCCTTCTGACTCTGCAATTACCCAGGTGGAAGGTTAGTATTCAACACCAGTTCTGCTGCTGCTGCAATGCCTTCACTTGGAAATGCCTGGGTTTATCATCATTTATTAATTACTTAATCAATAAGCTCTGTAAATGGTGACCATAATTATCCCAGAAGGTCACTGAAATAAAGGAGACTAAGGTCCCAGGGCGATGAGGCCCAAGCACACGCACAACCATTTATCTGAAGCTACATGACAAGATGCCATTTTTTATTTCTGCCTTGAATTTCAAATTAACAGTTGGCTGAAAAGATTCTGTTGAAGAATGAATCCATAATAAAGGGATTTACTTCTTTTCCCTTGCTGTTGTTTCTTTGCTGTCATTGATATTGATTAATGGGATATGGATACCTTAAGGGAACACTGCTACTCTTTGACTGTCTTCTCTCTAGTGTATGTTAGGATCATGTTAATGCCTTGCATTTCTCAACACTCAAGAGTCAATCAAGTGTTTTAGAAACTATTTGTTTTTTGTAGAGACAGTCAAGAAAGCAGAGTGAAAAACAGTGTATCAGTGTGTTCTCACTCGTGGAAAAAGAATTCCAGGCACACTTTTTATTTTATTCTGCTGTCTGATTTTCTGTATACAGAACAACTAGTTTTGAAACATTTGATTCCTTTACGAATGTTGACAAATGCAGCATAGGTAGATAGATGATGGAGACAGATGTATGAATACATTCTGAAAGTATACACAGGAGTCATTCATTCTCATCATTACTTTTTTGTGCTGTTTTATATGGTTCATTTTTAGGTAGCTTTTTTTTTTTTTTCCTAGGGCTGCACTTGTAGCATATAGAGGTTCCCAGGCTAGAGGGCGAATTGGAACTACAGCTGCTGGCCTACACCACAGCCACAGCAACTTGAGATCTGAGCCACATCTGTAACCTATGCTCCAGCTCAAGGCGATGCTAGATCCTTAAGCCACTGAGCGAAGCCATGTGTCCTCATGGATACTGCTCAGGTTAGTTACCACTGAGCCACAACAGGAACTCCCTTTAGGTAGTTTTCTGATGTATACTTTACATACAATAAAATGCTTGAATCTCAGTGCACTATTTTATGAATTTTCCCAATCTATCATAATCTGAGCATGGGATCAAACCACCAAAATTATGATATAGAGCTATGCTATTCAATACAGTAGCCACCAGATGTATGTGGTGTTTCAGCACTGGAGACATTACTGAAAATGGAGATTAACATTTTAGATGTTTAGATGTATTGAGTTACATAAAATATGCTTTAATTAAATTTAATTATACTTTTTCTTATTACCTTTTGGCCACACGCATAGCATATGGAAGTTCCCAGGCTAGAGCTTGATGAATCCAAGTCACAGCTGTGAACTGTGCTGCAGCTGCAGCAACACTAGATCCTTTAATCCACTCTGCCAACCATAGAGCTTCAGAGAAACCTGAGTCACTGCAGTTGTATTCTTAACCCACTGCATCGTAGTGGGAACTCTGTTATTACTTCTTTAAATATAGCTCTAGAATTTTTAAAATCAAATTTTTACTCTCATAATACGGCACAGTATAGAGCATTTGCATCACCACAGATTTCCTCACACCTCTTTTCATTTTCTCCTACCTCATCCTCATTCCCTGACAACCACAAATTTCCTCTGTCTCTAGTTTTGACTTATATGAAATTTTATATGGACAAAGTCTGTGTGGATGTAGTTGCACAAGTAGGTATAAGCAGCTACTTTATATGTAGTCCATATAAGAATGGTCTGGGTTATGACTTCTTTTACTTAGCATAATGCTTAAATAATATGTTCATACTGCTATATCAGTAGTTCACTCTTTTAAAATACTGAATAGTGCCCCTGAGTAGCATTCATTTTTACTACTTTGTAGTACTTGGTAGTATGGATAAACCTCCATTTGTTTATACATTTAGGAGGTTATGATCCCTTGAGATTGGGGCTTATGTCAATAGCTGCTATGAACATTTGAGTAAAAGTCTAAATGTCATACTTCTTCACTTAGCTTGGATAAACATGTAGGAATGTAGTAGCTAAATCATATGAAAAGGTTAAGAAACAGTAAAACCATTTTCCAAAGTTCCTGTACCTCATCTCATCCCATCAACAATGTATGAGAGTTCTAGTTTTTCCCCACCTTCTCCTACATTTGCTGTTGTCAGTCCTTTTAATTATGTAAATTCTAGTGAGTGTATATTGCTATCTCACTGTAAAATTAATTTTCCTTTCCTAATTGTGAAATAAGCCTTTTCTCATATGAATATATTTTTTATTTAAAATGTATATTTAATCCATTTTTTAGCATTGAAAAATTCTTTTGCATTCGTTGTTTTGTAGATATGTTTTATTATTCTATGAGTTATCTGTTTGATTTTCTAAACATTATCTTTTAAAGAGCCAAAGTTCTGATTTTCATGAATTTCAATCTATCAATTCATGGCTTGTAATTTTATTTTTTTAAGGAAACAAATATTTTCATCTTTTATCAAGAACTTTTATACTCTATGCTTTTACAATTAAAACTTCACATATTTTTAAAAAATCAATTGATCATACATATGTGCGTCAACTCGTATACTTTTTTTTTTTTTAAGGGCCGCACCACCTGCAGCGTATGGAGATTCCCAGGCTAGGGTTCAAATGGGAGCTGCAGCTGCCAGCCACAGCCACAGCCACAGCACAGAGGATCCTTAACCCACTGAGCGAGGCCAGGGATTGAACCAATGTCCTCATGGATACTAGTCGGGTTCATTAACTGCTGAACCACGACGGGAACTCCTGTATACTCTTTTAATTATCATAGTTTCTAGTATGTCTTAAAGTCAGGTATTATAAGTCTTTCAACTTTGTCCTTATTTTCAAAACTAAGTTTTGATGAAGATGCCTACTAGAATCTTGAATGGGATTGCCTTGAATTTCTAGATCAGTTGGAGAGAACTGACATCCTAACAATGTGGACTGCAACCATCACCTCTATCTAAGCTCAGAACATTCCCTTTCCCCCACGAAAAAGAATTCTATGCTCATTAGTAAGTCATTCATCCAATCCCTCCTGTGCTAACACTTAACAGCCATTAATTTACTTTGTTTCTTTTTGGTTTTGCATATTCTAGACAGTTTTTACACAAGGAGCCTGGCTTCTTCCACTTAGCATATTATTTAAAAGCTTCATTTATATGGTTTCATATATGAATATCTTATTATTACCGTGGCTGAATAATGTTCCTTTACATGGTTGTACTACATTTTTTTTTTTAATCCATTAATCAATTGGTGGTATGGATGGTTTGTTATTTGGGGCTATTGTGTATAGTATTGATATGAACATTCACATACAACTTTTTGTGTAGACAAGTATGTTTAACTCTCTTGAGTATTCCTAATCAATAGAATTGCTGAGTCACATGCATAACTCAGTCTAACTTTCCATGGAGCTTCCAAACTGTTTTCCAAAGTAGCTTCCTATCCCCTCCTCCGAGGCATGTATGATAGTTACAATTTCTCTAAATTTTCTCAGCATTTGTTGTTTGACTTTTATTTTAATCATTCTAGTGAGGGTGAAATTGTATTTCATTGTGATTTTGATTCCTATTTTCCTAATGACTAATGATATTGAGAATGCTTTCATGGACCTGTTAGCCATTTATTTTTCCGTGTGTTGTTATTGCTTTTATGAAGAAACGACTTTTGGAAGGACCTTATTCCACACATTTCTGATCTTACTTTAGCAATATTTTCTAGTTTTCAACATATAGATCTTCTTTATGTTTTTTTTTAATTTATTCCTAAGCATTTTATATTTTTTGATGCTGTAGTTTAATGCTATAATATTTTGATATAATAGTTTTTATTTTATGTTATTATTTTATTTTATTTTTGTCTTTTTAGGGCCATACCAGGTGCCATACGGAGGTTCCCAGGCTAGGGGTCCAGTCAGAGCTATAGCTGCCGGCTTACACCACAGCCACAGCAACTTGGGATCTGAGCTGCGTCTGCAACCTACGCCACAGCTCACTGCAACACCGAATCCTTAACCCGCTGAGCAAGGTCAGGGATCAAACCCACATCCTCACAGATACTAGTCAGGTTCATTAACCGCTGAATCACAATGGTAGCTCCAACAGTTTTTTCAAAAATCTTTTTACAGCTGCTCCTGTGGCAAATGGAAGTTCCTGGGCTAAGTGCTGAATCAGAGTTATAGGCTGCCATCCTATGCCACAGCCACAGTAATGCCAGATCCAAGCCACATCTGTGACCTACACCATGACTTGTGGCAATGCCATATCCTTAAGCTACTGAGTGAAGCCAGGGATTGAACCTGCTTCCTCACAGACACTAGGTTGTGCTCTTAACCTGCTGAGCCACAACAGGAACTCCCTTATAATAGTTTTTTTTTTTTTTTTTTAATTCCCAACTGTGCATTGCTTCTGCATAAAAAAATACATTAAATTTTTGTGTATTAATTTTATATCCTGTGACCTTTATAAATTTATTTACTAATTCAAAGGGATTTTTATAGATAGTTTTTTTTAAAACTTATTTATCATGTTATCTGAAAATAATACTAGCTTTACTTCTTCCTTTCAAATATGTATGTTTACTTCTTTTTCTTGTCTTATTTTATTGTCCAGAACCTCCAGTTATAATATTGAATCAAGTGGAAATATTTTCCTTGTTCCAAATATTAAGGGAAAAGAATTCAGTCTTACTGCTATGTTTGATGTTAGTGCTGTATTTTTAATAGATGTCTTTAATAGATTGAGGAAGTTGCTTTCTCTTCCAAATTTTCTGAGAGTTTTATTATAAACGTGTTCAGTTTTGTTAAATGAACTCTTGCTTTTAACATCTTTTGAGAAGATTATTAATATTACTATATTAATTGATTCTGTTTTTCTTGAATATGAGTTGCATATTCTAGGTGCTTTGAATGAATCCAGATATTGCAAATTTGATATAGATGAATGTTTAATTGTGTCATTTAACTTTAAATATTATTGGTCTTAAACCTGTACACAACAAAGTTATTTAGAGTTAGTTTGATGTTTTTGAGCATTATCCTTAAAAATAAACTTTTTCAGGATGGGTCCAGAGAAACATGTATTTACTAAAGTGATCTTATTCTGGGAAGTCTGTCTGTTGATGCCCTGTGTATTATGTGGTCTGTCTGTTCTGACTGGAACACAAAATATTCCCAACCCAGTGCAAACTCTGGAAATTATTCAGCCTATTGCTTTTCCATGATTCTTTCCCCAGTTTCAGGTAGTTTAGTTTTATGCCATAGCTTCAAGGATCTCCTCTCTCTCTCTCCATCCATTTCTTTCCTCTCTGATTCTCTACTCTGAAAATTCTAGCTGTTCTTGTCCTATTTACCCTTTGATCTCTTCTCCTCCACTAAGCAAGTTTGTGGTGTTCTGTTTAGGTTCCCATTCTACTCTTTTGGTCTAGACAATGAGTCTAATAATAAGCTGGGGAAATTTTTATGTTCACTGTGATATTTTTCCCTTTCTCAGAAGTCACAGTCATACACCATCTGCTGTTCATATCTGAAAACCATTGTTTGTATATTTTGCTGTTTTATACTATGCAAAGATAAATCTGGTTCCTGTCCCCTGCAGCCAAACTGGAAAAACATCTTTAACTGTGTTTTTAACTTCTTTTCTAAGTGATGTGACTTAGATTTACTTTATAGTTATGAAATTCTCATGTCTTAAAAATATTACCAGTAGTACTTGATGCCAAAGCCCCAAGTTGGTTTAAAATTATGTCTTACTTTCAGGAACTATATGACATGTCATCTATAGTGAAGACAACGGAGCAAAAAGTGGGTTGAAAATTAGGGTTAGATTAGTAAAAGAAAACTGAAAGCTATGATGACATTGATTAAGAAGACCTGAATACAAAATAGAAGTTTGGTCACTTAGGAGAACAAATGGAGAAGGCTGAGTCAGAGTACCTAAACAGAAGTTCAGGAAAGAATTTGCAATCCGTATCAAATTACTAATGATATTTATCATAGAACTAGAACAAAAAAGTTTAAAATTTGTATGGAAACACAAAAGACCCTGAATAGCCAAAGCAATCTTGGGAAAGAAAAATTGAGTTGGAGGAATCAGGCTCCCTGGCTTCAGACTGTACTTCAAAGCTAAAGTCATCAAAACAGTATGGTACTGGCACAAAAACAGAAATATAGATCAATGGAACAGGATAGAAAGCCCAGACATAAACCCACACACCTAAGGTCAACTAATCTGTAACAAAAGAGGCAAGAATACACAATGGAGAAAAGGCAGTCTCTTTAGCAAGTGGTGTTGGGAGAACCAGACAGCTATATGCAAAAGAATGAAATTAGAAGACCATGCACAAAAATAGACCCAAAATGGATTAAAGACCTAAACATCAGAGAAAAACAGGCAGAACACTCTCTGACATAAACTGTAGCAATGTCTTCTCAGATCCACGTCCTAGAGTAATGCAAATAAATACAAAAATAAACAAGTGGGACCTAATTAAACTTAAAAGCTTTTGCACAGCAAGGAAGTCATTAAAAAAAAAAAGGACAACTCACAAGATGGGAGAAAATATTTGCAAAAGAAATAACTGACAAGAGGTTAATCTCTAAAACATACAACCAACTCATGCAGTTCAATATAAAAAAAATAACAACCCAACTGAAAAACGGGCAGAAGACCTAAATAGACATTTCTCAAAAGAGACATGCAGATAGTCAAAAATCATGTGAAAAAATGCTCAACATCACTAATTATCAATATCATTATTATTGTTACTATTATTAGTCTTTTTATGGCATATGGAGGTTCCCAGACTAGGGGTCTAATCGGAACTGTAGCTGCCAGCCTAAACCAGAGCCACAGCAACACCAGATCTGAGCCCCATCTGTGACCTACACCACAGCCCATGTTATAGAAACATCAATAGTTAAAACTTTAAAAATGTATCCATTTAGAAATATAAATGTGACATATAACTGCAAAAATGCATATGAATAAATGAAGTAGTTTTTATATGCCACTTTGGTGAAGGTGTGTTTGTCTGGACTGAACCTTTAATATATACCTGTTGATGCAAAATTGGAGACTATTGTAACTATAAATATTTAAATGGCATGTGCTTCTAAGACAGAATGAACAATTTACATTGCAGTATTATGGGCATTTCTTATTTAGAAAGTGCATGGTGAAAATGAAAGGGCATGTTTCAGAAGAAAAGCAAAATCACATCTTTTGCAATGGCTGTACTGTCCTGCAATTGTTTTACGTGGACATTTTTCTGCAATTACTGGTATTCCATACTGCTGAAGTATGAACACATTTTTTTCTTTGCTCTTCTCATCATGTATTTCATCTCCAGATTTTCACCATGCTTTAATTAATTATTGGAAAAGATTCAATACCATAGGAAGCTAATTTCATAGTTTTAGGAAAATAAAGTACTGTAGAAAGCTATTCTGCACACCAAGGCAATTTGAGGTTCTTAAACTCCTCTTTTTTCCAAAATTGCACCATTTAATGCAGAAAAGTAGCTTAAGTACAAGACATAATGTTATTAATTCAAAAGGTGCTTAACAAATACTTGTTGAGTTGAATATTCTTCTACAGGAAGTGGTATACAGTGAAATAAATAGTCTTAGGGTTAGAAGAGAGTTAGATTTCACTTGCAGTTTAAGTGGATGGGGGACTTGAAAAAGTTAACCTGTAGACACCATAGTTACTGTGTTTTGTTTTGTTTTATTTTTGTTTTTGTTTTTGTTTTGGTCTCCAGTATGAATAAACTGGCCTGAATCTAAAAAAAAATTTATACCATTGTAGGAATTCAACAACCTGCACCTTTTACACATTTAAACATATTTTATGTGTCTGAATGTGTCCCTTTAAACAGGATACATCTCTCGCCCCAATAACAGCCACAAAGATTATTTCTTCTAGAAATTTTTAGAAGTATTTGACGGTCATTTCTTTACAATCCACGATTTCCCCTCTTCCCTGTTCTGACTTTCTGAATTATTGATGTCTGTATTGAAGTGCCAATACCATTGCGTGTTTGATCTGAACTTTATTGGTGACATTTCTGCTAGTTGATAGAGCTCCCACCTTAGTTCTCCTGAGTCTGTTCCTCTCAGAAGCTCAGGAAGATCTTAGTGGAGGATTTATTTTAATATTTCTCTGTTGGAGGAGAACACAGTCAGCTGCTGACCCTCAAGCTGGACCTGGGCAATCAGAGATGCTTCATTCCCTCCCCTGTCCTTAGAATGTACCTTCCATTTTCCTTCCTTGAGCTAGAAGCTGCCTCAAGACGCAGCCTTGGAGATCCCTTCGTGGCTCAGTGGTTGACAAATCCGACTAAGAACCATGAGGTTGTGGGTTCGATCCCTGGCCTTGCTCAGTGGGTTAAGGATCCGGCGTTGCCGTGAGCTGTGGTGTAGGTTGCAGACGCGGCTCGGATCCCGCGTTGCTCTGGCTGTGGCGAAGGCCGGCGGCTACAGCTCCTGTTAGACCCCTAGCCTGGGAACCTCCATATGCCGCGGGTGCGGCCCTAGATAAGGCAAAAAGACCAAAAAAAAAAAAAAAAAGACGCAGCCTTAGGAGAGCAACGTACTATTGAGGTCATCTGGTATTCATGACTGAACCTGGGAAGATCTATATATACACTTTTAAGATTCTGGCAGATCTTAAAGTAGATCTCTGATATGGAGATCTACTCGTCTTGCAGTGAGTGGCCCAACACAAGCATCTTTTGTAAGTTCCCTTGCTTAGGAAACTGCTACCTGCCTATGTGGAGGGATCTGTCTTTCTATCTCTCTTGCCCTCCATAAGGCCAATTTGCAAACTAACATTCTCCTTTTGACTAATTTTTTTTTAGCATTTCCAAGATAAAATTTTCTTCTCATAAATCTTTGCTTAGATGATCAGAAGGCAGCCAGAATGACAACATCATTACCAGATTCATCTTCTGCTGGATTAGAGGACTCTTAAGACTCTATTTAAACAATCATGAAGGGTCTGCATTACTAGTTTCCTGGACACGGCCATGGGTCTGTATGCCAGGGTGAGCAGAGCTTAGGTTCAAGTCGGACACTGTGCTAAAGTGTGCTCAGACCAGAGGGTGCACTTTCCTTTGGTGAAATGTAACTCCCAAATAATTTTCAAAGTGCATGTAGATTTGACAGAAGGGATGATAACTTAATTAGCAACAACTGAACCTATTTCATTCTCTGAGTCACATCAGGTATGACCTTTCAGTTTACAGCTTTGCACTGGCCTTTTCAACAGCAGAAGCATATATACAGTGTGATCTTTAGCAGCTTCAGAGACAGGCACTCTCATAGGAATGAGAATAGCTAGTAATCGAAGGTGCTTTGTCATTCATGATGGTAGCCTTGCTACAAATCACAAAGGAAGTGACAGGGCATGAAAATCTAAATGAACAAAACCTGCCCAATCTTGATACTATATGCAAACCCACATTATCAGCTTTAATGCCTTATAAAATGGTTATCTTAAACATGATAGTAATTATTTATTATTGCTGAAATAAAAGCCCCTAATTAAAAGTGCCAGGTGTCCAATGAATCCTTTAAAGATGGGCTACCTTATTTTGATTAATATTTAGAAGTTTATATGTGTGTCCTAAACAAGAGCATGTAATGACAATGTCTGAGAGTGTATTTACAAAATTCTTAGCATATCATATTTTTTCAACTATTCCCACACTCTATTTCTATATTAATTTTATTCCTTTAATTATTTTTACATTAGTATTTTAGTCTCTGTGGAAAGGACCCAGATATTCTTATCTTCACCTTCTGGAAAGCTAATTACTATTCAAAAATATAATTATTGTACTCTATGTTACAAGGATGTATGTTGAATAAGGGAAAAACAGAAATGGAGATTTTAGTTTGTAAATTTGATTCTGTAAGAGGAGTTCCCATCATGGCACAGTGGAAACGAATCCGACTAGGAATCATGAGGTTGTGGGTTCGATCCCTGGCCTCACTCAATGGGTTAAGGATCTGGTGTTGACGTGAGCTGTGGTGTGGGTCGCAGATATGGCTTGGTTCCTCTGTTGCTGCTGCTGTGGCACAGGCCGGCAGCTACAGCTCCCATTCAACTCCTAGCCTGGGAACCTCCATATGCTGCAATGTGGCCCTAAAAAGAAAAAAAAAAAAGGCTGGGAAGACATTATGTTATTTGTAAAGTAGACCTAAAAATTGCTGTTTTCTAGCCTATTAATAAAGGTCTATAAAAGTAAACTTAAGAAAAGACTGTCTTGGTAATTAATATATGCCCAGTTAATTATAGAGAAGCAGTGCCGAAACCTCCTTCCTTTGTATAGAGCTTATTTTCTTCTTCAAAAATGGGTAATCCACCTTTTGTTCAAATGAAAACCCTCTGCTTATTGAAGGCCTTAACACCAGGAGTACTTACAAATCTTCTGTGGAAAGGAGCACGGCAACAAGCCCTCAGTGTGCTATCAGCAAATAATGACACATTTTGAAAGCTATATGGGGAAAACATATGCTAGGATGACTTTGCTTAAAGATTTTGGGAAATAAGTTTTCAAATAGACTTTTTGTAATGGAAACACCGATGGGACAACTATATTTTTCTTAAATAAAGCATTGCAAGAAAAGAGAAAAATTCAGAGTTCCTATACTTTAAAATTTACATATATAACTATATCTTACATTAAAATTACATATATGCATGTGTATCTATACACACACTAGCTAAATAATTCAGAATAAGAGATAAAAATAATAGGTGCTTTGGTATAGGCTAAGTGGTCCTAATTTACCCATTTTGCCTATCTACACTGATTGAGGTACCTTGAAATTGAAAATTAAAAGAGGGGTTGCGTGTTTAGTTTTCCATGTCCCCAAGTGTACTTTAGATTAAAGTTCGAGTGAGATAAAATGGAGATATTTTCAAATCCAGTTCTAAATAGATTAAATAAAAAAATGGAAAAATTTGCTCAATTTGGATTCAGAATTTCCAGAATGATTTTTTTAAAAAACACTTTGCTTCCTTTAAAATCCAAAGCATATGTATCTGCCTAAGTACTTTTGCTTTTAATTTGAAAAAGCGTATTTTTGATGGAAATTTAATCTTCTAATTTCTAATTTATTTGCACTGAAATCGTTAAGGTGTTAATTTGTAAAATCTATTTGAACTTAAAGAATGCTTTTGAGCATTTTGAGGTTCTAAGAAGAACCTTTTGTTTTTAAGCAACTTTTCTAAGAGCAGTATGTTGTGTTTTTGCCAAGCACAAGCCACCTTGAACATAAAAAAAAAAAAAATTCCACATATAGTTGGAAGAATTCAACTACAGATACCTTCTAAGTCATTTTCAAAGTTGGTAAACTGTTTTTTTCAGCCTGAAAAAATTACTGTTGATAGTGAGGAAATATACAAGGATTTTCAGCCCAGTAATATAATCCAGCACTTCAGAGTTACCAATATGCAGTGTTCATTGCTGTTAAAAAGAGTCACGGTAACACGCTATACTTTATTATATGGAGCATTTCTGCATTTTAGCAAATCGCATTTTAAAATGCCATTCTTCAAACTCAAAATGATTTATGTGGTTTTCTTTTATTTAGTCCTCACCATATCTTCAAGGCTTATCTCAAGTATAACTTTTAATATCTTACCTTCCTTGTCTTATTCAGCATTCTCTTAAATGAAAGGCTATCATAATGGCATCCAGTAAAATTCAGTTTAACAACAGAATTTTTTTTTCTCCCTCTCACACGTGGTATTGTTTTGTCTCCCACAAGATAGTCTAACTTCTTTGGAGAAAGGGATTCTTGTCTTCTACTGTGCCTAGTAACCAGGCTGTTTTCATTTATCTTATGTTGGTATTATACCGAGGTTGGAAATTGCTATTAAAATGTACTATAAGGATAAAACAGTTAAATGACTTTAGGAAGCCTTGCTGTTATAAAGAAGGTTCAAAGTTTCCACCTGGTTCTTAAGCTGTGAACTAATTACACTGAATAAATAGTTGGCACACAATTTCAAAGGGGCCGGGTTGTATGATGCCCCTGGTTGTTTCCTAAGAAAATAAAGGTTCTAGCTCAGCATCTATACATGTGAACCTGAGCAAATCACTTCATCTTTATTAGGCTGCAGTTTCTTCAACTGTAAAATAAGAAAATCAGTCTAGATTTGTAGTTTTCAAGGTTTCCTACGACATGCCCCAGGAAAGAATCTAGGGTCACCTTGGAGATGGAAAGGGAAGCTAAATTGTAAAATTCTGGCCCTCTTCATTTCTACAAGAACAATTCCATCTTTCACTTGAAACACTGCATTTTCCCATATGGATTCCATTAGAAGGGAAATGTATTTCAAAACTAAAAGCAAGTTTACAAATAATCGAAACATTATTTTGTAAAAGTCCTTCCTCCTTCAAGATCAGTGAATCTAAGTTTTTGTCTTTAACTCCAGGGAACCTGCTTCTAGAAATATCCCCATGCTTTTCAGTCTCTGCTTTCCTTCCAAACCTGCGTGATTCCCTATAAATAATCCTCTGACTTTGCACACCAGACCAGGAAGAACCTCACATAAGCCCTGCAATGAAATGTGCCTCTTTATTCTCTTATAAAAATAGAGTAAATCAAATGCTCAATCCTTAACATTTTTTTCAAATCTATTTTCAAATGTTTTATTGCTTTACTGACAAACTCCTTTAATTGGGCTTATTTCTGCCCCATAGTGAGTTTACCAGTCTCTCTTTATTCCCTTGAAGAATTTTATTTCCCATTAAGGTACTTAGGGATCAAGCTGTAAATTTGCAGTTGAAAGGGGGATCCGTTCTCCATAGTTACTTCTCTGTTATAAATGTCCAAGGCC
Organism: Catagonus wagneri; assembly: GCA_004024745.2. NCBI lineage: Eukaryota > Metazoa > Chordata > Mammalia > Artiodactyla > Tayassuidae > Catagonus > Catagonus wagneri. The sequence continues at coordinate 14,965,086 of PVHT021183631.1, forward strand.
TTTAACGGTGTGGGTCTAATTTGAGACACAAAAGAACATTTGTACTTCTCACTCTTAAAGTGAATTTTAAAAATTTTAACTGAAACCAAAAAAAAGACTAAATTAGCCCATGCTTCATAAACTTATATTCCACAACCAAAAGAAACAAGAGTAAATCCTTTGAGCCTTTGTGTAGTTAAATATCCATTTTGCAACTCTCAGAATTCTCCCTGTACTGAAAAATGAATATGACATTTTCCAGGGCTGTTGTTGTACACTTTCAACAATGCATTCACTGATGAAGACAAATGTTATAAAGGTAATGTAGAAATCCTTCTATCTCTCTTATTTTCTTTTCATCAGAACCTGCCACATACGGTGATACATTGATATAGAAGGCAGTGTATTACACACACACACACACACACACACACAAATATCTGTCAGTGTTTTTCTTTTCATTGCAACCTAAGTTTGTAGCAATAAAATCAGTGACATTAAGCATGGAAAATATTAATAGCACTGACAATTATATCACAATAAATTAAGTTTATAGCCTTGAAAATAGTTTTTTATTAAACCTCAAGAACATCAATATAACTGCATGTATGAAAGGATACATAAATCCAGTCAAGGATGTTAGGATGGGAGAGGGGACAGAGAAAGAGAAGATGACTGAAATTACTTTGGCCTAAAAAAATGTGCAAGATAACACGTTAGGTGGATTTGGGGGTCAATAATGAGTAAAGTGAAGCTGGTAATGTATTATCCACAGGTTCTGACAATCCATGAATAATGTAAAATACTGCTGTTACTGAAATCACTAAAAGTTGAACAGATGCAATGCCAGTGCCTTGCTGGAGAAGACTGATTTGCGGCACATCATTGTCTAAGCAAAATCATAAGGGCAACCTCCAGACGGATTTTTAAGAACAGTTTGAGAACAATCTCTCTCACTAATTACTTCTCTAAATGTAGATAAGCCTAGAGGAGTTCTTGTGAATAAAACGGAATTAAACTTGGTTCTAAGAATGCAATCAACGTGAGCAAGACATTTAAAGGACAATGAGAGGACATTCAATATAATCTAAAGGAGTTTCTTTTAATGGAATTATATAAAAATGAAAGGTGTTGCATTGTTCTGTAGTGAGGTTCCCCAGAAAGCAATCCCCAGCAAGCAAAATGGCCTTATACTGGAGATTCTGCAGCATCTGGGAAACTTGGACAGAAATTGCTTCACCTCTAGGGTTCTTTCGGAAACCGGGCCAGTCCTAGTTTTAATGTCATCTCTGCTCTGCCATTTCCTGATTTGTAAAAAATGAATCTGATTTTCACAGGATTGCTATATTCTTTTCAGCTCCAAATTTATGATTGTGATGTAATTTGTCATTTTCTTTTGGGTCTGATGCCTTTATTTCTCCAAACAAATGAAGAGTTGTTGCCTAATCAATGAATACCGATGGTAATGGATTCAAACTGATTTTGAGAGTAATGTGATAGAAATAGGGTATGGATTTTTTTTTCAAATATGGTATTTGTAGTCAGTTTTGTGATGTCAAAGATAGGATGAGATATTATAACTGCCACAAAGAAATAACTCCAGCCAGTGTAATATGTTCTGCACACACACACACACATACACACACACACACACACACACACATGCACGCACACATCTAATTTGGATGCAGATATCAAAGCTTTGTAATATATTTTGTTATCTAAATATAAACTATGAATTGAAGCTTACAAAAAGGCCCCCAAACAATAACAGTAATAACAATTATTATGTGGTAGTAAAATAGTACCACTAATGTATTAATAATTAGTGTTATTCGTACAGGAAAAAAATCCTCCTATAGTGTTTACTATGTGCTGGAAGCTGATCTATGCACTCTACCTTTGGTAACTCATTTTGATAACTATTTTGTAGGCACTATTCTTAGATATATCCTTTTTAGAAAGCATAACATACATATATAGAGAATATCACTTACTGTAGCTTGTAAGACGATAGGCCCTTTAAAAACACTGTACGTGTTCCATATGTTATTCAGTCTCCCACAGTAACTCTGTTTGGTAAATAATGCATTTTCTGCTTTATGGTTAAGGAAACTGAGGCTCGAATAATGATAATAACTTGCGCAAGTACAATAGCTAGGTAATGCAAAAGGAGGTATTTGCACAAGATCTATTTGACTTCATAATCAGAGTTCTTAGTCATTATACTTGGGACTTTCCACAGTTATTCCTTTATAATGCATATAGTAATTCAATATCCTGTCATAGGAGAAGATAAAATTAAATGGTTAAGAAGAATATTTTATAGTGTTAATAACAACTCAAGCTTTGTCAATGCCAGTGAAACCACTTAACTTTCTAAGGTTAGTTTTGATCCAGGGTTGATTATACATAGGTAAACTGAAATCCGAAGTTGACCCCACTACAGATTGCTGATATGTGATCATTTTTGACCCATAAAAGCACTGATTTTATAATTTAATTTGACATGGTCCTTCTAGCAAGCTTTGAGCAATAATTTACAAGTTTAATTAAGCATTCATTTTTGATTGATTGACAAAGAGGAAGCCCACTGGCAGCTAATCTGTAAAATACACTTTGATTATATTGGAGTTTAGGTCTTCTTGGCATTATTACATTTAATGATTCATGATTATTAAAGCCAGACTCTGCCTATCTGTTTACCAGTCTTTACAGGAATGGTTCCAAATTACCAAATGCCAGAGGACTTCCAAATTTAGTAAGTTCACCTCCTTGTATTATTAGTCTCTACATCGTAATATTCCAGCTTTCATTCAGACAAGAAAGTAAAGCCTGCCTATCCATAAGCAGAAGAAATGGGACAGCTACCTCATGCATTCCGATCAGTTCTTTATACAAGCTCCAATGAGGAAAACTCTTGTGATGCATTGCCTCACTTCCCTGTGCTGTTATGAAGCAGTTGTCTCTCAGCGGCAAACCTTCCCTTCTACATCCGTCTCTGTGGCACTGGGGTAGTGATTCTTCAAATTATATTTCTTTCCTATCGACTGGCTCCTTTTTAGCTTCTGCCAATAGGGCACTAGATGGAAATGTAAAGCAGTAGGATGTAGAGATGTAGACCTCCTTGGCTTATATGGTGATGATGTAAGAATCATCATAGCAAGAACCTGTATCCAGAAGCACCAACAAGTACCAGTAGGAATTGGTTCCATTTTCCCCAGTTTCTCCCACCTATCCCAGAACCAGCCTCATGGAGCTGGTACCAGGTGTATTGTCCCCCGTCCTCAGAGATCTGAATCACCCATCTTCATGCTGACCAACCTCTTATCTTCCAAGTTCTAAAAACTCCAAACCCTCCCCTTTTAAACTCAGTTCTAGAGGGTTTGCTATAATTACTATTTCTCTGCTCGCTCAAACTCTACTTGCTTTTCAATATCTGTTAAACCAGTTTACTACATGATGTTCTGTCTGTTGAAATAACTAGTGTGGTTTCTCTTTTCTTAGCTGCCACATCCTCAGTGTTCTGACTGATGCTATTAATAAGTTGCTTTTTAGCCTGGAGTAGTTTGTCCACATCTTAGTATAAAATGTGAGAGTAGTACCTAGGAGTTGAATATATGTTTACTACATAGAAATGTGGTTGGTGAATATTTGACAATTCCAACATTTAGTATCAGTTTTGAATCATAAAATAGAAAAGACAAGAAACAAAAAATAATTTTGATTAAAATACTCATTAAAGGCATACTCCACAATTGATTGTGAAAAATTAATTTCTTTCATCTAAGAACTTCAGGGCTGACTTAACAGCTCTTTGTATGGATAGAGGATACTTCTGTGTATGAAATCATCAGTTCTGTATACCTACATTTGCATTTAATTTGTTTAGTTACATTTTATTAAGGAGTAACCATCACAAAGTATCCTGACTGGTGAACCTGGTTTCTATGTTGGTTGTTCATGACATCCAAAACTTTAAAACTGTCAGAAGTCGAAGCTTTTTTTGCATCAATGCCTTGTTCCCCCCTTTCCCATTTATCTTTCATGTAGCAGGCCACACGGGGAAACCTTTTTCTTCCAAAATGCTGAGCTTAACTGTTAGATACAATGACAACCTAATCAGTCCAATGGTTGCTATGCTTAAATAGTTGGGTCACTACCTACTGACCTAAAATCTGCTTTCTCATTAGATCCTTCATACTAAACTGGGGACAGTAGCAGCTTGTTCCAGGGATTTTACATTATCAGAAAGCAGTGTTTCACATACATTCACCATTTTTAGTCTCATCAGGTCAATTATTGGGTATTTGATCTGCTTCTTTCCTCTGAGATTGACGTTGAAATAGCCTTACTTGGGGATTATTTATTTCAGGCTTGAGGATTTTTTTGGATCCATGGTGAATTTATTATTGCCATTCCTTCGCTTACATTTGTGAAACAGATCCTGTAGATAAGAAGTTAAAGCAGGATAAAAGAATCCCTTTGTGATATGGCAGCTGCTCGCTCCACTCCCCTCTCTCACCCTCCTGATGCACATGAACTATTAGCAATTCCTGGAATAGTCCTTGTTTTCCCTTACCTCCATTTCTTTGTGAATATTGCTGCTTCTTCCTGGAATAGCACCACAACTTAGCTCTTCTTTCTATCAAAACATCACTCTCCCATTCGTGAAGAATCAGCCCAAGTATCTGCTTTTCCAGTAAACATTTTATAATTCCTTTGGGTCCCTCTTTGGAGCTGTTTATGGGAGAGTTTTCCTCTCTTGTAAAATTTCAGTCTGTTGCAAATCATTTTTTATGTCGTTCTTTAATTTAATAACTGAAACTTACAAAGAAGAAGATATTAGCTTTGTATACTTTATAAACAAGTTTTTTTCTTTTTGTCTTTTTAGGGCAAAGCATCCGTGGCATATAGATGTTCCCAGGTCGAACTGGAGCTATAGCTGCTGGCCTATGCCACAACCACAGCAATACCAGATCCGAGCCACGTCTGCAACCTACATCACAACCCACAACAATGCCATATCCCCAACCCACTGAGCTAGGTCAGGGATTGAACCTACATCCTTATGGATACTAGTCAGATTCGTTTCCACTGAGCCACGATGGGAACTCCTATAAACATAATTTTTAAAGGACCCCACCAACCAAAACAAGGAAGAATGTTATCAGAACCTTGCATGGGGTTATACATTTTCACCAATTACATCTCCCTAGCTCAATTTTCATAGAATTAAATTAAATTGTGTGTTGGAGTTCCCTGGTAATGCAAAGAGTTAAGGATCCGGTGTTGTCATTGCTGTGTCTCGGGTTGTTGATGTGGATTTGACTGCTGGCCTGGGAACTTATGCATGCCACAGGTGTGGCCCCCTAAAAACTTTTGTTTTCAATTTGTTGCTTTATTTTTAAATGACTTAATCACACAGGCATATATTTTAAACATATTTTTAGCCTCTCTTGAAAACAGTATTATAAACGTATTTCTACATACATATATAGCATAATGCATAACCATATAGCATATAGTGTGCATGTATATGTGTGTGTATGTATATATTCTTCTTTTTTTTTTATTTTTGCATTATAGCTGGTTTACAGATTTTTGTCAGGTTTTCCAACTGCACCATGTGGTGACCCGATTACATGTACATATATGGATTTGTCACATGTAATTAGATATAGTTCCCCGTGCATTACAGTTGGAGCTCCTTGCTATTCCATCATTAAAGCAGTAGTTATCCCCACTCCCTCCCACCCCTCC
>PVHT021183631.1:14975957-14991609 GCA_004024745.2 Catagonus wagneri
TACATGTGGAAACTAAAGAGACACAGTGAACTTCTTTGAAGAACAGACAATGACTCACAGATTTTGGAAAACCTTGGTTTTTCAAATAAGACAATCTGGGGGGTGGGGGGATGCACTGTGGGTTTGGGACACAAAATCTATCGTATTGACTTATGATCTTTGTACACCTATAACTGAAATAAAATTCATTGTTAATATGGAAAAAAAATCATACAAAAGAATTAGAATTGATTTTTTTATTCTTTGCACTACTTTTTTCATAAATGTGTACAACTTATAGGATTATGTAGAAATAGCAATGATTAACAACAATAAATTGTTATTCATGTAAAGAATTTTTTTAATGGGACATATTTCAGTATCATTTGGAATCAAATATGGAACCACTTCTACTGCTGGATTAAAAATTGATTTGCAGGAGATAGAGTGTTTGAGAGCCATACTGATATTATCATTGAAGATAGGGATCTGGAAATATCTTGTAATTAGACATTAGATGTTAGAAATAAGATAAAATTCAAACATGTATCAAAAATTAGTCACCTCTGTGTATCATGTTCATTTTTGAACAATTGGCTTTAATGGGGAGTGTATGCAGTTTGCACCAAACAAGTTTCTGTTCAGGAGTGATGAACTGTATTGAATTTTACTAACTCAATAATTATTGCTTTTTCTGCTGAGATGCATGAAATCACTTAAACATTTAAATGAGTATCACTATCTGGTACTAAAGTTTGGAAGAAAAAATACTCAAGGGATTATTTTTTCTTTGCTTTGTCACATCTATTCCTAGATTCAATTTTCTTCCTTCCGATGTTGCCAAAAATCCGCCATATTCCATCTACCCTATTTTCCCCATTTGAGATTTCTTCATGCACACTTACTGTCTTAAAGCAAATACAGATCATGTAGCTCCACCCGTTGTACATTTCACTTCTGAGCTGTTCAGCATAGCATAAGTGACATCTCCACAGAGAGGATGATAATGGGGACTGTGGTTTTCTCAGTGCTATTAGCCAAATATTTTCCGCTTTCCAAATTCTAGGATCATGCTGGGGTCATAATATCCTGTCCCCTTGTGACTTCATGAGTCCTTGATACTAGTTCTGGCCCCTGAATTTTGAGATTTTTACAAAAAAGCATATAATTCTCAAAGCAGAATTCTCTTTTTCATTCTTGGCTGGCCATTGGTTCTAATCAAGATGGTAGCTGTTCCATTCATCTGGGATCCTGAGAGATTCTGATAAGTAGAGAACCTAAAAGACTCACAGTCAACATGAGTGAGAAATAATCCTTTGCTATATTAAGTCACTGAGTTTAGAGATTATTGCTGCAGGGTAACTTAATACATCCTAACTGATGTAATTTACCAAAGTGTTAAGGTTTTAAGTACAATGATTTGAAATTTCCATGCACTATGAAAAATTGCCCATTTATAGTGTCTGTGCTTTTCTAACGACCATTTTAAATGTTGCTCCCAATTCTACTTTTACCTTTACTCATTTACAACCACCTGCTTACAAACTTTTCAGGATAAAAGTGCATATTTGTTAAAACTTAACTCCTTTAAAATTGTCTCCAATTCTCTCCTCCCTGAGATATGTTTGTCCTTCAATGGGTGGCAACTTCTATTGTTGGAATGAGAGCTACATCTCTGCTTTGAAAATGATGCAGTCTTTTCTGGCTAACTGCAAATCTATCACCCAATGAGCATATGAACCTGCATAAAAAAATAATATAAATTTCAACACATGTGTAGATAAACACTTGTACCATCCACTGATTTTGAAAGATGAACAAAATCTTTTATGACACGATAGTAAAATCATTTTATTGTGTACTATAGAATTAGTTTAGAGCTCTGATTAACACTATTCTTTTTCAAGAAACCTTAAATTCTTCAGTGCAGAGCACACGCTGCCTGATAGTCACTGAATCTGGCTTCAGAGACCATCCTTCTCTGTCTTTCTGAATTTGATAAACAATTTTTTTTTCAGAATAATCACTGTTCTATTTAAACCACAGGGGAATTTTGACAGTTCCACCTTAAGACTCTTCATATTTTTTCAAGTAACAGATTAGACAGTGGAATAATTTGCATTGTCCTACTTTTCATTAAGAAAGCATATGTAACAAATTTGTAAAATGCATCTATAATGGAAAAAACATGGGAAAAGTGGAGAAAGATTTTCAGTCACACCAACCAACTTCAGTGGTCAATATATCCTTAAAATGTTTCTTTGTGTTTTTATTGCTTGTCTCTTTTAATCTACAAATATAATGTCTTGAGAAAACAGAAAATGTGTCTTCTGATGCTTTGTGTCCCTGTATTCTTAATAACAGTAGGGTTGCCAGATAAAATATGGGACTCTCAGTTAAATTTAAATTTCAAAAATATAATGAATATATATTTTTAGTATGTTACATGGAAGGTTTAGCACATATGTATACTAAAACCCACTTCATGGTTTATTTGAAATACACATTTAAGTTTATTTTATCTATATTTGTACTTGCTAAATCCAGAAATTTGTAGCAGGTGCTCAAAACAAACAAACCAAAAAACTTACTTGACAGAAACAAAACTTAACTCTTCTCACCAGTAGTAGAAGATCTAGAGCTGGAATTAAACAGAGTTCTCTCATTCTCTGCCCAGACATCTTTCCTCCACATTAGACTTGTCCATCATGACAAATACAGAGGATCACGGCATCAGCCATGGAGAGAAACTCCCTGGCTCAACTCTTGTATACACCACTTACTAGCTGTTGGATTTGAGACAATTTACTTATCTTTTCTGTCCTTCAGTTTTCTCAATTCAATGGGGATTAAAATTAATCCTCATTAATAATAAATGATAAATAATAATTAATATTTCACAGAAATAGAAATGATAAGCAATTCTTATTTTCTGTTTTGTGTTCCGAGTCTCTTCTGGGTCTGCTGACATCTAACGAGCTCTCAAAAGAAAACGATACATTCACAAATCATTTTCTTAACAATTCAGAAAGTTACCAACTCTCTGGAGCCCAAGTTCCATGAAGATGGAATGAATCTGGTTATCAGTTTTACATACATTTTAGAACCCCTTATATTCAAAAGATATAAGTGAGGAAGCCTTATAAACCCCAAAGATATGCTCTTTAACTAAAGTAGAAATATCATTTCTTAACCTTGGGATCCCCAATAATTCTTTCTTATAAAGGGCTGAAGCAGTAAACTTGAGCTGAGTTGATGGCATATTGCTGACTGATGTGTTCTCTAGAGGGCTTCAAATTCACTTATAGCATTTTGCTAGTTGGGCACACATTTAATTTTCTTGGCACTGTGTTCGGTGATCTGTAGCCTTGAACTTAAATAGTGAATTTTTCAGGGACACTTCATCATGTGCTTTACACAGCAGAACACAAACTACAAAAGAGAAACGCTTCAGAAAGTGCTCTTAAAGTTTAATTACATAACTCAGTATGACTTTTTATTATGTGTTATCTAAGAATACTTTGTCTTATCAAATAATAATTTATTTTCTAAATTAAAAGCATTCAATATTATTTTTCATTTTTCCATCCTATGACTACCACTGGGGGTGAAAAGCAATGAAAGATGCCAGAACAAGCATGAATTGTTTATTTATTTGCAACCAATGCTACATACTTCAATGTCACACTAAACTGAACAAATTAAAATAAGTTTTGTTCTCACGATGGTCACAATCATTAACTAAAGATTCGTTCCATTCTATAAGCATTGTCAAGTCTAGCAATATTCTAGCGATAGATGGCATATGTAAGAGGAACTTTTTCCAGTTAGTAGTAAAACAGCACAGGAGCACAACTGTCTCATCCAGGCACAGGATTTACTTAAATCATGTGAGAAAGCTTTCATCCTCAGACACTGTTTTGAGATAACGTTATTGAGCAAAACATGGTGAAGCAATGTATCCCAGGTCACAAGTTGGTAAGTTGCTGGGCAGAATTGAAACATAGAAAAACTCTGTAGTAAAGTATTTGTTGCTGCTGCTGCTGCTAAACGCTGGCATTTGCTGAATACAAGTGCAAATTGAGCTGAGTTTTGCCCTCTGCTTTTTATTAGTCAACTTTCTTGAGGTATAAGTGATAAAGCTGTAATGCATTTAAAGGGTACTACATGACGGTTTGATAAAGGCACGCATTAGGAATGGATTCCCACCATCAATTCAGTAAATCTATCACCTTGCAAATTACATCCACCTCTTTTCGGTGAGAGTTCTTAAGTTCTACTCTTTAGTAAGTTTCAAGTATTCAATGCAGTGTTAGCAATTTTAGTCACCATATTACACGTTGGATCTTCAGAACTTGATATCTATCTTACAAATGAAATTGTGTACCTTTTTACTAGCTTCTCCCTACTTACCCCATCCTGCAGCAGATGGGAAACATTCTACTCTGTTTCTATGAGTTCTACTTTAAAAAATATTGTTAGTATTATATTTATTATTGATATAATGCAGTGTTTATCTTTTTCCTTTTGGTTTATTTTACTTATTATAATTCACTCCGTGTTGTCACATCCATGTTGTCATGAATAGCAGGGCTTCCTTTATTAAATCTATCTATATATATATATTTCTTATTTCATTTATCCATCAATGGACACTTAGGCTGTTTCCACACCCTGGCTATTGTGTATAATGCTGCAGTAAACATGGGAGCAGATACCTCTTTGAGATACTAATTTCTTTTTCTTTAGATATATACTTGGAAGTGGGTTTTCTAAATAGTTGTTAGTTCTATTTTTACCTTCTTGAGATTTCTGCACTGTTTGCCATTATGGTTGTACCAATTTTTATTACCAACAAATCCTAAGTGTTCCCTTTTCTCCACATCCTGGCCAGCACTGGCTATCTCTTGCTGTTTTGATAATAGACATCCTAACTGGTGTGAAGTATCTCACTGTGGTTTTGATTTGCACTTCCCTAGTAATTGGTGATGTTGAACACCCTTTCATGCACTTGTTGACCATTTTTATGTCTTTTTTGGAAAATGTCTATTAAGGTTCTTTACCCATTTTTAATTGGTTTGTGTGTTTGTTTTTTGATATTGAGTTTTATTATTTCCTTTTATATCTTTATTATTAATCCCTTATTAGATATCATGCTCTGCAAATATTCTCTCCCATTCCATAGGGTGCCTTTTCATTTCAATGATGATTTCTTTTGCTGTATGTAAACATTTTAGTCTGAAGTAGAGGTGACCCTTGAACAGTGCAGGGATTGGGGTACTGACCCTGCATGCAGTCAAAAATAAACATAAATTATGATTGAGCCCACCATACCAGTATTTCCCCTGTATCTTCACTCCAGCATTTTTGGATTCAACCAGCTGTGGATTGTGAAGTACTGTAGTATTTACCATTGAAAACATTTACATATTAAGTGAAGTCAAGCTATTCAAACCTGTTTTGCTCCAGGATTGATTATATCCTCAATTATTTGTTGTTGCATTTGTTGTTTTTTCTCTTGGTGTCGAATCCAAAAAATCATTGCCAGAACCAGAGTCCAGAATCTTCCCCTCTGGGAGAGTCACAGTTTTAAAATCTACATTCAAATATTTAATCTCTTGAGTTAATATTTGTGTATGTGTGCTGTAAAAATGGTGTCTAGTTTCATTCTTTTACATGTGGCAGTCCAGTTTTTTCATCACATTTATTGAGGAGACTGTGTTTTCTCCATTGTTTATTATCAAACCATTGTCAAAATTTAATTGGCTATATATGATGGCTTATTTCTGGGCTCTCTCTTCTATTCCGTGAATCCATATTTTTTAAATCACCAGTACCATAACATTTTAATTAGTATAGCTTTGTATTGTACTTTGAAATTAGGAAGTGTGTTACCTCCACCTTAGTTATGTTTTCTCAGCATTGCTTTGACTATTCAGGGTCTTTGGTGGTTCCAATCAAAATTAGAATTGTATTTTCTTCTTTTGTGAAAAATATTGGGCTTTTTTATAGGGATTGTATGGAATATGTAGATCACTTTTAGTAGTGTGAACATTTTAGCAATATTAATTCTTCCAATCCAAGAAAATGAAATATCTTTCCATTTGTTTGTGTTTTCTTAAATTTCTTTCATTAATTTCTTATAGTTTTCAAATCTCTCATCTCCTTGGTTAAATTTATTTCTAAGTATTTCATTTTTGATGTTATTATAAATGGGGTTACTCTTAATTTCTCTTTCCAGCAGTTTAACAGTGTATAGAAACACAAATAATTTTTATATATTGACTTTGTATCCTGCAGTTTCCTGAATTCACTAATTTGTTCTAAGAATTTTTGATGGAGTCTTTAGGATTTTTACATATAATACCATCCCATCCACAAACTGATAATTTTACTTCTTTCTTTTCAGTTTGGATGTATTTTATTTATTTTTCTTGCTTGATTGCTCTATAGGACTTCCAGTCTTATGTTGAAGAAAAGTGGTGAGACTGGGCATCCTTGCTTGTTCTTGATCTTAGAAGACAGAATTTAGCTTTTCACCACTGAGTATGATGTTCGCTGTGGGCTTGTCATATATGACCTTTATTATTTTGAAGTATGTTCCTTCCATAGCCAATTTGCTGAGAGCTTTTTGGTAAAAAAGGATGTTGAATTTTGTTGTTTTTTTTTTTTTTTTTGCATCTGTTGAGTTGGTCAAGGTCTTTACTCTTCAATATTTTAATTTGGTTTATTACATTGATTGATTTGTGATGTAGAGCCATCTTGGCATCCTGTGGTAAATCTCGCTTGATCATGGTGTTTGATTCCTTCAATCTGCTACTGAATGTGTTTTCAACCCCTCTGAAGGGGTTCACAAGAGGCTTCTCCCTCACAAGCTTCTGATTGCCTCTCAAGCCTTTGTGATTGTCCAAGCTGCTATCCTTGTTCTTAGTAACTCCCAGTAGTTAAGCATTTTCCAAGAATTACCAGTGTCCCAAAAGGGAGAAGTACCAACTGTACCTAGAGGCAGATTGATTAGAAGCAGGACTCTTAGGCAGCCGCTGAAGGCATTTTCCAAGACTTACCAGTGTCCCAAAAGGGAGAAGTACCAACTGTACCTAGAGGCAGATTGATTAGAAGCAGGACTCTTAGGCAGCCGCTGGGAAAGTATGCAGTCACACCTCTTCCAGGAAGAAACTGAGAGATAGGTATTTTTAACTGCTCCCTAGGCAGTACATCTTCATGTATAGCCATGGGGGGTTGCTTTTGCACCTGTTTAAAAACTACTTCTTCCTTCACTATTGTCCTGTGGGACTCAAAAATCTAACCTCCACTGAGGTATCAGAGCTAAGTGATTAGGGACCTGTCCTTCAGAGTGTAGGTGTAAAATCAGGGCACTGAGATCAAGAAGTTCCTTCCAGGGAGATACTGGCAACTTGGTTTTATTGTTGAAGTGAACCAGAGGGAGAAGATGAGGAAGTGCCCACTGGTTCCCCAGAGCTCCAAGGAGTAAACTCAGTGATTAGATGCATGCTAATTAGAAGCTAATTATCAAACGTCTTCCAAGAATGACTAGGAGAAGGAGGCTTCTTTTGCCTCTTCTGCTCTGAACCCTGGGGGCATAGCCATAGCACCTCACACACCTGCTAAGAACTGCCTCTGTCTTCTCTAGTCCAGTAGGGCTCAAGAATGTATCCTCCAGTGATCTTCAGAGGTGGGCACTTTGGGGACCCATCCCTTGGGAGCCTTAAAATACTGGGTATTCTGTCCAAACCCCTTGCTCCTCAGTGAAAAGCTAGAAATTGGAGGTTCCCTCCTGATTGTATGATGCTGTGTTGAGGGTGGAGTTTATGGCCAGACTGTGTGTCAATCTTTCTTATACATTTTGATGAGTATATTTGCTGTTACCTAATATGATGCAGTTACTTAGCTAGTTTCCTGGTCTTTCTCAGAGGTAATTATTCCATGTGTAGCTGTATGGTGCATCCATGCGAGGGGAAAATTCAGGAGCCTCACATGTCACATCTTGATAAATAGTTAAAACAAAAACCAGAACCCAAACTTTGCTAAATCCTTTTCAATAAGGCTTTGATTCATCATCACAACAATATGATGTAATGGATACCCTTGTCATGTCCATTTCAAGAATGAGAAATCTAATATTTAGAACCACTAAAGTAGCTTGCTCAAACAAAAGTTGGCAAGGGATGAATCTAGAATTTGAAATGCCGTATTCCACCAATCTAAGGTGAACTTTTTTCTGTTTTCTATCTGTGAAATCAGGATTCATTTTATGACCACTTTTAGTCAGACCAACAAGGGGGCATACTTGTCATTGCCTGTCAGGGGTTAACTTGGTTACAGCCATTCTCAGTGTCATCCTTTCAACTGAATTATGTACATCATTAAAACTACAGATGTTGAGTGTAATTGCCATCTAAAATGTCTGCAAAGACACTGAGTTATCCTATAGTTCAAGACTGAAACTAAAAGTTACAGTTTAGGCATTTTTTTTTTATTTCAATGTGGTACATAAAATAATGATGTATATTACAAACGAGACATTTAGATTTGACAGACTCGGATAGGTAGGTTTGTATTCAGACCACCAAAACTGGCATAATAATGTTGTTCTAAGATTTTTTTCCAACGAGCTGATATTGTATGCTATTGTGTAAATGCCATTGAAGTGTGCATGAAATTATATCATTTAAAACAAAGATTCATAATGAAAAACAAAATACTACATAAATTATTTGGTGTTATTAAGCATGCAGACCATTAATTAGTGAGTAGAATATTTTCTCATTCAAGATATATTTCTCCTTGACCATCTTGGGTACTTTTTAAATATATTGAAACTGGATTAACCATAAAGGAGATTTTGGTAGTGAACAAAGCCCATGCCATAGTATACTTCAACTGTTTGTGTGAGTCTAAGAAAAATCAGAAAAACAATCTGTCCTAAAAACTGTGTTCTCTCATCTTCAGAGACCAGGGTACCCAGATACACATCTAGCTTTTTATGGAGAAGAACTTGACCTTAGATATTAAACTAAGTAGTCAAAATCCCACTCTGGTATTATTTTAGGCCATTTCTCAGAAACAAAAAAAATACACAAGTCATAAAAAAAGATTTTAGATACATTGAATAGTTGTAAAACATATGTTGTTTTCGTCTGGCTTTTCTGCCTAGCACATTTCTTTTACAACCTCTCTCATTTTCACATTGCTCTAATGATATCTGTCCTCTATTGATAATTAATCTAGATAATGGCATTCCTGAATATAATGCCACATCTCTGGACACTGAAGTGTGTCCAACATGCCATTAAAATCCTATTAAAGCTTTATTTACCAGTCTCAAATTAAAAATAAACACTGGTTGTACATAGGAGAGAATAATGATCACACTGACCTTGGGATGTTCATTCTCCAAATCCTCAGGATTGAAGTTACCATGAGCTAAGACTGGAACATTTGTTGAAGGAAATCTAACTAGTAGTGTTACCAAAAGAGTTGATATATATGCAAGTCCTTGTCTATCTTTAGAAAATACAATTTAGGATGTCCCCTAAATAAGATCCACTAGCAGAAGAAAAGTTTTATGGATTACATTTTTTTAAAGAAGTCATGAATATAAATGACTTAAACTTTACTATATACAAAAGGGGCTTTTAAGTATTTTTAGACTCCTACCTTAACTTTGGGTGTCATCATTTTGATGGGAAGTCTTAGCTTGACTATAGCTTGAATTTAGAGTAAACAGTTGCCGTCTGGTAAACTAGTGAAAAAGATCCCAGATGTTTTCATTTAAAGAAATTTTGTAACAGAATTCCAGTTCTGCCTAATTTGGAGGTTCATCTTCATTCTAGTGTGTTTTAAAAACCAGTACAGTGAGTTATTGAGTGTCTGTTTGCAGGGGGCCCAACTTACTTTTATGAGCCAATTAATCCTAAGGTAAGAGATAGCTGGCTGTCATGAATTTAATGTAGACACCAAGTCTTGATGCTCAGAAGGCACAGAGATTGTTTCTGAGCATTGTTCAGTGGCTATTATTGTAATATATTCTTTTCCAATCCTTGAAGCTGTAGATCCAGGTCCTTGAGAAAAGATGGTTGCTAGTAAGCACAGTCACACTATTTGATTAAGCTGGGGACTACATGCCAACCCAAGCTTTTATCCTTTGTGACTCAAAAGATCAGATGCCAGCATAGAAGGAAAGACAGACTTATCCTAACTCTGCCGTGAAATATCATACAGCTTTGTCTTTTCAGTAAGCATTGCTGAGAAACTTGGACAGCTGCATGCAAATCAATGAAACTAGAACACACTCTCACACCATGCACAAAAATAACTCTAAATGGTTTAAAGACTTAAATATAAGACAAGACACCATTAAACTCCTGGAAGAAAACATTATCTGACATCAACCTTACAACTGTTTTCTCAGGTCAGTCTCCCAAAGCAACAGAAATAAAAGCAAAGATAAACCAATGGGACCTAATCAAGCTGACAAGTTGTTGCACAGCAAAGGAAACCAAAAAGAAAACTAAAAGACAACTTACAGAATGGGAGAAAATTGTTTCAAATGATGCAACTGACAAGGGCTTAATCTCTAAAACATACAAACAACTTATGCAGTTCAACAGCAAAAAAGCCAACAACCCCATTGAAAAATGGGCAAAGGATCTGAATAGACATATCTCCAAAGAAGATATGCAGATGGCCAGCAATCACATGAAAAAATGCTCAACATCACTAATGATTAGAGAAATGCAAATCAAAACTACCATGAGATACCACCTCACACCAGTCAGAATGGCCATCATTAACAAGTCCACAAACAACAAATGCTGGAGGGGTTGTGGAGAAAAAGGAACCCTCTTGCACTGTTGGTGGGAATGTAAGCTGGTACAACCACTATGGAAAACAGTATGGAGCTACCTTAGAAAACTATACATAGAACTACCATATGACCCAGCAATCCCACTCTTGGGCATATATCCAGACAAAAATTTCCTTGAAAAAGACACTTGCACATGCATGTTCACTGCAGCACTATTCACAATTGCCAAGACATGGAAACAACCCAAATGTCCATTGACAGATGATTGGATTAGGAAGATGTGATATATATACATGATGGAATACTATTCAGCCATAAAAAAGAATAAAATAATGTCATTTGCAGCAACATGGATGGAATTAGAGACCCTCATACTGAGTGAAGCAAGTCAGAAGGAGAAAGACAGATACCATATGATATCACTTATATCTGAAATCTAATATACTGCACAAATGAACCTTTCTACAGAAAAGAAAATCACAAACTTGGAGAACAGACTTGTGGTTGCCAAGGGGGTCGGGGAGGGAATGGGATAGTACGGGAGTCTGGTGTTAACGGTTGTAGACTATTACCTCGGGGATGGAAAAGCAAGGAGATCCAGCTGTATAGCACTGGGAACTATGTCTAATCACAAGTGACAAATCCATATATATATATATACGTATAACCAGGTCACCACACGGTACAGTTGGAAAATTTGACAGAAATCTGTAAACAAGCTATAATGGAAAAAAAAGAAATATCATACAGCTTTGATGACTTGAGTACTCAGTGGATCTGATGAAAAGCAGAAGATATTATACAGAGGAGCCAATAAATAGAGAAATAGATGCACTTGCTGTGGCAATCAAAGGTGGCACCCTTCAGGTAACTGCTGGCTATATGGAACCATGGTATATGGGAAAAAAAAGCCCAACCATTGATATTAATCCTGACTGGCAAAGCAACACAAAAACCCTCAAAAACATAGCCTGACAATTTAAAGAAATGCTTGGAAGAAGGTAGAACGTTGATGGGGCTAGAGTCCATGGTCAATGGTTTAACATTATAAGCCAACATATGACTTTAATATTAATGACATTTGGGTTATCAAATAATTGCAGGCCTTTCCTTTTCATAGCCTCTAATGACAATATCATGTTATTCCCAAATAATATGCTGTAATTCAGTGGAGATCCTCTTAGAACACTGTTTAGAGAAGTGATCCCACTCCTGGGCATATATCCAGAAAAAACTCTAATTTGCGAAGATACATGTACCCTAAAGTTCATTGCAGCCCTATTTACAACAGGTAAAACATAGAATTAACCTAAATGTCCATCAGCAGAGGAATGGATAAAGAAAATGTGGTATATATACACAATGGAGTATTATTCAGCCATAAAGAATGAAATATTGCCATTCACAGCAACACAGGTGGACCTAGAGATTATCATACTAAGTGAAGTAAGCCAGAGAGAGAAAGACAGATGTCATATGATATTGCTTATATGTGGAGTTTTTTAAAGGGCACAAGTGAATCCATTTACAAAACAGAAATAGACTCCCAAAGAAAATAAACGTATGGTTATCAAAAAGAGAAGGGGAATAAGGGATAAATTAAGAGTTTAGGATTAACATATATACACTACTAAACATAAAATGGGTAAACAACGAGCTCCTATTATACAGCACAGGGAATTATACTCAAAAAAAAAAGAGGGGGGAGAAGAAAAGAAAAATGTTGGTTTAGATTCAGGGTGGACTGCCTCAAATGGATATAGGTACGTGGTTAGGACTTAAAAGTCCTGTCTTCTGGTAGACTCTAAATATGAATGTCAAGATGAAAGCAGCATTTAATATGATGTTCTTGACAAAATGCCCAGTGTGCCAGGTTGCGGTTTACCAATACAGTTCCCATGCAGTCTAGATGTCCTCAAAGAGGCAAAATTCTCAGAATGTGCACATTCCTCTGCCTTGGTTGCATCTTAAAGCTGTAAATACAAAGAAATGCAATGTAAGATCTATATACTGTTCTCGAATAGTGAGTCAGAGTGTCTGTGGTTTTTCCTGCACCAATAACCCTTCTCCAGTTTTCCCACATCAACAAGGTATCTAATAATTCAGTTACATTCTGACACTCTCTGGAGTTATCCCAGACCCCACAATTAAAGACTTAGTACCACAAGACTGCCCTCTCTTGAGACGTCAGTTGCAAATTCCATGGACCACCCATGCTTTTGATACACGAGCTGCTCAACAGGCAGGGGGTCTCACAACCCCTGCTCCCTATATTTTTGTCTTTTGTCTTTTTAGGGCCACACCTGCAGCATATGGAGGTTCCCAGGCTAGGGGTCCAATCAGAGCTGTATCCTCCAGCCTGCGCCACAGCCAGAACAAGTCAGGATCCAAGCTGCGTCTGAGACCTAAGCACAGCTCACTGCAACGCCAGATCCTCAACCCGTTGAAGATCCTCAACCCACTGACCGAGGCCAGGGATTGAATGCGCGTCATCATGGATGCTAGTTGGGTTCATTAACCACTGAGCCACAATGCGAACTCCCCCTCCTCCATTTTGATTATCTGCTGAAATTACTCACGGTGAATCATTTTGCTTGGGAAATCACTTTACGTAAGTTAACTAGTTTAAAGGATACAGCTCAGAAACAGACAAGTGGAAGAGATATATAGGATAAGGTGTGGGGTAGGAGTTGGCAAAGAGCTTCCATGTCCTATTCTGGGCACTCCACCTTCAGAGCATATCCATGTGTTCGGCAACCTGGTAGATCCCTGAGCCCCAACATTTAGGTATCATGGCATAGACACGATTGATTAAATTACTGGCCACTGATAACTCAATCTCCAGCCCTCAAAGTCCTAACTCTCTAGTCAATGCTGCTGCTTTTTTTCTGGTGACCAGCCCCCACCCTGAAGCTATCTAGCTCCTACTCCTTATCTTCCTAAAAATTATCTCATTAGCATGAAAATAACAGTAAATTCCATAGGTCTTAGGAGCTCTGTGCCAGGAATAGGGCGCAAAGACCAATATTCGTTTTTTTTTTTTTTTTTTTATTACACAGCAGAGGAGAAGGGTAATTTCTCACTATGAAATATTACATAGAGAGCAGGAATATATTCCAAATTCCAAATATTCTCCCCGAAGGCAGTGAGGAACTATCCATTAGTGCTGGGTAAATAGTCATAGCCTTTGAAACTTTGCCAAGTTTATTTTTACTTTTATTATTCTTTTGTGATTATGAGTAAAACTCAAAGACAATAGTCTGAACACTGAAAATGTATCTTTCTATACAAACTAAAAGGGTAAAGATGAGAAGATAACTTCCTTCTCCATCCAAGATTGTACTGGTGGTTAAAAAAAAAAATTGAATACAGAAAGTGGAATTTATGGCTACCATTTCAAAAGAAGAACCAACAGCATAGTTCTGGGTTGTAACAAGAAAGCCAAGGGGACTATATAAGGCCACATATAAGGGGAGCCGAGAGAAGTCCGCTTTCTTTCTGTTTTTTGTCTTTCTGTCTTTTTAGGGCCTCACCCGAGGCATATGGAAGTTCCCAGTGGGACTTCCTACACCATAGCCACAGCAACAGCAGATCCCAGCAGTGTCTGTGACCTACACCACAGCTCATGGCAACGCCAGATCTTTAACCCACTGAAAGAGGTCAGGGATCAAAATCGCATCCTCATGGATACTAGCCAAGTCCGTTAACTGCTGAGCCACGATGGGAACGCCAAAAGTCAGCTTTCCAAAAGAAAAACCTAAGTGAGCTTCTCTGACAACTTCCTGCCCCATCTGGTCTTGAGTGTTCAGACCAGTACAATTCAAACATTATTACGTAAGGGGCCCAACTGTCAATTTAACCAGACTAAACTGAGATTCAAATGTTTTAACAAAAATGTTAGACTGAATTCTGCTATTTTTGACTATCAAAACATCATACAAGCCAAGCATACAGAAGAACCCCATAATAAATATATGACAGAAACAAAATCTAGAGCAAAGTAGAGGTGATTCCAATGAAATAGAAATCTATAACTTTACAGCATATTTCTTCTGTGTAACTCCTAAAATATAAAGTTTGAATAGAAAATACATTTTATTTCTTTTTAAAATTATATTTTAGTTCATATTTGTGCTATGAGAAGTTTTCTAAAACCTATTAAGTGGAAATAATTGGAAATTTTTACCAATTGAGTCATTAGATTAACATTAGAAATAGCAAGTCATAATCTAAAAAGATTTTTTAAAAACTAAGTTACAAATAAAAATCAATGAGTCTGAAATGTAATTTATTATCAAATAATAAAAATCTAAATTTACTAGATTTACATTAGGCTTTTGGAAGTTATTTAAGAAACGGGACTAGTAAAAAATGAAATATTTATACTAATTAGACATTAAAGATATTTGAAAAATGTGGTTACTTTTGACTTAAACATATGTTTATTTTCCCTCATAATCTAGTTATCCCAGTGATTTCTTTTTCCTATCATCTGTCTCCACAAAACTTTCATTTTGCTGAAGGAAGACAATAGATAAGTGTAAATGTTTTAATACATTCTTATAAAATGCTCCCTGCATAATTCATTTTTATCCTCAGAGTCTATTGGGCCAATTTGAAATGCCAGAAGAAATTTCTTAATGCCTCAGTGATTCCCAGTTGAACAATTAAATTACAAAAAAACAGGATAAAATAATAAATACAAAAGGAAACACCTTTAATTTAAAAAAGTGCACTTTTAAAACACCTGAAATATTGGTCCCAGAAAGAATTCCAAGTAGCTTGAAAGAATTTTGTTTGACAATCTCCTTATAAGATAGTACAGAACAATGCTACCTATTCTTA
>PVHT021183631.1:14994928-15142764 GCA_004024745.2 Catagonus wagneri
TGATGAGAATACAGTTTAAATAAATTAGTCAAGATCTTTTGAAATCGGGAGTTGTGGGGGGTGGGGGGATGCACTGTGGGCTTGGGACACAAAATCTATTGAATTGACTTATGATCTTTGTACATCTATAACTGAAATAAAATTCATTGTTAATATGAAAAAAAAAGGTGTTGTGAAAGATCTGGAACTCAAATGCAGATTTTCTGAATCTCAGGCCCAGACTCCTCTTGTTGTAATGCTCTAGATATAATATATTGCACATTGTTATTATTAAAAAGGAAACCATACAAAAGTAAAAATCTTTACAATATCCTTAGAAAATATTTGTCTCATAGCAAAAAACAAAACTAAACAAACAAACAAACAAGGAGTTCCCTTCGTGGCTCAGTGGTTGACGAATATGACTAGCATCCATGAAAATGCAGGTTCAATCCCTGGCCTTGCTTATTGGACTAAGGATCCGGCATTGCTGTGAGCTGTGGGCGTAGGTCGCAGATGTGGCTCAAATCCTCCATTGCTGTGGCTGTGGCATAGACCAGCAGTTACAGCTCTGATTTGACCCCTAGCCTAGGAACCTCCATATCCGCAGGTGTGGCCCTAAAAAGCAAATATATATATATGTGTTTCATGATACAAATTAGTAGGTACACAACCTTGGTCAAAGTCCTTTACCATGGTTTTGAAACCTCAGGCTCAGGTGCACTTTTAAAAATGCTTTTGCATGGATTTTTTATTCCTTTGACCTGTTAGGAGAATATATACATGTATATGAATGTATGGTTATATATAAATATATATATGGATATATATGTGAATATATATATTCATGACACTAAAATGAGATCATGTATGTAAATTGTCTGGTAAATGCATAACACGTATTAGGCAGTTACTCTTGGAAAGCAATTATAATTGCAATTATTTTCCATTTCAAAAAAGAATGAATGTACGCTTCTGTGATAACCTCTTTGTTAGGTCAGTTGTAATCCTTTGCAATAGCTAAGCGCTGTCTTCAGGGCTGTGTCACAGAGACACCTAATTTTCCTACTAGAATGCTATGGTAAAATCAACGTTTACTTTATTGCATATTATCTTCCAAAGAATGAGGATGTACAGAGGACTGCAGATACAACACACCGCTAGCACCATGAAGCATGTTATTTGGGGAAATATGACAAGCAGAAGTCCCAGAGCACATGGCTGCAAAGCAGTCCTCAGCCCACAGAGAACATGGTTAGGCTGGACATAGCTGGACAGAAAATCAGCATGGAAGCATTTCTGTGGAGAGATCTCCCATGTGTCTATAACACTCTTACTATTTACAATGAAAGGAAGACAAGGAGTAGCGGGTACCTATATAGAAATGGCACTTCTTGATTCAAGAAAAGGTCTGCTTAGAAGAGAAGACACCCAGAGTCCAGTTGATCTGTCTCTTATTCCCTGACTTAACTCAAGATATGCTAGCCTTGCTTTTTGCTCCGTTCCAGACAATGCAAAAGAAATGAGCCTCTGGGGACATCTTTATTTGTTTCTCCACTAAATGCTAGCTTCTAGGGCAATTTTGTATCACATTTTTCATGTTGTTAAAAGAACACTGTGTTTGCTATGAAGGCAGAGAGCAAAGCCCATACTCTTAAGTAGTCAGTTATACTTGGTGTGCTGCTACACCATCTCTTGTGGCCCAGGGTTTTGGCGTTGTTGGAGGACCTGATTTGGATTTTTTTGCCAGTTTCCATGGTATAAACCACCTGTTATTACTGATGTAAAGATACTGACATGATGTCACTGCATGTGGCATTGGAAAGAACTGCACATAAAGAACTCATGCCAGCTGGGAGGAGTCAACTTACCCAAACCGCTCGGGGAACACATAATATGTCACCCAGTCAGGTACAATTTGGATAACTAAAGGGACACTGTTAAGTCCATTGGCTTGGTTGGATAGGAACTCTACAAGAATTTGATGAAGGTTTGTAAATTACTTTTCTTCCTAAATTTTGAACCTGGAGTGAAGTTTCATAGGATAAAAAAGACTTGGCTCCCCCTCACTCTTTTTTTCAAGTCCTAAACTTCCCTTGAAGAGACTTTCCTTTAATTTTGATACTTGGTTTCATTGGAACTGTTCCAGACCCAGTAGTTTTATAATCACTGGTTGTTCAATTTTGCTTTGTTTCAAACCGTGAGGTTCCCCCATACATTTCCAGTACTAGTAAGTAGTTCCTTTTTTTCCTTTCCTTGCATTAGCTGGAGTCAGTTTTTGTTCCTTGTTACTCCCGCCATGGTGGCATTGCTGGCATGAGATGAAATGGAAGAAAATACGTCTCTATCTCTCTATGTCTTCAGACCCGTTTCAGAACACATATGGTACTGCTGGAAATACAACTCCAACAGTCCCACCAAAATTCCACGTGCTTCTGGGGGGAGGGTGTAGGTAGAAATTTCTTTGAGAAAAACTGGGGGCCTATTTCTTAAGCCAGAAAAACCAACAAAAGTTCTTTCTGGGAATACTTTTCCAGATCAGGATTCAGTCAAATATTTGAAGACATTTGCCAGAAGTTACAAAACTAGATAATGGAAGAGACAAGTCTCAAATCCAGTTTCTGTTCTGTGCACTTTCTCCTGGGCTTGCTTGTATACAATTGATCACACTTCTTAAAGATGTCTGAGTCACGTTTCTATTGATAATGTCAAGCTAATTTGTTTAGCACATAAATCTCATAAGACCAAAAATTACACCTCCTTATTTTCAGTTTCATTTATTGGTTTAGAAATCCACTTTTCTAAGTACGCATGAAAGAAAATTCTGCAACATTTTTTCTCAATGGTATGCCACAAAAATTCAGTATAAATGTATTCAGAAAAAGGTATAAGCTTTCTTAGACTTACTTATCCAATAAGTATTTATTAATCTTTAATTTTTTAATAGACACTATCCTAAGAATCTAGTCATATTACGAATGAATGAAGAATAAATTATGGCAGAAAATGTGAACCCTTCCCCAATAGTATAGGAAAGTGTTTAACCTTTCATTTTCATTTTGAAAACTTCTAGAATGCTTTCTGGAATTCTGTTTGAGAATAAACAAGTTGTCAGTAATAAACTTAGATCCTTCTTTGATGTTCTTTCCTTTTTCAGCTGATGTATAGTAAGTGGAGGAAGAAGGCACATTCTTTTCTTGTCTATATTTTGTGGAAAAAGGTTATTCCCTCAGTACCCCAGGTGTCTGGCAACCCTCTTCTGCCCCAGGTGTGTGTGTGGGGGGGGGGGGGTGCTTACCTGGTTATGGGTGTACCTATTGACACATCTTCCTGGAATGGGTTGACGTAGTCTCATAAACATCCTGAGCACAAGAAATTGAGTATTTATCTCTTTCCACTCTCAGGTGAGAGGCAGCAACCTCAGTAACTATGAACTATGTTCACTCTACAAAATCAAACTTTCTTACAAGTGGGCTTTTCCAAGGCCTTAGAAACAGAGTAAATTGTGGAAGATTTGGGGACCCATTTCTGCTCTCAAATAACCTGCTAGATTTCCAATAATATAAGTGCTATTTTCTCTATCGTTGATGCCTTTGTCTTATTTCTAAAGTTAAGAATTCCAGTAGGGAACTTGATTTTTTTTCCACATACTGAAAAGAATCATTTTCAATTTTAGAATCGTTGGCAAAGTTAAAAGTATGCAATGCATACTCTTGTGTTTTAGAAGCAACCAAATTTCTGTATTTGACCCTATCAGGAGCTGTACAGAACAGTATCTTTTAAGTTTTTCCTTGGCAGTATTTGTGTTGCTGTGTCTGGAAGATTCGGTATGAAAGGCTAACTTCTAACTCACAACTTTCTGCTGATCTTTCCAGACATACAAATCAAAGTGAAAAACAGACTGGCATCATACATTGCACAGAAGAGGTAAGAAAAAAGCAGGGTATCAGCAATATTATCTCGTAAAGAGAATGCATTGAAAGTAAATTAGTTGGATTCCTGAAATTATTTTTAATATATTTCTTCTCTATTAAAGTTGAAATTGTCAATGAAGCCTTAGCATAGCTGATAAAAATGAGTGAGACAATAATTGAAGAAACAAAAGATTCTGATGACCTCTGTTACTTAAGTCCATACAAATCAAAAATAATCCATAGCAATTTACTGTTTAGTTGTTTCCTCTATGATCATTAGTTTTCAGGGATTACAAGAGCAAAACACACTTATAGATGTAGGAAGCATTTAAAATACAGGGCCAGAGTCCATTCAAAATGGAATCTAAAAATAGGTTGGTTCTTATCTCACATTTATAGACCTTCTTTTTTAGAATTGTGTGCAAACAGGTTTCTCCACAAGGCCCCAGCTAATGGAATTGCAACTGCTTTTCAATTTTCAATAACTAATGGTACTGCAACTGCTTTTCAATTTTCAATTGAAAAGCTTTTTGATTCCAGAAATTAATTTTTATACTTTTATGCTATTTTACTATATTAAAATGCATTTTTTCTTTTTTCTTAATAATAGTGCTTTTCATTACTGTAAACATTATATATATATATATGTATATATATATATATATATATATATATTTTTTTTTTTGTCTTTTATCCTTGTAGGGTTCCCAGGCTAGGGGTCTAATTGGAGCTGTAGCTGCTGGTCTGCGCCAGAGCCACAGCAACACCAGGTCTGAGCCACCTCTGCGACCTATACCACAGCTCACGGCAACACCAGACCATTAACCCACTGAGCGATGCCAGGGATTGAACCCGCAACCTCATGGTTCCTAGTTGGATTCATTAACCACTGAGCCACGACGGGAACTCCAATAAAGCTACTTTTAATAGTATATTAGAATGCCTTTATTTGTCTGAGTCATCATTTATTTACCCACATATGTTATTGGTTCTTTCCACATTTTAATCTTATAAATAGTACTGTTGTGAACGTCTTTGCACTTTAACTACTGTTCAATCCTGAGTTGAAATAGAGGACTATATCAAGTGATTAGAAGAACAATAACAAAATTCTTTTAATGTTTATTATAAAGTGGACAACTGTAGAAGATCCTAAACTGCCCTCCTACACTTGATGCAAAAGATGCACAGTGATGAACATAAATGAATGGGAGAGAAAGTAAGAGAAAGCCCAATAGTTTAACTGACTATTGTTCTTGAACCCAGGGAGATCAAAGAGATATTGTGTTAGCAATTGCCTCATAGAGCACTGCCAGTCCTTAGTGGACAGTAAGATACGTTTCAGGGACAAAGCAGAGGCACCTTAGAAAGCAGGAAGTTATGGCAAACATTTCTGTTTAAAGATCCGGCTACAGAGTGAGATCTTCATGCCTCACCCCACCGGAGTGAATATACAAAATGCCCATGCCTCTGTGTTATGTCAAGAAGGAGAGTGTCTTTGCTGAGAATTCCTAACTATGAGCTGATCCTCCTAAGGATTTTAATGGCAGAATTTACACTACTTGTGTGGCCCAAACTGATAATTTAAAATGGATCTCGCTCGGTTCAGGATTGCTACTGCTCTCAAGGAGCAGAACACAAAGCTCACAATTTTTCTGCAGGAAGTATTTTTCTGCAGGGCTCATAGGAATGCTTAGAGAAAAAATTTCATAGACCATGAGATCAAAAGGAACTAATATTACATCAGGGAACACAAGCCACTATAGAGAATCGTTAATGATGAACTATTATATTCTTGCCATGTCTGATATGTTGGCATGACCAAATATTAAATAAAAAATAAGTATGTTTCACATGTTTTAAAAGAGGAGTCAAAATATGATTAAGCAATAAAATACTGTATAAAATGGCCAGGCATATTAGAAAAAGATCCACTTTTAGAAGAGTTTCTATAAGTAAAACTTCTAGAAGCAAGTATTATTGTAATTAAAATGAAGGATTCATTGGAGAGATTAAACAGCTAATTTGAAAAAAAAAAGCTGAGGAGAGAATGAGTAAATTAGAAATAGACGCAATAAAATACCTCTCAAATAAAGCATAAGGAGACAAAGAGAAGGGAAATTTGAGACCTCAAATCATCTAAGAGTAAAAGTTAAAAACACTTACATTTGAAGTACCAGAAAGAGATAATATAGACATTGGGTAATAAGACACTGGTGATTGGACCCAGAGAGAAGGTTCCTGACTAAAGAGCAACACTTCATGTGTCTCCTCCAGAGATTTGAAATTGAAAATAGCAAGTTTCAGTGTTATTTCTTATCTCCTATAGCATGAAAATGTAAATATGGAAAGGGCTGACAGATATTTCCTACCTTATAAACTAAATAAACCGTTGTCTTAAGTACATTACCTACTAATCTAATCCCAGTTTATTCAAATATAAACCAGGGCAACAATCAACCTCATAACATGTTAAGACAAACTAACAAGATAGTATATAAGCCACTTGGTATAGTTAATGGCACATTATATGTGACCTGTAGCTATCAGCTACTTTTAAGGCCATTGTTTAGTCAACGTGTTCTTGATTAATCCTTGATGTTAGGGAGAAGAAGGGAGGAGCTACCAGTGCAAATAGAGATAGAAAAGGCTTCCTGAGTTCATTAGAGCGATCTAGGCCTTTGGATTCTCAGCACAATGAGTCTTGTACTATTTTATTTAATTTAAAAAATGAACTCAAGTGAACTTTGTTACCTGTCATAGATATGTCCCAAATAATACAGGTAGAAAGTAACATTAAGATGTTGGGGACATAATAAAGATCACTACTGTCCTTTGTTTTGGAGATTCCTAATTTTACCTAAGTTGTTCAGCCTATACAGGCTAATTAACTGTGTATTCCTCTTGCCCCTAAGGCTGCTAGTGTAAATAAATGGTGTCTCTCTGGTGATAAACAATAATGATAAACATCATTTTTTAGTGAAATTTAAAAAACCACATACCTAAGCCACACGTTTTACTAGAAACGGAATTTACAATATTTAAATAAAAACACTGGGTGCTTCAAAACAGAAGCTTCTCTCTGACTTATTCATGTCAGGAGTTGTTTTATAATAAGACAAGTGCAGAGAACTGACTCTGAGAGGTGGCCACCTGGGCACCATGCCAAACCTTCACCTTAGATCACCAGCTGGTACCTTTGTTGTTTGGGATGATTCACCATCAGGCAGAAATCTCTTTCATCTCCTGGAAGCACTAACTCACATTCTTCCTGTTCTTCATCCCCTGTTCTGGGTCCAACTTGCCAAAAGAGCTTGAACTTTAACATATAGGTCAATCACTTTCTAACAAAACGATGATTAAACAGAAAATAAATAGGATATAGAAATCTTGATTAATAAGATGTGTGTTCATCAGCATTGCCTATTCTAAAAGAACAAATACACCAGAAAGAAACTCTGAAGTCAAGTCTGTTAAAACAAGATAGTTTCTCATTGGAGGGTATAATCATTATAATATATGAGAAAAACTAAAATCACTTCACACTGAAGTTATTTTTCATGCATTCATGGTGACAAGCATTGAAGTTTTCCTTTACTGACATATAAAAGTTATTGAAGAGTGTTGTGACATATTATTTCTTGCTGCCTTTTTTTCTTAATGACTTTCCTAAGACAATGTGATATAAATTGCTACTAGCATAAAACACATTTCTAGAAATAGATAAAAGTGGATTTTTGGCTACAAGAAACAGTTATTTCAACACCTGCTTCAGAGAGAATACATTGAATTGTATTGCCTCTATTATTATTTGAGTACGGCTATCTGTGTTGTTTCTCTTTGTGGAGCTAAAATACTAATATCTTAATTTTCAGACATCAATATTAGTTTAATGAGTAAGACATAACTGTAAAACTTGCTAACAATGTCCAAGAAACATCTTTAATAAAATAGCAAAATCAGCAGCTCAACACTTAAAGGAGTTCCTTACCTTACCAGTACATAAATTATCAACTTTCTATAGACTCAAAGTCAATAAAGAGGAGGATATCCATTTTTTTCCCCTAACATCTGTTGATTTGCAATAGGCTTAAGGCCCAAGACTTCTCTATGAAAGTATTACTGTACAATAAAATAACATTTTAAGAGATATAGTTTATTAATTAAAACATTAACAATAAATAATACTAAGTGATGCTATTAAATTATAAATTCTGGAACTATAAAGAAAAATAATTTGACATTGTAGATCTCAAAGGCTGTCTTTAAAGAAATCACGCATTATATCCCATGTAGGAAGTGTTGCAGGTAAAGTGGGATGGCTCAGGCGAGTATTGAGAATGGGATGAAGTAAGGTCAGAGAAAACCTTCCAGGGCAGTTAATGTCTAAATGGTCAGATAGATTTCAGGCCCAGGGTGTTACAAATAGCTGTAACTATGGAGTCTCACAGCTGAGAGAGAAGCTATGGGCTCTGGGAGATTCAAAAGGTTCTGCCTGCTCTGCATGCAGACACAAGGGAGAGGTGTTCGGTGAGGGTCTGTTGTAAAGTACAGCATGTTCCATATTAAAGGGATCCAGTTTTTCCTAACAGCTACAGGGTGCTAACAGAGAAAGGCTTTCATGTAGGAAACAGACATATTCTGATTTGTGATCCACTCTGGCAACAATATCCACAGTAGACTGGGGTGAAGGGCTAGAGACATGACAGATGTTACATCAGTCATGGGAACAAGTGATAAGGCCCCTAACTGAAGAAAGTATACAATGTCAGGAGTGGTAGAATTTTTTCTATTTTTATACTAAACCCAGCTTCTCAAACATGCTTAATAAAAGTAATATATTGCATAATTGACATTCAATAAAATGAATAACAAGTAGACATTGTGTGGAAGGAACAGATCAGTAATACATGTATTTACAAAAGTATGTGTATATTTATATGTATAAATATAAATACAAAAGTATATATGTATACTTATGTGTGTGTATATTTTTTTAGGGCTGCGCCTGTAGCCTATGGAAGTCTCTGGGCTAGGGGTCAAATTGGAGCTGCAGCTGACAGCTTATGCCACAGTCACAGCAATGCAAGACCTGAACCACATCTGTGACCTACACCACAGCTTGAGTCAACACCAAATCCTTAACTCACAGAGTGAGGCCAGGGATCGAACCGACATCGTCATGGATTCCAGTTGGGTTCTTAACCCACTAAGCCACAATGGGAACTTCCATAAAAGTGTATTCTTTTTAGTCCAAGGATAGAGTATCGCTTTTGTCAAAACATATTACTATGAAAAAAACAGAGGTAGGAGTACCTGACACGGCTCAGCAGAAACAAATCCGACTGCTATCTATGAGAATGCAGGTTCCACCCCTGGCATCACTCAGTGGGTTAAAGATCCAGCATTGACTTGAGTTGTGGTGTAGGTTGCAGACATGGCTCAGAGACTGAGTTGCTGTGGTTGTGCCATAGGCAGGCAACTGCAGTTCCAATTAGACCCTTCACCTGGGAACGCTCATGTGCCATGGGTTTGGCCATTAAAAAAAAAAAAAAAAAGTAGGATGTCATTGGTTCACAACTATCAAACAACTGTGGGATTAATTCTGTTGATTTTGCCTTCTTTAATTCTGAACCCAAAACCTGTGAGTGGGGGCTCTTTTTCCTCTTATAATGATGAATAAACCAAGACAGAGTTGTGTTACTTTGCAAGGCTTCATAGCAGTTCCTAGACTGGAAACCACATCCCCGTGAATTCAGGGACTGCGGTCTTAATCTCTTCAAAATAAGCGCCTTCTCCTAATTCACAAATTTGGAAATCTCTGCACACTGCTACTGTAAATTCTATACTGAAACTGAAATCAGGTACAGAAAGTCAGCCTTCTATCAACCACGCGATTTGATCCTGGCTTGTGTAAAGGTTTTAGGTAATAGATACAGACTTTGCTGCAGGTGCCAGGCCAGCACATTTGTAGCTTAATGACCAAGGAGAGCTGACGAACAGCCACGGTGACAATCATTGCTACGAGGGGAGGGACGGGAATGAGGACAGACGGCTGTGAGTGGAGAGCCCTGAGGTTGGAAGCACTAATACCATCAATATTAATGCCGGTCACAATGTGAGCTCAGTGCCAGAGCGGCTGGTGAAGTAGGCGCCCACGAGAGAGGCTAATAGCCACATCCGATCATCAAAGGGCAGATGTTAAATGTGATTCAGATGAAAAGTGAGAGGAAGTGCTGACAAGGGCACAGCTGATGAGATAGGCAGACACACATGGTGGAAATTGTCAGACACAAGTGTCATCTTGGAGGAAAACAGCACTAGCGGGGGAGGGGACTCATTTATTCCTCAGAAGCCACCGTTTCACCTTTTAGCCCAAGCCCAGGGCAAGCAAAACAAAATAACAAATATTTAAACATATTTACCGGTCTCAGTAATAAATGAAAGATCATAACAAGTGGTTTCCTCCAAAGGAAATCTTGCTGCACAAGGATAAATTTCTCCAAAAAGATCTTTACTGAGTTAAGAATAGAATGAACCAAACATCCTCAATACTATCATTCTTTGTTTTTTGTTTTGTTTTGTTTGTATCCATATATCTACAGGTGGCTTTTAAGGTGTGCCTGTTCTTTCCTGCTTTGATCATTTGTGTTTTGTTTAAGGCATGTCGATAAGGCTAGCAGGAATTTCTCACTGGTGAAAGCTCTCTATTTCAAAGAATGCAAAGCAAGATGTAACAGTGTGCCTGAAAGCATAAAACTGCATTTAACTTGGGCCTTTTCCATCACTTCCAATGGAGTGAAGAATCTTCCGCTGCAGCTAATGTTGCTACTCAGTAATGTTGCAGCAACTGGTACAAATCATACTTTCAGGCAAGGAAATGTCTTTGAATGTCTGATATGAAGTTGTAGCTTCTGGTGAATGTCTACCTGAGGCAAGTCATTTTAGAAGCAAAAGTGAAATGACTATCTCAGTTATTCACAATCTAATAGCCATGAGCAAAATTACCCTCCATATTGGAGGGAACTATATTGAGAAGAAGAATAAAAAGTTATGATGGCATGGCTTACAGTGATGTTAAGCGTTAGAATAACTGTGCTTACTTCGTACAGCTGGATATATATCACATTTACTTGAAATAAGAAGAGAGAAGATGTGTGGGGCAGAGACGTAAAGAACTGAACAAATGATGAAACACAAAGGAAAAGTAAGGGGGGCATTAAATTAAGAATAGTGCAGTTACAGACATAGTCATTCACGTGCAGTATGTTTGCAGATAAAACTAAAAAGAAATTAAAGCCTGGGGAAGGAAGAATAAAAGGTCAGCAGATTTAGAGCCTAGTGTTGTTCTCAGCCTGCTTGCCCATCTCTGTTCCCTCCTGGCAAGGCAGGATGCTTTGCCAGTCCTATACCAGCCCTATCCATGCAGGTTGCTTTCTTGACTCGGAGCCTACTGAACAAGGTGGCTGAGTTTTCTGAATTCTCCCTGGCCCTCTGATGCCACCAATAATAGCCATACTGTTAGAGTACCAGCAAGGCACCTACCCTGAGGAAGAGTGTATGAATTCATTTATTAGATACTTATGTTTATATCAACCAGATGCCATAGTAGAAGTCAAAACTAAAATACTTTGATTCACAATTTAGATTATACCTTAGTGTTTCATATTTTTTCAAAACATAAAAGTTAGAAAAAGATT
Source organism: Catagonus wagneri (assembly GCA_004024745.2). Lineage (NCBI taxonomy): Eukaryota > Metazoa > Chordata > Mammalia > Artiodactyla > Tayassuidae > Catagonus > Catagonus wagneri. The sequence continues at coordinate 15,006,522 of PVHT021183631.1, forward strand.
TTGAAATACAGATTATAGAGATTTTTAAAAAATATTTTAGTTCATGAAGAAGTAAATGGAAAAGAAGGAGGAGGAGAAGAAGAGGAGAGGGAGGGTAAGGCGGGGAGAGAAGAAGGAAATCAAGGCTTCCTCAGGTGGCTTTCTTACAAACACTTAATGAATATATAGTTTAAATTTCACAAGTTCAGCTCAATATTTACAGCAAGGTAGAAGACAAGAAAAGGGATGTAACCTGACTCCTTTTGGGGAAGTAAAGATGCTTGTCTTCTTTTTTGTTGTTGTTTAAAACTCTTCATCTTTACACTTTGTTTTCCCTCGATATTTGCTTCTCTGAGATAGCACTGTCATTTCCCCCTCAAATTACAGTGACTTCAAGGTAATACCTCTTACTGTTACTATCAGGTTTTCTTTTGGTGCAGCTAGAGTAAGACCTCTTATCTGCCCATTTCAAAGCTTTCATGGAACAAATCACCTTTGTTCATTTCCACTGTCACTTCATTCAAGCTTCGTTTTACTCATCTCCTCACAACTCATAAAATGCCATTTTGTCAGTAGACATGCACTTCAATTTCCAAAGAGGTAAATTCAGGGTTTACCTGGTTACCAATTCAGTACTGACCTTAGAAATTTAAACATTATGAGAAGAACATTCTAATTCTATAGGAAAGAGCCGTTTAAAATATCCTCAACAAATATTCTCAAATATAGACTTTTCTCTCTGCCTAAAGCTTCATCCGCCTTCCTTATTTCCTTGCCTTTCCCACTGGAATATATGCTTAGCTTGAAAAGCACATGTACAATAAATATCTTTTGGCTTCAAAAAGAAATTAAAAGCAGCAGAGCATATTATCATAGTTTTAAGGCTCTGTCTAGGCTTAACAATATGTCGTGAAGCAGAATATTTTTTATCCAAGATTTGAACCAAGCTGATAGGACTGGATTTTCTCAGGTTTTATACATTTTCTTACAGCTGAGGTGTCATCTACTTGGTAGCACAAAATATGAAATTATTTAAGTTTAAACTATCTAATATTTGGTAATGATGACAGAATGAAGTGGTTGTTCAAACCCTCCCACAAATAATAATTATAAGAACTGAATTAATTTTGAAAGCCAACTACTTAGAGAACTAGAAAGTATCTAAAAGGTGATAGAAGCCAGAGCGGAGCTTATTCTTGAAAAGTTACAAATAGGAGGAAAACTATGTGGGTAAGAATATTACAATAATATATTCAAATCACAAGGAAAAAAATAGCTAAGAATTTCATATCTGGCAAATTTCAGATACACAAAAACTGAGAATATCTGGAGACAACAGAGAGACTCTATGAGAAATGCTAAAAGCGGAGTGTGACAGCAGAAGGCAGTCTGGATTTTAGAAAGTAGTGATGAGCAGTAGAAATGGTAAACGTGAATAAACGTAATATTTTGTTAGTCCAATGTTTACCATTTCTTTTCTTAATTTCCTTTAAAAACATTATCTGTTGAAATCAAATGTATAAGATACTATTGAGAAATTAATAACATGTATATGACCATAGTGACATGAAGTACAGACTAGCATAGAAAATGCAAAAATGGAGGTCTGAAGTTTCTATATTTTAGTAGAAATTAGTTAAAATTAACTCTAAGTAGATTGGGATAAGTTAAAGATATAAACTTTAATTGCTAGACCCTTAAGATACATACTTTAATTCCAATTCTTAAAAATAATGCAAAGAAATCTAGCTAGAATGCTGAAATAGGACATAAAATGGGTTGAAAGAAATATCTGATTAACAGAAAATAAGGTAGGGGACAAAAGTAACGGAGATACAAAAAGGAAAGAATGGAAAAGAGCAAAATGGCATAGCAAACAATACTTACATTAAATATAAATAGGCTAAGCATCTGTTTTGAATTTGTTAATATATGTTAAGTGGAGTACAAGGTGGCAGATGATAAGCTGAAATTCAAAAACGGCCCACAAAAGAAACTGAAATAGACGAATTCATCACTCACGGGTCCTCAGGGAGGTACAGCACATGCCTCGAGGGACCACACAGGGAGGTGAAGCAGAGTGCAGAAGAAAAGGAGGCTGGACCCTGGCACACACGCTTTTGTTAGGGTCCCTGAGGTGGAATGCTTTTTGGTTCCCAGGTCAGAACTTGATTGGTCAATTGAATCCAAAAAGAACTGCGCGTTTTTGTCAGCTCCCCAAGGGTCTTATGTAAGGGGCACATACGCACGAAGCAGGAGCAGGAGACATGATCATAAGAGCTGCTGGGAAGTCCTATCAGTAGTTCACATTTGCTTGTGATCTCCTGATAGGACTTCCTATCACATTTGCTAGCTAGGGCGTGCATTTGCTGGGCGTGGGGGGGCTAATGTCAGTTTAAAGTACAATGCCATTGAGTCACTTAGCTAAACTCTTGACAACATCAAAGTGCTGTGATTTTTAGACTATTTACAGAAGCAAGAGCCAACTGTGCAATCTAATAGAGACATGGTTTAACTCTAACTCCCAAATAGATGGAAACTTTAACAGCCTGAAAAAAGATATGCCATGTAGGGAATAAGGTAAAGAGAGTTGGAGGGGTCATATTTATATGAGGAAAAATAGACAGCAAAATAAGGAGAATTATCAAAATTAAATAGGAACACTTAATAGTGATGAAAGAACAGAAAAATATAATTTAAAATATATATGCATCTAATAACATATTCAGAGCTGAAGGAGGAAATCGACATAAATATACATTTCTTAGTATTTCCTAAAGAAAACTACTGAAATAATAGTAGTAATAAAGATGTAGATGATGTCAATGACACTATTAACCATCTTTTAATCCACTGACATTTATAGAAGACTGTATATCCAAAGCACAGAATACACATATGCTAGAGAATATATTGACAAAGAAATTAGTGAATTCAATTGTTTAAGCTGCTTTTACAGGAAGCCAGGAAAATAAAGAGAAAATTAAGCATATGTGAAGGATAAATACAAATTATAAAAATAAAGCAAAGAAACAAAAAATAAAATGCAATTCTTTAGAAAGATCAAAAAAGGCCATCCCACACTCAAATGATCTACATCATTTACTATTCGAAAAGACACTTGGAATCATAATGAGATACCATAATACTCTTATCGGAGTGGCTAAACTGAAAAACACTTAAGTGTCAAGTGTTAGAAAGTGGAATAACTAAACTCTCATACACTGATGAATATTAAAAATACTACATGGACTGAAAGAAGTCAGACACACAAGAGTACATGCCATACAATTTTCTTTATATGACATTTGGAAAAAATGTAAACTTTTTACAGTAACAGAAAGCCAACCCGTGATTGCCAGGAGACTGAGTAGAGAGAGGGATTGACCACAACGTGCTTGAGGAAAATTCTGGGACTGATAAGAAGTTCTGGGAGTTCCTGTCGTGGCTCAGTGGTTAACGAATCCAACTAGGAACCATGAGGTTGCGGGTTCGTTCCCCGGCATCGCTCAGTGGGTTGAAGATCTGGCGTTGCCATGGGCTGTGTTGGCTCGGATCCCATGTTGCTGTGGCTGTGGTCAACCGGAGGCTACAGCTCCAATTAGACCCTTAGCATGGGAACCTCCATATGCTGCTGGTGCGGCCCTGAAAAGACAAAAAAAAAAAAAAAAAAAAAAAACCAGTTCTGCATTGTGAATGATTGTGAATGTGGTTGGAGTTTGTGGTCTGGTAAGCCTATCAAACTCATTAGACTCTACACATTAAATGGCACAGTGTATTATGGTATGTCACACCTCAAAAGAGTTTGTTTCAAAAATAAACAGAAAAAAGGTAAATAAAATGGTTGAACCATTTGTCATAAGAAGACTGGTTAATTGTTCTAGAGTCAGTTCACTGCATGTGAAATATGTGTTTTGGGGAGGAAGGTGTGTAAGGAAAAGAGGACAAAGGAACCTTCAATTTGTGAATGCTTGCTGTGGGATAAGAAATTTACCAGTTTACTCCATTTCCACAATGGTATCATAACTTGGGTTATCTCCCCACGTTAAAGAAGAGAAAGCTAGTCAATGACACTTATCATAGGACCTACAGAATAGTAAGTGACTGGACCACTCTGATCATGCTCTTTGTTACTGCCTTCCCCTCTTTGTTACCACTCACCCCTCACACCTCTTTGTTGCCTACTGCTCACTGGTAATAGTTTTTCAAGGTATTAATGAAAATGGCTTTAAAGACATATTTTTTTATTAATAAACGGCTGAGAGTAACACAAATGGATGACAGATCACTTAAAACTCTAGAATGCAAAGGGCAAACATAGCCCTTGGTTTATTTATTTTAATTCCGTGTTAAAATATGTTGTAGCTAGCTGTATCATGGTGACAAAATGTTTAAACAATCAGTTTCATAGAAAGAGAAAAAGGAAAACCTAAGGTTGGAGCATTTGACGGTTTCCATGGTGTGAATATTCCTAGCAAGCCAATTTCAAGTTATAATGCAAACACAAGTTGGGAAGAAATGCAAACAATCAGTTCTCCTCTGACTGTTGCAAACCAGCTCCGAAGCATAAATGCTTTTAGCCTATGTAATAAACAGGATAGATGGAGATTTCTTGACTTTATTTTCCTGCACAGTTTTTTGTTTAAAAGTGAATTTCTTTGGCAGATGTTAAAGTAAGTTTAGTTTCATGCACACATTAATAGAATTGAAACTCATTAGCAGGTTCCTATTACTTATAAGAGGGAAATTTCCTAACAGCACGGTGATCCAGTCTTCAAACAGGTGACTTCAGTCTTCAGACACGTCCTTTTACTTGATGGTATACTTATAAAAAGAAGTTCAGGCTTTCCTTGATTCATTTTTATTTACAGCTCATATTCTGTCCTTCAGAAATACTGTCTTTGCTATGAACATCCATGTCACCCCTTCTCACCACCTTCACTTTGGCACAACCCACTTCCTGGAGCATTGCAGTAGCCTCCTAACATGTCTTTCTTCTTCCACTCCTAACCCTCCCATGGGTCCAGTGTAAATTGAATCCCCAACATGATACTTCTAACATGTGAACTTTTTTTTACTGAAATACAGTTGATTTACAATATTACCCTGTACAGTTTCAGGTGTACAGTATAGTAAGTCAACAGTTTTATAGATTATACTTCATTGAAGGTTATAGCATAATACTGGCTATATTTTCCCATGCTATGCAATATATCCTTTTTATTTATTTTATACATAATAGTTTGTTCATCTTTATCTCAATGTTATCTGGATGCTGAATGGCTCAAATCCCTTTGACGGCTCTTCATCCCATTCATGGTTGAAGGCAAGGTCCTCACAGTGACTGACAATATGGACTTCATGACAGGTACACCTACCTCCCTCTAGCTTCATCTCCTGTTACCCATCTTTCCCACGTTTGGCCCTGACATACTCTTTAATGCCCCTGACATACTCTGCCCTAGGCTGTTTCCAGAGTCTTCCCCTAGATTCCAGATAGTTCCCACCTTCATTTCCTTCAGATCTCTGCTCAAATCACCTTGTCAGTGAAGTCTTTTCCTCTGCTTTCTTTAAGAGAGCACCCTACCACTTTATTCCTAGGCAGCTCTGCCCCTTTCACTAAGTACCCTCTGTTCCTGTTTTAATTATTTCCACAATACTTATGGCAACTTAATAACTATTAAGTTTATGCAATGTTTGCTCAATGAGATAAGGGATTTTTTGTCTGTGGAGATTTCAATATCTTGTAAATTGAAGATGATCAATACTATTTTTAAATAAAAGTGAATTGAAATGTTAGGATTAAATTCACCATGAATTTAGGGAAACATTTGATTTTAGTCCCTGTCTTGTTTCACATTAGAGAATTGGTTTTGTGTCTAAGAAAAATTTTCCTAAAGGAAAATATTTAATAAAAACTGGCCAGGAAGAAAAAGATCTGCCTAAATTGCTTGCTAGAAATGGAGAAGAAAAGAAATGATAAAAGCCTGAGTTACTAATAAAGGATTTTTCCCACGTTATAAATAATTAATAGGACCTTGTGTATGTTTAGATATTCTGTGATGAATTTAAAAGTATTATTTTACATCTTCTTTATGATATATTTTTGAAGTCATTAAGTTCTCTAGGGTAAATATAATTTCATCGACAATTCTCTCTTTCTTTTTTGGACAGTTATTTCTTTAAAACCAGTTAGGCAGCCTGTGGGCTAGAAAAGTAGGGTATGGCAGAATGCAGCCTGTGATTCATAGGCATGAGAAGCATTAGGAAAAGCACGTGAAAATCGCAAGAAAATCAATAATGTAAAATATTTTCTGCTAAGTGCCAAAGCTGGAATACATGGAATATCAAAAGGAAGTGTGGACTATGGAAAGTCTAAGGAGCAGAGTAAAAAGTATTCTTTTCATGCCCTATGACACTTGGGGAAAGTGCCACAGAGCAGGTGGGAGATACAAGGAACACTTAGCATTTTCCAGAGGCATTGACACAACCAAAGGAGTTAGCCTTGATAAAATACTATCCTCTCCAGGTCAGTGTTCCCTGAGGATAAATACCTTGATTGATTTAGTAATAAAGGACCTCTTATATCCATGTGTTATTATATATATATATATAATCCATGTATATAGATCCATGTATATAATAATACATGGATCTCTTATATCCATGTATTATTATATATATATATATATATCTAATATATATATCTAATATATATATATATATCTTTGGTAACATCATTAAGACAAGGAGGTGATCAGCTGCAAATGAATATATTCCCCCTTCCAGGTGAGGAATATTTAACTTTATTTTCTATAGACAATTACATAAAATAAACTTTAAGGAAAACCATAGATTTACACAACTCTGGTGCCTTCATTGATCACAGGGTACTCCTTGAGAAACACCATCCCTTGGAAAGTGACACATCCACAGTATGAATGGAGCCCTCTGGGATCCTGCTATTGGATGGAGCATTCCTGATGAAAATGGATTCTTTAGAAGCCCCATGTATGTGGGGCTGAATGAACACTCTTATGCAGTGCATCAGTCTAGCTTCAACCAGATAAACAGTAGTAGATTATATATTAAGAAATTTATTGCAAGATATTTATGCAATTGTGGTGACCGGTTAGGCAATTTCAAAATCTGTAGCCTAAACAGAGGGGCTGGTTTATAGGTAGAATCTCTTCTTCCGGGAAACATTTCTGCCCTTAAAGACTTTCAAATGATTGAACTGTGTCCACCCAGATTGTTAGGATAAATCTCCTATACAAGTCAATGGATTATGAACATTAATTACATCTATAAAATACCTTCACAGCCACACCTACATTAGTGTTGGATTGATTAACTGGGGTCTATAGCCTAGCCAAGTTGAACCATAGAACTCTCATAGGTATAGGGTGATCTTTAGCCTCTCTCATTCTCTCATCCTTTTCCTGCCTGTTATTCTTTTTAAAGCCCTGGCATTCAATGCCGCATGTTTGGATTTATATCTTTATTTTACCATGAAATTTATTGTCAGTTTCCTCTGAACTTGTTTAAAACTCATATAATTTATATCAAAACTCATTACAATTACATAGCATCCTGCAATAAATTCTGCAGTCATTCAATTGGGCTGTTGAGATAGGGCATCAATTCTCTGTCTCTCACTTTCTAATCTGTTACTTGGTACCCATGGATGTACTTCAGAATCATTCAGAAAGCTGTAAAAAGATAATATATGTCATCGTGGGGGAATGTTTTATAAAAAAAGTGTCACCCCCCACCAATGATTTATGTATATATACATATATATACACATATATATATACACATACATATGAAATGTTGAGAAACATTATAATTTCTTGAGTGCTCATCTGTTTTCTCTTCCAAATATAGCTAAATAAAATGTTTTAAAACTCTCCTCCCCCCACCTTTTATTCCCTTTTTGGTGAAAGTGAAGATGGAAGGATTTTCAGAGCAATTCTTTACTCAGAATTCAACCCAAGACAGATTTTTTTGTTTGTTTTTTAAGAAAAGCCAGCATGACATAGTATGTGAAACATCAGTAAACACACAGCCTGGCCTCCCATAAAAGCCCAGGGAAGTTCAGTCCTCAATGTTGTGTGTACTGTCTTAAAATTATACTTCCCCCAAAGCTGCCAATCAATATAAGTTCCCAGGAGAGGCAATATCCAAAGGAAGAAAGTTCCAGCTTTCTTAAGTAAGGAGGACTTTCTGCCCTCATTGAACTGCTTCACATCATGGGAGTGAATCTATTTTTCTTAGATTGTTCTATTTATCATGGTTTTCCAGACAAATAGAACCATATGATATATATGTGTGTGTTTGTGTGTTTGTGTGTTGTGTGTGTGTGTGTGTTTGTGTGTGTGTGTGTGTATATATATATGAAGAAATTTATTAAAGGAATTGGCTGACATGGCTATGGAGGCCAGGAGGTACCTCGATCTGCTGTGTACAAGCTGGAGATGCAGAAAAGAAAAGCCTCTGGTAAAATTCCAGTCCAAGAAAGGGCTGGAGAGCCAGGGCAGCCTGTGGCATGAGTTTCAGCCACATATCAAAGTCCTAAGAACCAAGGGCCTGCTGGTGTAAGTCCTGGAGTCCAAAGGCGTGAGAACCAGGAGATCTGATGTCCAAAGGCAAAAACAGTTGGACGTCTCAGCTTAAGAGCAAAGAGGAAATTCATTCTCCAGGCTACGTGGACTAGTCCATACCCACTTGAATTGGTGAGAGTGGATCTCTTTACTCAGCCTACAGAATCAAATGCTAACCCCTTCCAGAAACACCCAGAAACAATGCTTTACCCAGACATACCCCAAAACAAGGTTTTACTGGTCAAGTTGACACAGAAAAAATTAACCATCCCGATTGTCAATCCTTACCTTAACGTTTTCAGCAGTGTGTGATTGGTTTACATCAGGGGCAAGACTTGACCTTTTCATCCACATAGCTACAGATGAGAGTGGGAAAGGTCAGTGTGGCAGCAAGCATCATGCTGTGCATTAGCAAAACAACTGGAACACTTCAGAGGTGTTCCTTTTATCCTGAGAAATCTGTTTACTTCTATGTATACTTATGGTTTAAATGTATGAGGTCTTACCTCGGATTTTCTTAATTCTTAGGTAAAGAGATAACTTCCCCACTACAACAAGGTTTTCAAGTAACATTTGTTACAGGCAAGTGATATTTATATGCAAAATCATTCAGGGAAAGAAGAATGAAACTCTTTGCTGGGGAAATGCAGTGCAGTTAATGACTCGCTATTGATTAACACTCCCAGGGACCCACCAGGTTACAACAGCCAAGGGTTAGTCTTTTTAGGAAGAGCTAGTTTCAAGCATTAACTGCTATTATAAACTATTTTCTCCACTTCAAAAGGGACCATTGGTTACTATAGTAACAGAAACTATTATAGTAACAATTTAGTCAATTGGATAAGTTCTTTAATAATTTCAGAGAGTTCAACTTTACATGCTAATTCATTAAAGATTTGGTGACTATCTTTATCAGAATAAGCACCAGTAAATAAAAGGGCTGTTATCCTACATTTGTTGAGAGACAAATTATGTAATTTACTACTAAAATATGCTACAAAACACAAATTTCTGTCTTGAGTAAAGGATGCTGATGATAATAATGATAATAATTATAATCATGATGGAAAATGACTTTTGCAGGGAAAGAGGGAAACTTTTCAAATGGAACCCATCATTTTGCTGTTAGCCTCACCAATTAGGATGTCAGTTGATTTTGCTCATGACCAATATAATATTAGCCTTTTAATAATTTAAATATTTAGGATGAAAAGACCAGTAACTCCTGTTGATCAATTTCATCATAAAATAGAACCACAGAAGTGTATTTTGAGTAGTCTAGGGTGCAGGCTTTTCAAAAGGGAAATTGAGAAGGCACGAAAAAGAAAAACTAGAAATCAAAATAATGGGATATATTTGTTCTACTCCTCAAAAAGAGCAGTCCTGAAGTGAATGTTATTCTTAATCTGCCCAAATTTGCTTTTTAAATTTACTTATTATACCACTGATAATATCAAGCCATTTGTATATATAAAATTCTGTCACTAATATGTCCAAGACATCTCTGATGAGGTATTTTCTTCTTTACCGTGTCTGTGATGAGAGAAATTGAGTGTGAGACAGAAAGAGAGATACAGAGAGAATGCCTTTAGGAGGAGAGAGATATGAGGAAAGTATAGACAGCCTTGGATAAGGAATCCATGAGGCAAAAGTTCAAAGGAGGGTTTTGCCCAGGAAACAGAAGAAAAGCATTTTTGAGAGTTATTCGTTGTGAAAGACTTCCATTGCCAAGTCAGAACTTGAAATTTATGAGCCATGGGATATGAACAGAAAGCTTATTCAATTTGCAAAGCTGAATGATTTCAGTAGAATGGCTTAGGTAGAGTTTGTGGCGTCCAGCATAGATACGATATTGCCTTATGTAATGAGGTTATCTCTCCCGAAGAATTAGAAACCATCCCACTGATGTCCATCTGAAAATATTTACAACACACCTTTATCTCTGACATGTTTGCAAAGTTTCTGTCATCATCTCCTCATCCCTAAAATCCTAATGAGATACTCCTTGTATGAAAACAAATACCAAGCATTTTTGTTATATGAGAGGATGTGCCTTCTTTAAATTTAGTTGTCACTTTATGTTCTTACTCTTTCAAATAAAATTAATCTAATTTCATTCAGGCAATCACTTTAGAGTTAAAACAAGCTAGCCATCCTGTAAGAGTAAGACACATAATTATGAATAGAGAAGGAATTTAAGAAATTTCAAGTTATATCTTCCCAACCATCCTCAGTAAATCTCCTAAATTTTGTTTCTTTCTTTAATCAGTTGAATTTTCTAGAACTATGTCCTTGCAAAATTATCTCGAAACATAGATTAAGAGTAATGTATCAAGAAAAAATAGGCTGCAAATATAGAAATACTGAAATTTTATGAGTTTAAAATTGGCTTTAGTTTGGGTAGAAATTGTAGTTCCTACGAATTAACTTTCTTAATACAATTTCGATAGAAATAAAGATTGAGGTAGAGCAGGATTTTGTTGGTAAATTAAAACAGAAGATGGACTTGGATTTATGTAGAATATTTTGCTTTTCTTTGGGTATTCAAATAACTACTTCAAGTGCTGGTTAGCACATGCACTGTGCCTTGCAGCAATTTTCCTGATAAGATAAAAATCTGGAGGATCATTCATTACACTTGAGAAAGGATGAGATATGATAAAATATCAATGATGACTAGACTTTATAGGGAAAAGCTATGATCCTTGTTGTGATCCTAGATTCAATATGAATCTCAGTGACATGTTTTAATGTCTTGCATTACACAATACATGAAAAATGAGTATTGATACTGAGAAGAGGAAGTAAAACCACACACCAGTCCTCCCATTAAAATAGAGATTAATACAAACAAGTGAAGAACGTTCAGATGCTTAGAACTTTAATTTTCATGGGATATTAATTTTTATAACACAATTCAGGACCTTTTAAAAAGTAAATTAGACTTTATTCAACCTAGACTTTTGCATTTAAATATATTTCTATCCTTACATAAAAGTTGAAAAGGCTGTTCTTCCTATTGGAAGTAGTTGTATTATATTCTAAAGTTTCAGCTTTATTTCTCAGATAATAATGTTTCCTTATTTGAATAGGTAGACTTTGAGTTAGATCTCTGTTTAACCCAACAAATTAGGAACTTTACATGGAATGTTACTTCAAGGAGTATAATGTATCTTTGGAGGATGTAATATACCTACATCCTCCAGAGAGACAGAGCGAGAGAAAGAAAGGAGAAACTGAGCCTGGTACCCAGAGAAGGCAGAAAATAGAACTGTTCAAGGACTTAGAGCATCAGGGTTGATTTGTCTTGGTGAAGGAAGCTGTCAGAATTTTGGAGTTTTGGAAATACAGTGTCAGAGGAACAATGAACTGGAATTCCCTTTGTGGCTCATCAGGTTAAGAACCCTACATACTGTCCTTGAGAATGCAGGTTTGATCCCTAGCCTTGCTCAGTGGTTTAAGTATCTGGCATTGCAATGGTATGGCATAGGCCTCAGCTGCAGCTCCCGTTCATCCCCTAGTCTGGGAACTACCAAATTCAGGAAGTGCGGCCATAAGAAGAAGAAAAAAAAGGAAACAAAAAACTAAAAACAATGAACTGAGGGTCTTCTTTCATTTTCATATAGGTCATATTTTCAGCTATAGTTCCAATTCTAATGTACCGTCCGACAGAAGGTACAAGCAGTTCTGCTTTTTGGAAGAGGTTGTAATCATGGTCCTTCTTGATTCTTCCTTGTAGTGGACTCACGGCTGGTCATTAGTGGGACCATTTCTTTTTCACTTCAGTTGTCTTTTAACTAACATAGATTGCTATTACCATGGTATCATAGGTATCATGTTACTTAGTCACGACAAAGTATTTCTAAATTTTAGCAGATTCATTATCCTGGGCACTCTACTAAAATTTCTCTCAGATGGTATTTCATGCCAGCAATTACCTAGATACTGCAGCAGTTTCTCCTGTACCTTGAGAAACATGAATCTTAATAGGAATTAAAATAGGGCAGGCCAATATCATAATGCAATGTCGCAAGTGCTAAAGCAATGAGGTAATAATGTGTTACCTATACTTACATAGGTAAGTATACTTAAATAAATATAATAGGATAAATATAATAATATACTTAAATATAATAGGTATGAACTGTCCTACAATAGTGGGGTTATATATTATTTATAGTTTCTTAAAAATATAACAAATAAAAGTATAGGGAGGAGTTCCCACCGTGGCTCAGCAGACACGAACCCAACTAGTATTCATGAGGTTGCCAATTCAATCCCTGGCCTTGCTCAGTGGGTTAAGGATCTGACATTGCCTTGAGTTGTGGTGTAGGTTGTAGACAAGGCTCAGATCTGGCATTGCTGTGGCAGTGGTATAGGCCAGCAGCTGCAGCTCCCATTCGACCCTTATCCTGGGAACCTCCATATGCAAAAACATATTTCTTGCCTACTGCCACCCTCTAGCTGCTCTTCTCCTTCACAGCCAAACTCTTCCAAAATACTGCCAGTATTTCTTATAATTATTCTCCTTTTTCCCATTCTTGAGTTATTTCCATTTGGATATTTTTAAACCGAACCCTGCTGAAAGATTGGAATGAAGGTTTGTCTTGCCAAATCCAGTGGCTGACTTTTCTTCCCCATCTTTCTTCTCAGAGAATTTAGAAGAGGTAAACATCAATCTCTTTGAAGCTTCTCTAGATTCACAGTTACCACATTCTCACTGTGTTCTTCCTTCCTCATGGACTGTTTTTTTTCCAGTCTCCTTTTTTATTAACCTTATATCTTTTGCCCCAATCTGTATAGCAGAGAACTCTATATCCCGAGTCTTTTCTTTACCTCAAACTGTAATCTTTCCTGATCTCATTCAGTCAAAATTCTTAAAGGTCCTCTCCATACACAGTGTTCCCATACATTCATCTCTGTCCCAAGCTCTCCTTACCTCTACACCAGCTCCTTTATCCAACTGCCTGTTCAACATCATACTTTTATGGCTAATATGCATGTCAAAATTAACATATATAAAGAAAAACCCTTTTTTTCTTTAATCCCCCCTTTTTTCCTATTTCAGTAAATGACCTCTTATCTATTTCCTCCAGTCAGAACGCTAGAAAGGATGGATTATTTTTTCCTTTTGCATTACATTTCACACCCAACCTTCCAGAATGCTGTGTCATTTCTACTTCCAAGATAAATTCCAAATGAGAGAGCTTCTAGCTTCTCATTATCTTAGAGATAAAATGTGAGGCCAAAAACCACCACCATCTCTTGACTAAATCATTCCACAACCTCCCAAACTCTGTCTTTCCCTCACTTCCACCCACCTCTTCTACTGTGCATATTTCACTCCTCCAAATAATGTGCAAGGGATTTTTTTTTTTTTTTTTATCAAAGCGCAGTCAAATAGTATCCACTCCCTGGCTTAAAACTTTTTAATGACTTCCAATTACATTTTGAACAAAACCCCTAATCATTGCAATGGCTCTTTGTGACCTGGCCTCTCCTTTTTCTCTCTTTGAGCAGATCCAAAACAATCCATCCACATCTCTCTGGCTCCTGATACTCCAGACCTTACCTTTTTTTTTTTTCACCTGTCTTTTGAACACAACATTTGTATTACCATCTAAGGGCTATTGAACCTGCTGATTCTTCAACCTCAAGAAGCCCTTTCTCTTGGATCTTGGAATGGATGCCTTCTTTTCATTTTCAATTAGATCTCAGTTCCACTGGAACTCATTTAGGAAAATTTTCTCTAATCACACTAAAGTAGGCATCCACATGTGTACCACCTAATCACTTTTTCTTGTGTTTTATTTCTCTGTAGTTAGAACTGAAACTAAATATTTATGCATATTTTCTAATTTTTCCATTAGAGTATAAAATCCATGAAGGCAAACACTTTGTCTTTTTAAAATTGTTGTATCTGCTGTACTTAGAGGAGGGTTTAAACACAGTGATTTCTTATTGAATAAAAGGCTGTATGAATGTGATGAATTTGCTTATTCAGAATGCCAGGAGATATAAAACTTGCTCTACTGGGTCATGACTGTTGTCAGTCTACTTCAGTCTTCAACAGTGTTCATTGATGTGAAAGGTTTATCTGCCTTTACATCATAATCATATTTATCAACTGACATGTATAGGTTCATATTCTAACTTACTCTAATTTCTCTTAAGCAGTATGTTTGTATTTATAATGCATTATGGAGGAATATCTGACTTTTTTAATTTAAAAAATGAATAGTTTATTAACAGAAAAGAGAGCAGGTAGTTTCCCACAATGTTCCTATATGGTTTCAGAGATTCAAAATTCAGTATTCTGTGTTTCAGAGTCTCAGCTCTTCCAAACTTGCATTAGCTTTGTCAGAGGTGACCCACGTAAAATGTAGTTTGCTACATGATTAGATCTCAATGTTTTAAAGACCTTCAGTGAATTCCAAAATTGGTATTTATTCAGCAGCATAAAAAGGAAATACTTGTTTGGGTTTGGTGTTTTACCAAACTATTTATATTTTAGTTTGGAAAGCTAGACTCAATCATTGCAGTAAAAGCTTCAGGATAGATTTCATTTTCTCCTTGCATCTCCAGTCCCCACTAAACTGCTGAAAGTCTAGCATGATCAGCTAGCCTAGGGGAGTCTGTGGACCTTAAATTCACAGTTTATTTTGCTTCTCTGAGTTTTCTTTATGTTGTAATGGTTCACAATTTTTCTTTTTCTTCTTTCTATATTCAACTTAACAAACCACTCAGCCTCAAAAGAATTGTACTGAAGAAGTGAAAGTAAAGTTTCTTTAAAAGAAAATGTCTAGATTCCTGTAGCAAACTGCTAATGCTATGTTATTCTGATTTGCCCTCATTGTTCTTCATACACATATATTGTAGACAGACTGAAGTGACTTAATTTTTTTAAAAAAAGATACAGATGTGTATATCTTAAGTTATGTTTTTTTCATTTTTAAATATAGTTGATTTACAATGTTGTGTCAGTTTCTACTGTACAACAAAGTGACCCAGTTGTATAATATATACATGGTGGCCCAGTTATGTAATATATATACACATAGTTTTATGTATATATAAAACTAGTTTATTTTATATTATTTTCCAACATGGTCTATCCCAATAAATTGGATATAGTTGCCTGTGCTGTACAGTAGGACCTCATTGATTATCCATTCTAAATGTAATAGTTTGCATCTATTAAACCCCAACTCCCAGTCCATCCCACTCCTTCCCCCTTGCTAACCACAAGTCTATTCTCCATGTCTGTGAATCTGTTTCTGTTTCACAAATAGGTTCATTTGTGTCATATTTCAGATTTCTAATCTAAGTGATATCATATGGTATTTGTCCTTCTCTTTCTAACTTACTTCACTTAGCATAAGAATCTCTGGTTGCATCTGTGTTGCTGTGAGGTTTTTTTTTTTTTTGGGGGGGGGAGGGTGGGGGCTGTACCTTCAGTATATGCAAGTTCCCTGGCTAGGGGTCAAATCAGAGCTTCAGCTGCTGGTCTACACCACAGTCACATCAATGCTGGATCCAAGACATGTCTGTGAGCTATGCCACAGCTTACAGCAATGCCAGATCCCTAACCCACTGAGCAAGGCCAGGGATCAAACCTGCATCCTTACGGATACTATGTCAGGATCTTAATCTGCTAAGCCAAAACAAGAATTCCTATTTTGTTGTTTTTTATGGATGAGTATTATTCTGTTGTGTATATGTACATCTTCTTAATCCATTTATCTGTCATGTGACTCAATTTTAATGGAAGAAATATATGGCATTACCAGTCAAAATGTACAAAAGAAAAATACAATTCTGGTTAGAAATTATAATTCAAAGAATTAGAGAGCTTGTAATCAAACAGATTTCTAAATAAAGACATAAAGAGTGAAGTTGATACACATTTTAATTGAGTTTAGTTAAATACAACTATTCAGTATTTCTATAATGTTATAAAAATATACTTGGTTGAAATAGTCATGGCAGCAGAAGATATCTTGAAATTTTGTTTGCTAGTTCTTTTTAAATAATGTAGATATTCAGTATTTCTCTTTTGAATATCTACCTATCATCTTTCACTGAAAGTAAGATATGAATCGCAGTCCTTTAATTTTTTTAAATCATCCAAATTTTAAAATGATATTTTATTAGGGGTGGGAAAAGTTAACTCTCTTAGATAATAGAAGCTTTCATAATATGCCTGTATATCTACACAAGCTTCCCAGTTTTTCCTGTTCACAATCATTTATTGTACGTCTATCTATATTTTAAAGAAAATATAAACTAGAAGACATAAAAGCAAAATACTGCTAGATCTTCATTGATTGTGTTTTGATTTATAAATGACCTTAAAATAATTACTCACCACATAGTCTTTTATTGGATATATGCTTGCTTCTGGACAGATTTAATTTAGTTTCATAGTTCCATTTTCTAAAACCAAGGTCTTCTACCTGCTGCCTTGCTATTTTTATCCTAAGTTTGGATGGATCTGTTCAGGTTGTGAAAACTTGGTATATTTTAGGAAACATTTTTCTTCTATTAAATGATGATATCTTTGTACCAAAAAAGATATATTTGCTTAATAAATTAAAAATAATAGAATAAACAATATATGCTGAATGGATTTGCAGGAATTACAACAAGGGATGGAAAATTCTTTTGGATATTTTCATTTTAGCCTTATTAAATAAAGAGAACAAAAATAATTTATGTCAAACGAAGGGGGGGAACCTTGTCACTTCTGTCACTTAATGGTAAAGAACTATAAAAATAGCTGTTTTATTTTTCGATCCAATGCGAAAAAAAATAGAAGAAATATTTGTGGAAAGTCACAGTTCTTCCTTAAGGAATATAAAAAGTACAAAATATCCAAGAGTCCTTTAAAAAGGTTACATTTTCTTTGAGCTTTCATTAAAGTATCTCTTACCTGGAAGACAGGAAAAATCAGACTCTTGATAAGAATAAAGAAACACTTTGTTTTATTGTTTCACTTTATTGTACTTCACAGATATCCTGTTTTTTGTTTGTTTGTTTTTTAAATTGAAGGTTTGTTGCAATCCCTTTTCAAGCAAGTCTGTTGCTACCACTTTTCCAATCTTATTTGCTCAGTTTGTGTCTTTGTATCAAATTTTGGTAATTCTCACAATATTTTAGTTTATTGTTATTATGTTTGTTCTTGTGATCCATGATCACTGATCTTTGATGTTACTATTGTAACTGTTTTGGGGTGCCATGGATTACTCTCATGTAAGATCACATAATTTAATCAGTAAACATATGTTCTGACTACTCCATCATTTGGCTGTTTTCTATCTTTCTCCCTCTCCTTAAACCTCCCTATTCCCTGAGACACAACAATATTGAAACTTGATCAGTTAACAGTCTTATAATAGTCTTTAGGTGGTTAAGTAAAAGGAAGCGTTTCACTTTATTTTTTTAACTCAGTGAATTTTATTACATTTAGAGTTGTACAAGGATCATCACAACTCAATTTTATAGCATTTCCATCCCATACACCCAGCCCATCCCTTCCCCTCCCAACCTGTCTCCTTTGATAACCATGAGATTTTCAAAGTCTGGAAGCCAGTATCTGTTCTACAAAGTTGATTGTATCCTTTTTTTTAGATTCCACACATGATGTTTGTGTCTCACTCTCTGACTAACTTCACTTAACATGATAATTTCTAGGTCTGCCCATGTTGCTGAAAATGCCATTATTTCATTCATTTTTATGGCTGAGTAATATTCCATTGTGTATATGTACCACATCTTCATTATCCACTCTTCTGTTGACAGACATTTAGGTTGCTTCCATGTCTTAGCCATTATATATAGTGCTGCAATGAACATTGGAGTACATGTATCTTTTTGATTCATGGTTTTCTCTGGGTAGATGCCAAAGAGTGGGATTGCTCTTGTCTCTCACTTTTAATCAAAATCTAGAACTGATTAAGCTTACTGAGGAAAACATGTTGAAAGTTGAAATAGGCTTAAATCTAAGTCCTGAGTTCATTAGCAAAATTGTAAATACAAAGGAAAAAATCTTGAAAGAAATTAAATTGCTACTCTAGTGAACACAAGAATGATAAGAAACTAAAACATTATTGCTGATGCAGAGAAAGTTTTAGTGGCCAGGATAGAATATCAAACCTGGTACCACATTCCCTTAAGCCAAAGTCTTATCCAGAGAAAGGTCTTAACTCTCTTCTTTGAAGGCTGAGAGAGGGAAGGAAGCTGCAGAGGAAAAATATGAACCTGGTAGAGTTTTGTTCATGGGGTTTGAGGAAAGAAGCACCTCCATAACTGAAAGTGCAAAGTGAATCAGCAAGAGATGATATAGAAGAGGCAGCAAGTTATCCAGAAACTCTAAGATGATGAAGGTGGCTATACCAAACAGCAGATTTTCAATATAAATGAAACAACCTTACATTTAAAAATGATATCTAGGACTTCATAGCTAGAGAGGAGAAGTCAGTGCCTGGCTTCAGAGTTTCAAGGAACAGGCTGACTCTTATTACAGGTTAATGCAGCTGGTGACTCTACGGTGAAGCTGATATTCAGTTACCATTTTGAAAATCCCAAGGCCCTTAAGAATTTTACTAACCCTGCTCTGCCTGTGCTATGTAAATGGAACACCAAAGCCTGGATGAAAGTGTATATGTTTACCACATGGTTGGCTAAATAGTTTAAGCCCACTGTTGAGACCTACCGCTCAGTCAAAAGTATCTCTTTCAAAATCTTACTGCTCGTGGACAGGGCACCTGGCCACACAAGAGCTCTGATGAAGATGTATGAGATTACTGCCATTTTCATGCCTGCTAACAAAACATTCATTCTGCAGCCCACCCATCAATGAGTACTTCTGAATTTTGAGTTTCATTATTTAAGAAATCTATTTCTTAAGGCTATAACTATCTTAGATAGCAGTTCCTTTGATGGATCTGGACAAAGTAAATCGAAAAACTTCTGTAAAGGATTCAACATTCTAAATGCCATTAAGAATATTTTGGATTCATGGGAAGAGGTCAAAATGGCAATATTAAGAGAAATTTGGAAGAAGTTAATTCCAACTCTTATAGGTGACTTTGAGGGGTTCATGACTTCACTGGGGGAAGTAACTACAGATGTAGCAGAAATAGGAAACTAGGATTAGATGTGTAGCCTGAAGATGTGACCAAATTGCTGCAATCTCATGATAAAACTTTCACAGATAGAGTTGCTTTCTATGGATGAGTAAAGAGAAGAGTTTCTTGAGATGAAAACTACTTCTGGTGAAGTAGTTGTAAAGAGTGCTGAAATGACAACAAAGAACTTAGGATATTACATAGATTTAGTTGATGAAACAGCAACATGGTTTAAGAGGATTGAGTCTAATTTTGAAAGAAGCTCTACTGCAGGCAAAATGCTATCAAACAGAATTGCATGCTATAGGGAAATCATTCATGAAAAGACAATCAATGTGACATTTCCTTTTTGTCTTATTTTAAGAAATTGCCACAGCTACCAGACCCTTCAGCAACCACTACTCTGATCAGTCTGCAACCATCAACATCAAGGTAAGACCCTCTACCAACAGAAAACTTACAACTTGCTCATCGTTAGGACTTTTTAGCAATAAAGTAAATTTCAATTAAGATATGTACATTGCTTTTCAGATACAATGCTGTTGCACAGTTAATAGTGTAGTGAAACACAACATTTGTATGCACAGGGAAAGGAAAACAAAACAAAACTGTGTGACTTGCTTTATTGTGATGTTCATTTTATTGTGGTGATCTGGAACGAAATTCTCATTATCTCCAAGGCATACTTGTATTTAAAATTCGGTAAAAATATCTGCCAGACGTGTGTCAAAGAGAGTAAAAAAGAACAAAATATTTGGCAAGATTTAATACAATGTACAGTATCCTTTAGCTTAAAAATCAACCCTTGACAACCATTCAGCCATGTATGCTGTGTATGCCTCTGTGTGCCTGTTTACACCTACATGTTTTGCTGTGAAATACATGGAGAAATTTGAATCAGAATCTGAAAAACATTATCCAATTGTAGAATTACTCAGTAGTAACCAAGTAACTCCAAAATACTTAAACTGATGATATTCTGTCTACACTTATACTTTGAGAACTAAGAAGTCTGTCTAGCTCTGAATTTTGGTGAGGGAAAATAATTGTATTGTTAGTAATGAACTTGGTAGAGATACTCATATACAACTTTACGAGTAGTAATTTTGGTGTCAAAAGTAATTATCTCTCACAATTTTATTACTTTAATTCTATTAAATTTATAATTCCTTGAATACCTTGAATATTTTTGTATCATGTTTTCAATGTATTTTTGAACTAAGTTCCTTTATTTCCACCAAAGGTTGTGAAGTGTATGTATACACACACACACACACACACACACACACATATATATTTGTAGATTATTGTAAATATATATAAAATATGATATTATGTATGTGTTTATATATGTAAAAATACACATGTAAACATATAGATGTGAATATATGTGTGTGTGTATATATATATACATATACATATATATACATATATATATATGTATTTGGATTAGCAGATGGATTTAGCTTTCTGAATCAGGTTTTATTTCACCAGTTAAGACACAACAAAATAATAAAATCACATGTGAAATCTCTAATAGAAAGAAATTTAAATCCTTTTTCTCAGATTAGGATCACAATAGCCTGAGAACTGAGTTCCTCTCATAGGATCTAATAGCTAACTAGTTAAAGTGAGAGCCAATAATGTCAGCCATAACATCTCTTTCTTTCTTCTGGGCTTATAAAATGGTCTTTTAGCATTAACACGCTAACATGGGTGTTTGCTTCCCTGCGGATATACTAGAAAAAAACAGAGAAGGCCCTTTTCTCTCCATGTAGCTGTTCTAAGACTCCAAGGAATGAACCGTTGTGAAAATTCAGTTAATTGCCTTATGTGTGGATTTCTTGTCATATGCTTTATTATATTACAGAGGTCTCTTTCCTGGAGGAACTCCAGCCACTCCCGCACTTTAAATGAGACATTCAGCAGCCCCCCATTTCTCAATCTTTATTAACTAAGATGGAGAGCATTTCAGAGGATGTTAATGCTGCTCGTAGTTACACAGGTAACTTTCAACAATCCTTTCTGCTCTCTCACACTCTTCCTTGCTGTAGCTTTGGGGACTTTGTTCCAACCGGCAGTAGTAACTAATCATCATGCTTTGATGTTTAAATAGTATTTATATGACTAATGGGGGATATATCCATAGATAATAGATATTATGCTGATTGACTTATATGACCCAGCTCACTTAGTCTCCAGGCTAAATGTGAGGGAGATCCTTTCATTACCTGCATTTCAGAGATAAGAAACGGACACTCAGAATGTTATGTAACTTATCAGAGGTAGCAGAGTTTGTGCTAGATAGAGGATTTGAACATGTGATGATGTCTGATTCAGAAACTAGCTCTTAATGCTTCCCAGTTAGTTAGAAAAAGAAATATTGAGTGTTTAGTTATTTGCATCCGGAGTCTAGGAAATGGGAACAGATAGGAATGAAATATCAAACACCCAGCTTGGGCGCTAGGTATGTGAAGAAGCTACAAAGTCAGGATGAGTCACATAAATTAAAGGCATGGATGGGGTGAGATTCTGTGGTGTTTATGGACTTATATTGTGATTAAAACCCTACAGAAGCTGTAAAATAAATTCTAGTTACTCAACATGTCTGTTTCTCTCTCTTTTTTGTTTATTTAGTATATCAAAATCCCTAATTATTCTTCATCACAGTCTGGAAGAATTTTCAAAGAGTGTTTGCTTTGATAGACTCAGAATAAAATCCCTAAATGAATCTAACATTGCTAGTAGTAAAAACAGCTATTTGCAAATGCTAAGTAAATATGTATTACCTATAGGTAGAGCTTTCTAAATATGATTTCCTTTCTGTTTGACTTATTTTGTGAACATGTGAATATAAGAAAGACACTGTTGAGGCATGTATTTCTCTTTAAAAAAGAGTATCAGGGATGGATGAAAATCGTGGTTGGGGTGTTCACATTCTACTCTTTACAGCAATGAAGTCTACAGTACAGACCATCAAATTGTCCCCTTGCTCATTTTACCAAACTGAAATAGCTGAAAAATACCTTAGTGATATATGCTTTGGGCATTAGAAAACCAACCAATGCCAGTTTTTGAAAATGTTATATTTTATGCTAAACTCCCCTCAATAGCCTAGAAGGTGGCATTGCACTTTATTTTGATTCTGACAATGCAGGCACACAAACTCGCAAAAAATACAAACAAAAATCCTCCGCATTTGACTTGCTATACCTTTAATGCTATACCTACAGTGCTACACTAGAGGGCAGTGCAGCTATTATCATTCTGACCTGCCAAGTTTTGATCACATTTCCTGATGCTGTTACAGAATAGAGAAAGCACACATTAATTTAAAATAAACTGCACGCATTTGTTTTAAAAGCACTTAGCTTGTACCTGATGGTTAATAAATGTGAATCGCTTGGAGCTCTGATGCACACAGAGTAGTGAACATAATGCATTTGATAGATTTTTTTTTTTTTAAAGAAAAACGGTGAGGGTGTAGACAAATAGAAACAAACTTTTTTCATTTGCCTAATACCTTAAGGGAAAAAAATCAGAAATAATGAAGAACAATTATGAACAAGCTGGTAGCTATACGTTTACATTTAAATGAAAATAGCACACAAGAAAAGATGTGTTTCAAATAGTTTCCATTTTCTCATTCGAAATGCAAAAGAGCAATTTGTATTTATATTAACTTAGGTGGATGCCTCTGGTGTGTTTCATCCTTCATAAAGGTTTCTTTCTATTTACCTTGGCAATGGGCATTTGGAACTTGAGACTGAGGCAGTGCAAAGACTTCTTCAACATGAAGCGGAGAAGGCTTGTTACCAGCTGAGGGATAAAAGAGCCAGGTGACTTGAACACCCTTCATGAAGGAGAATGGGGCAGAGTGGAACCAGGCAATATGTTAGGACCTTATTCCCTTTCACTGGCAAAACTTAAAAGAATAAATTTATAAACACAAGCCACAAGAAATAAAAACATCCTTTCGTTCTATTTCCTGCAGTGACAAGAGATATATATTCTAGATTGTAGACAGAGCTGCCTTGGAGATAAATTGTCTGATTTCAGCATCTCAGCAATGGATAATAGATTCCCCTCAGAACCACATAATTAAAAAATGACATTTCTAGTACTTTGTGCCAACTCAGTACTGATGCTGCCCCTGGCTTCCAGGCCTGAGAGCCCTGCAGGGTACAACCAAACAAATTTTGCATTATTCAGTGGGACAATGTAAGGTCGTGTTAACAAAAAAAGTTCTTTCTAGGGGTATAAGAGGACTTTATTACATTCTTCTCTACACATGGTTCCTTCTGCTTTTATTCTTTCTTTCTTTTTTAATCATGCCAACAAGAAAAGGATATGAATGATGAGGTTAGGATATCCACTTATGACTAGTTAGAGAAATGAAAGAAACCATATGTGACTAGCAAAATAAATTAGAGAGCCACATTTTTAGCACTTTTTTTCTCCAAACAGAAATTCAGAATCTTTCAAAGGTGAGGCCAAATGGTATAAGAAAACATGTAAATCATAGTGCTTATTAGATCCATATCGTTAGATAGCTTTTGGATGAGAAGGTTAATTCTTATATGGTCTTCCCCTGCTCCCAGAAGTTTCCTGAAAGGCAATTGATTACAGTCTGAACAACAGCTCTTTATGGGCCTTTCAGTTCACTGTACATCTCTAAAAAAGTGTGTGCTAGACAAGCCTCCAATTAACAGGTACTAAAGTGTAAATGGATTTCCAAATGTCACATAGCTGGTAATTAATGAAACCAGGACTAGGAATGGATCTCTCGTTTCCTATTTCAGGTGTTTAATAACCACCAATATTCTGCAGGTGTCTTTAGTTCATTTAAAAAAAAAACCTACCTAAGAACATTCTGTTTTAAAGACAGTATGACTCCTTAAATGCATATAATGCAATGATTTTAAATGTTGGTGTTTGAACCCCAAATTTTAGAATTTTAGGATCCCTCAAACCAGGGTTTCAACCCTAGGATCGCAAGTTATTGGCCTGTGACACTAAGTATTTCACTAGACCTTTCATAAATTCATTGTTCTTACGAGCAAAAGCAAGTATGGTTAACTGGACTGGACAGTCTATCTCTCAGATATATAAAGAGCATATAAAACGTATCTCCTACTAACTGCCAGAAAAATGCAAAGGAAAACGTTTATAGCACTCAATCAATATAGTGCCTAGAAATCACCATGGCAGGTTAGGGATTGAGGACAAGTTTTTCTGGTACAATGTCCCCAGGACCCCATCTGACTTGCATTTATGATTTGGGTAATTTGGGGCAGTGCTAGCAATCATGTGCTGTTATTGTAGAGACCCTGTGAAAATTATAGGGTGGATTGGTATGATCTTGGCCCAGGCGCTGGTATCTAATAAGCTCTCAAGAAATACACAGGCACACAAAATGTTTATCCCTATCATTTAAAATCCATCAGGGTTCACGACTTCTACTCCATACATTGTAATGGATTGTGGATGCAGAAAACAGACCATCAGGATTCAAATTCAACTCTACTTATTAACTGTATGACTTTGACATTGGATTAAATTTTCTGCTGACTTTTTTTTTTTAACAAAATCGGGATGATGGAGTTCCCGTTGTGGCTCAGTGGTTAATGAATCCGACTAGGAACCATGAGGTTGCAGGTTCAATCCCTGGCCTCGCTCAGTGGGTTAAGGTTCTGGTGTTGCTGTGAGCTGTGGTGTAGGTTGCCGACACGGCTCGGATCCTGAGTTTCTGTGGCTGTGGCAAAGGCAGGTAGCTACAGCTCCTATTAGACCCCTAGCCTGGGAACCTCCATATGCCGTGGGTGTGGCCCTAGATAAGGCAAAAAGACAAAAAAAAAAAAAAATTCGGGATGATTTAACAACCCTTGCTGGGTTGTTAAATTAATATATTTGGTAGAATGAATGGCATGTTTAAATATTCAATGGAAATTACTCTGAATTGTAGAAGTAACAGTAGCAGTATATTTATTCTTATATTTACCTATGGGAAGGTAAACATCTCATCAAAAGCACACTAATCTATTTACTTCTATAGATATAAGAACTATGAAATACGATATTCTATTGAAGCATAGGGAATGGAAAAGAAAATGGTGGTATAAAGAAATTTTTTATAATGATTTTTATTTTTTCCATTATAGCTGGTTTACAGTGTTCTGTCAATTTTCTACTGTGCAGCAAGGTGACCCAGTCACACATACATGTATCCATTCTTTTTTCTCACATTATCATGCCCCATCATAAGTGAGTAGATATAGTAGATATAGTTCCCGGTGCTATAAGATCTCATTGCTTATCCATTCCAAAGGCAATAGTTTGCATCTATTAACCCCAGATTCCCAAACCCCCTCACTCTTGGTAACCACAAGCCTTCTCCATGTCCATGATTTTCTTTTCTGTGGAAAGTTTGATTTGTGCCATATATTAGATTCCAGATATGTGATATCATATGGTGTTTGTCTTTCTCTTTCTGACTTACTTCACTTAGTATGAGAGTCTCCAGTTCCATCCATGTTGCTGCAAATGGCATTATTTTAGCACTTTTTATGACTGAGTAGTATTCCATTGTGTATGTATACCACATATTCTTAATCCATTCATCTGTCAATGGACATTTAGGTTGTTTCCATGTCTGGGCTATTGTGAATAGTGGTGGAATGAAAATGCATGTGAGTGGGTTTTTTCAAGGAAAGTTTTGTCTGGATATATGCCCAAGAGTTGGATTCCTGGGTCATGTGGTAGTTCTATGTACAGTTTTCTAAGGTAAATCCGTACTGTTTTCCATAGTGGTTGTACCAATTTACATTCCCACCAACAGTGCAGGAGGGTTTCCTTTTCTCCACATCCTCTCCAGCATTTGTTATTTGTGGACTTATTAATGATGGCCATTCTGACTGGTGTGAGGTGGTACTTCACAGTAGTTTTGATTTGCATTTCTCTAATAATCAGTGATGTTGAGCATTTTTTCATGTGCTTGTTGGCCATCTGTATATCTTCTTTGGAGAAATGTCTGTTCAGGTCTTTTGCCCATTTTTCCATTGGGTTGTTGGTTTTTTTGCTGTTGAGTTGTATAAATTGTTTGCATATTTTAGAGATTAAGCTCTTGTCAGTTGCATCATTTGAAACTACCTTCACCCATTCTGTAAGTTGTCTTTTTGTTTTTATGGTTTCCTTTGCTGTGCAAAACTTGTCAGTTTGATTAGGTCTCATTTGTTTATCTTTGCTTTAATTTCTGTTCATTTGGGAGACTGACCTTAGAAAACATTTGTAAGGTTGATATCAGAGAATGTTTTCCTATGTTCTCTTCTAGGAGTTTGATGGTTCTCTTCTGGGAGTTTGATGGTGTCTTAAAATAAAAAAAACGAGAGAGAGAAATTTGCATTAGTGAATACAAATTAGTGTTTTAAAATCAAATAAAATACTGAAGATAAAAAAAAAGAAATTTTCCTTAGATGGAAGTTCTGTGCGTCCACAGGGAGATAATCTTACTCTCTTCCTGAACTAGTGATAGGCCAGCGTGATAGAAAATTAGTTCCATGGTCTGAATATTAGTGCCCACCACCAAATACATATATTGAAATCCTAATGCCCTATGGTGGTTTTAAGTCAAATAAATCAATTGGTTTTAAATCATAATCTTATATTTCTTAAAAAATTGCATTATTAAAATATATATGAACAATATTATTCATTTCAGCACCTATAATAATTATAAAATATTGGATACAACCTAAATACACATGCATAGGAGAATACATAAATTAAATATAGGTATACATAATTGAGTACAATTCAACTATAAAATGAAGGTAGATTTCTATGAACAAATATGTACTAATTTCAATAAAATATTTTTAAACAATAAGGTACAATAGGGTATTTATAATATGCTTCACACAGGAAAGATAGAAGCATAATAAACTAAGTACGTGTATTGTTATTTGTGAATAAAAAATTTGGGAATGATAACCTGTCAGATACCAACAGGGAAAGAGTTAAAACAGGAAGACAGGAATGGGGCCGTGGATATGGTGTAGTGTGGATGAATAGGAAGCATCAATTTTTGGAGTATACTTTTAGGAGAGCTATGAATCTATAGTTATGGTAAGATTTCACATACCAAAATGGAGATTTAAAAGAAGTTAAAAGTCCACCACGGTGTGAGGGAAATCTATAATGGAATTCAAGCAGTTGATATGAACCTAACTATATTACCAATGGGTAGCAGAACCACACTAAAGAGCATGGAGAAATGAAGAGCTATCTTAAATACATTTGAAAGGTGGTATTTTGACAGAATACCAAAGGGCTAAGGTGAAAAAGAAGAGATGCAAATACTGTACTCTAGTTACTAACTTTATTTTTCACAGAAATAAGGGTTAACAAAAATGAAATTACTTTTTGTGTATAGTAGAATTAAATAGATCAATATATTATTGATAGTGTGATCCAGTTTTCTGTCAGACAAAGAAGGGACAGTTAAAAGTAGAGAAGATCTCATGATATTGGATTGGAATCTATAGCATATAAAGTCTTGGTTTGTAATGTGTAAAAAAAGGAATGATAAATACAGATGTGTTGATATGTATATATACATATATATTAGTTAGATATATAGTATATTTAACCAGACTTTTCAATATTCAATATCTTAACTCTATTGAGAGAACCTAGTATTAATGGTAACACAATAGCAGTGAGCATACCAGGCAATCGGATCTTGGTTTCTAAATGCTATTCTCCAAGTAAAAACAATAATGTGAGTTTTCTGTGGAGAACTTCATTGGGAAGAAAAATGTAAGTGGAGCCTGGGATATAGTGCAAAAAAGTAGCCTTCAAACAATGATGGGGTATGTAAAAAGGACACAGAAACCAATTTAAAACATCAATAGCCTAGGCTGAAATAACACAATAAATAATGATAATATTGGATTCTAAGTCACAAAACAAATATTTCAGAATTTATACTGACATGAACAAATAACTGAATAAACAAACAAATGAGGAAGAAAACAATAACTCCTCTTTATAGTAGAATTACAATTAGGTAACATGGAAGGAATAAGTGAAGTAGAAAATCATCATTGGACAAACACTATGGTATAATGGCTGTAGGCTAAAATCACCAATGATAGCTAACATTACTGGACAAAATAATGATGTTACCTTATATGTTGCATAGTTATAACACACTGCATGCAATATACCTGTTAATTACAAAGGGAAATATTGTAAATTTAAAGTGAAAAAAGATTAGGAGATAATAAATACTGGTGAGGATGTGGAGAAAAGGTGACCCTTGTACCTGTTTGTAGGAATGTAAATTGGTGCAGCCACTATAGAAAACAATATGGAGGTTCCTAAAATAATAAAATAGAACTACCATACAATCCAGTAATTCCACTTCTAGGTATTTATTCTAAAAAACAAAAACACTAATTTGAAAAGATGTATGCACTCTATGTTCATTGCAACATTATTTACAATAGCCAAGATATGGTAGCAAACTAAATGTCTGTTAATATATGAATGGATGAAGAAGAAGCAGTAGATATATACAATGGAATATTAGCCATAAAAAATAAAATCTTGCCATTGCTATCTAGAGAGTATTATGCTAAGTGAAATAAGTCAGACAGAGAAAGACTATATAAAAGACTAAATACTATATGATCTAACGTGTAGAATCTAAAAAGCAAACAAAGCAAAATAGAAACAGATTTATCGATACAGAGAGAAAACTGGTAGTTGTCAGAGGGGCAGGGGATAAAGAGACAGACAAAAGAAGAGAAGGGGATAGAGACATACACATTTCCAGTACCAAACAAATAAGTCACGTCATGGGGATGTAACATACCACATACAGCATAAGGAATATGATCAATAATACACTAATAAGTTTGTGTGATGATCAATGGTTACTAGACTTATACTGGTGATCATTTTGCAATGTATTTGATTGTCAAATCACTGTGCTATACAGTTAAAACTGAAATAGTGATTTTAAAATTCAATTATTTTTGTAACATCAGTGAAGTGTAATGTATGTCTTACCTCAAGTTTGTAAAATAGGTAGCATTGTTTTCCCCATTTTAAAGAGGTGTCTATTAGCAATTAGAGGATTAAATTATTTGCCTAAACACAAAGTCCAAAGTTGTTCTCTGTATACTGAAAGCAGCTTTTTTTATCGAATACCTAATAAGATACTTTGCATACGTTATGGGAAATCCCTGTAATACACCAATAAAAATGACTAATATCCTTAGTTAAGTATCAAAAACTAAATTCAAAGAAGGGCTAGGTAATAACAATAATAACAGGTAACTTAAATGAGCATATTTATGGTTCTACTTCAGAACCATAACTGTTGCTATTCACTTCACCTGAGGACACACACCTGATTCAAAACTCTACATTCTTTTCTATATATCATGTTGAATTCATACCTAAAAGGGGTTAATAGAAATTTTAGTTTACCATGTATCCTTTATTAAAATATAAACAATGAACAACAGATATCAGTATAGTCATGATTAAATGAATAATATATGTTTTTAATTCTGTAAAGTAGATAGAAGTAGATAGTATTATTTTCCTTAAGGTTGAACACACATGCACACAATCAGACACATACACACAACTGATCCATGACAACTAAATGAACGTAAACACCCAAAACTTGTTCTTCATTTCTTTATCTATAAATTCCTCTCCATGTGTTATTTGGTGTATGTTCTAGTGACAAGCAACGTTCTGGCCATAACCCAGTTGCTATTTTACATAATAGAACTAAGTCTGAGCCTTGACCTCTGCTTAGTTTGGAAAATCAACCTTCTCAGTTTTTTTTTTTTGCTGCACTTGAGTGCCTGTTGGCCAAACATTTGTGTGAAGAACTGAGGAAAGTTCTCTGAAAGACAAAGAGGAGCAGACAGAGAAGCTTAGACAGACTCAATTATTAGTGTGAAAGTGGATTCAGAATAAAGCACTGGATTTAATTTTTCCCAGATGTACCCCTGAAAGAATGGGAATCACATTTGGGTCCAGGTCAGTGAGGATTAAGGGGAGGAAACAATGTTAGGGAAAAAAATTAATAAATTCTTTTCACTCTTAAGTGAGAAACAACAGAAAAGGGAGGGACTCATCTCTGTACACCTGTTAATCACATAATGTCATTGTTCCACTGAGGCTCCAAGCGTTCGGTGATTGTTGATGTACTGGTCTCCAGGGTTCTAGGAGCACCTGTCCCCTGGGGGCAGGTTTTCAATGCAAGTGCCAGAGACTGCTGTGTAGAATCCTTCATAAGACTGGGCACTGTGGAAGCCTCTCCAAGAAACATGACCTAGGGCGATGGGAGGAAGAGAGAGAGGGAGCGTCAACACGTGATAGAGGCACAACACCAGGCCTCCTACAACTCTCCAGTGTCCAGAGACTCTCCAGAAAAAAATTGAGTGGAACTGTACTGAAGAGTTTAGTGAGCACCTTTTAAGTTACTACTGAGAGAAAATCCAATACAATAAGTTTTATAATACTTAATGCATTCACTCTCAGTGGCCTTGGAAAACAGGAGATACCAAATACTGAGTTGCTGCTCTTTTAAAAGAAAAAAAAAATTTGTGGTATATTTTTAATCTAATAAATATAATCTTATCCTTTCAGTGAGTGAAGATACAGTAAATTAACCCTCAAATATCTTGTCGCTTAAATTGAAAAGTTTGGACATAATTTAGCCAAGCAGTTCTCTTCATGTAGTCATTTATCCAGAGCCCAAATCTGAATGAGGCTCTATAATCTGCTATGTACAGCTTCCAAAACTGCCCTGGACGTTGTCTTCTTCCTGATAGCCAAGTGGGAATGCGGAAGAATGGGTTGCATATGGGAAGATTTTATAGGTCAAGCTTAAAAGTAGCATGTATCTCTTCTGTCTGCCTTCTGCTGGTCAGAAAACACTTCCTGTGTGACCCTTCAATGCTTTGGAGCTGGCCAATGGCATGTGTGACCTAAGATGTAAAAGATACAGATTTTGGCAGAGAGCCAGCAGGCTCTGTCACACTCAACAAGTATACCTTAACTTAGTTTTTCTTTTTCTTTTTTTTTGTCTTTTTGCCTTTTTCTAGGGCCGCAGTCTAGATATCAATGGATCTCATTCTCTGTTTATTCCCAAGATCTGGTCCAACACCTGAAATTTGGAAATAGCTCAGTAAATATTTAGAGATGAATCCAAGACTCACTGTATAAACTTTGGTCTCAATCTATCTGAGTTTCTACTCACTCATCTGTAGAATTGTACCAGTTCTATAGTTGTTGTAAGAATTAATTAACCTGGTTTATTTACACTATCTGACACATAAATAGGCCCTCAATGAATTTATCAGTCAGCATTGAAGAACTGTATAGGGAAAACTCACTGAAAAAAAAAATCATCTATTCCAAAGTAGAATTCTCTCTGCTCAGGAAGAGAAATAAATGGGTTAGACTCGTCTATGAGTGAATAAAGAACACATATAAAAATAAGAATAATAGACAGACTGAAACTTCAAAGGTTGGGAGATTGGAAAATATCCAAAATGAAGCTAAAGAAACTTGAACTGAAATGAGTAAAGATCTAAGCAACAAAATGAAAAGAACATTGTACAAGAAGTGTCCATAAATCTAAGGAATGTTTCTGGTTCAGAGGGAGCAAGAGATCAGCAAAGAAGCAGATAGACAGTGAGGAATGACAAAGATTGTTCTGTGATAGAAGCAGCTGAGCTATCATAAAATCAAAAATAATACTTTCTCTTCAGGATAATAAAAGAGAGTAATGGAGAAGAGATGCAGAAAACACAGGTTCAACTTCCAGAAGAAGCTTTAAGCATTGATTTTGAAATCTATCAATCTTAGGTCCAAATAACAGATTAAAAATTAAAGATTATGAGACCTTGACTGAACTCTCAGAAAACTCAAGAATTCATGAGAAATAAGTGAAAATGTTGTAGTGACTACTTTAGGACAAGCTTCTTAAAAATATACAGTAATATGGTAAACTTTTTTCTTAAATAGCACTTAGGGCTGCACTTGTGGCATATGGAAGTTTCCAGGCTACAGGTCTAATCAGAGCTATAGCTGCCAGCCTATGCCACAGCCACAGCCACATGGGATCCGAGCCACTTCTGTGACCTACACCAAGTTTGTAGCAACATCAGATCCTTGTGCCACTGAGCAAGACCAGGGATTGAACCCACATCTTTATGGATACCAGTTGGGGCTCTTAGCCCAGTGAGCCACAACAGAAATTCCTCAAACAATAATTTTCAAGATGTGCTTCATTTGAAAAGAAAACTTCTGTACCACCCTGACAATCTTTTCCTCATTTTCAGATAATATATATTTTAGTGTTAGTATTGCATGATCTGTAATAGATATCTGAGACAACTTTAGTGGAAATTTAATAAATTCTTCCTGGTGTTGACCTACATTACTCATGAGCTATTTCTTAAAATAATAAGGTACCAAATCAGAGGTTGGTAAACTTTGACCAGTAAACCATATTTGGCTGATCAGCTGTTTTTGAAAATTCAGGTTTATTATAATGCAGCCTCACACATTCTTTCACAAGGAATTTTCCAGACTAGGAGTCGAATTGGAGCTGCAGTTGCAGGCCTACACCATAGCTACAGCAATACTAGATCTGAGCCACATCTGTGACATATGCCGCAACTTGCAGCAATGCCAGACCCTTAACCCACTGAGCAAGGTCAGGGATCGAACCAGCATCCTCATGGACACAATGTCAGGTTCGTAACCTGCTGTGTCACCATGGGAACTCCCTTTTTTTATAGTCTTTGTCTATTTTTGTTATGATGATTTATCGTCATCAGACAGTTTTTCCACTATGGGAACCCAGTATTCTGTAGCACCACGTCTGATGGGGTAGTCTGCTCATCGGCCTCTCAAAAAATCTTTTAAGATTTCCTTTCAAAACTTCCTGATGCTTCTTCCTGCACCTCAGAAATACATACATAGAGATAGACAGGCAGACAGACATGCATATTTTCTAAATTTATCTGGAAAGTTTTACAGGTATTCAAAGAAAAAAACAACATACTACTCACAGGCACAAGATTAGTCATTTTGCTTTCTGAAGTCCCAGCTTTAGTAGATTCTGTTTAAAGAATCTTCTAGAAACTGTAATTTTGCTTTCACATAGAGACACAGAGCATGCTTTGTTTCATCATTGCTGCTCTTCATCTAAAGTGTGAAATAGTTTTTTGTTCCCCTATCACTATTTGTCCTCCATGCTTGCATTCCATCATTTTCTTCAGCTAGTCACATCTTTGTGACTTTATGATAACTCTTCATTTTCCCCAAGATAAAGTCTAAATTGTTTAATTAGGCATTAAGGTATTTGCATTGTGTGACCTGAATTCATCTGTCCTGGTTTGTCTCTCACTACCTTTGTATACTTACACTGCGCTCTTGCCATACATCATGGAATATTTCTCATGCCTCCAAGATTGTGCATCTTCTGTTTTTTATGCTTCAAGGAACTTATGCATCGCCACATGCATAATACCATTCATCATTCATTTCTTTACTCCCTCCCATTCATCAGATATTTATTGACCACCTGCTCTGTTTCTGGTACCATGAAAAGCCTGGAGGGAAAAAGAGGAACAAATATACATTGTCTCAAGGAACTAATAATCCAGAGGGAGTTTCAGGCATGTAAGCATTTGATTGGAATACAGCACTATAACTATATTAAGAGAAATGTACATTTTTGAGAGCAGAAGACATTGTGTATAACAATTTTTTATAAGAAATATCCTTATTCAGAATACTAGTGAGGCGTGGATCCCATCAAAAGTGGCACCTAAATAGTTGACATTACCCAGAGTAGTGTGTATCTACCTGCTGGATTCTCTTTGAATTCCTACCATTTATTTCCTGTCCTTTATGTATAGCTAATGGATGTTTGCACCTAAATATATAGCCAGAATCCCACAGATTGGTAGCTCCACATCTGAAGTCATCATTGTATCTACCAGATGTGGTCTTTCTAGGTAAATGCTTTCCTTCCTCTCTTTCTCTTCCTTCCTTCCTCCCTCCCTTCCTTCCTTCGTTTCTTTCTTTCTTTCTCTTTCTCCCTTCCTTCCTTTCTTTCTTTCTCTCTCTCTCTTTCTTTCTTTCTCTTCCTTTCTTCCTTTCTTTCTTTCTCCCTCCCTTCCTTCCTCCCTTCCTTCCTTCCTTCCTTCCTTCCTTCCTTCCTTCCTTCCTTTCTCTCTCTCTCTCTTTCTTTCTTTTTCTTTCTTTCTTTCTTTCTCTTCCTTTCTTTCTGAATCCCCTATCTGTAAAGTCAAAATCTTCTTTTGAGTCATGTAAACATAACATATATACACCTGTACACATGCATGCACATACAACTTAAATTTCACTTAAGTCTGAGTGACCTAGGCTAGTCTGTTACACTCATTCATAAATATCTATTCTTTTCACAAAACTGGTCTCCATAGAATTAGGTACAGCATAAAAAAAATAAGTATAATCCCTATTCCTCCCAATCCATTATACTATGGCTGTTTGTAGCTATCTGAAGAGTAAACCACTCTGTTTCTAATGCAGAGCCTAGTCTCTAGCACAGACTAAATATCCAATAAGTAATTATTTGATGAAAAAAACATTTTTTTATGTCTGATGATTTTTATAGATTTGCTGAAATTACTTCAAAATAAACCCTGCAATGATACATTTTGCCCTGATTTTTATAAATTTAAATTTTCCTTTTTTTAATCTATTTGATACAGAGAAGTCAAATTACATCTCTTGAAGCACTGTTCAGATTCACCTGACTAATTAAAACATGTTCAAACTTTTACATTAATGAAAGAAAAATATCTGAGTTTTTAAGGCTGATAATCAAAGACTTAAATATTCCTTTTTCCTGGAATCTATACTGCATTTTCCAATTGGCCTTAAAGTTAGGTGTGTACATTTAGCTGAGTGCTGGTGAATGGCAATAAACCATGGTGGTGTGCCTTACTTCTGAGACTTAAATTTCTCTGAGGGATTTCTTTCTTTCCTTTTTTTTTGTCTTTTTGGGGCTGCACCTGTGGCATATGGAGGTTCCCAGGCTAGGGGTGAATTGGAGCTATAACTGCTGGCCTATGCCACAGCCACCGCAACACCAGATCCTAGTGGTATCCGCAACTTATACCATAGCTCATGGCAATGCTAGATCCTTAACCCAGTGAGAGAGGCCAGAGAGCGAACCTGCATCCTCACGGATACTAGTCAGATTTGTTTCTGGTGAGCCATCATGGGAACTCCTCTCTGAGAAATTTCAACACATGATTGTCCATTACTGGATGTCAAAAAATAGGACAGTCTTGGAAGATTTATATTAAAGATGGCAGAACCTCCATCAGTTTGTATGGATGAATGGAGAGAACAGACAAACTCCCTACACAGCCAACATTTTTATCAATTAAATTTTACATGAGTCAGAAGAACATTTCTGTTTGGTAAAGTCACTGAGATTTGAAGGTTTCCTGATTGCATCATCTTGTATGGCTTAACTCATGCATGCTTACTTAATCAACATTCTTCTTTAGAGGGAGTTCCCATCGTGGCTCAGTGGTTAACAAATCCGACTAGGAACCATGAGGCTGCGGGTTCGATCCCTGGCCTTGCCCAGTGAGTTAAGGATCCAGCATTGCCGTGAGCTGTGGTGTAGGTTGCAGACGCGGCTCGGATCCTGTGTTGCTGTGTCTGTGGCGAAGGCTGGCAGCTACAGCTCCTGTTAGACCTCTGCCCAGCCTGGGAACCTCCATATGCCATGGGTGAGGCCCTAGATAAGGCAAAAAGACAAAAAAAATCTTCTTTAGAAATATTTCCTCTAGTTAAAGAGAATTTTTACCTTTTTCTCTTTGTATACACAAAAGACATACACTGACCTATGTATATTACACATCTAACAGAAACAAAGCCTTATTAAACTATGCACCACATCATTCCTCGCTGAAGTCACAGATGTTGGAGCAAATCATGGTGGAAACTGAGTCAGTTCTATTCTCTCTGCCAAACTGGGACAGCAAATAACTGATTTCAAGCTGAATGGAGACTGGAGGCACCATTCTGAGACAGTCCTAATGGACCAAGCATAAGAAGAGCTGGTAATCAAAGCCTTAGATATTCCTGATGTTCATCTGCAGAGGGAAACAACTGAAAGATGACAGGCAGAGTTAAGAGATGAGCACTTGTTTTCCCTTAGGTGGATGAATGAGTGTTTTGGGGTTTTAGCCTCGTTCAGTGTTAAACCCTCTTTCCCAGCCTGTATGCTTCTAAAGAGAAAGAGAATTTCAACATCAATCAACACTGGCGAGGTGGTCCAATAAGATGTCATAGAGGCAGACCAGAGTTCTGGTTTGGAAAAGTGGTTATGGGGCTGTAGGGGAGGAAAAATAATTTTACTTCTATTCTTCTGAGTTCTTATAGGAGATCCCTGTAATGAAAGACAGATTAGCAAGAGAAAAACAAACAGAAGTTTATTAACAAGTATATGTCATGCATACATGGGAGATAGCCAGGGGAAAATGAATAACCCCCTGAGGTGCTTTAGAATTCAGGATTAAATATCACCTTTTTTCTTTTTTTTTCTTTTTTATGGTGACACTCACGGCATATGGAATTTCCTGGGTTAGGGGTCGAATGGGAGCTGCAGCTGCCAGGTACGCCATAGCCACAGCAATATCATATCCGAACTGAATGTGTGACATGCTGAAGTGGCAATGATGGATTCTTAACCCTCTGAGTGAGGCCAGGGATGGAACCCATATCCTCATGGACACTGTGTCAGGTTCTTAACCCTCTGATTCACAAAAGGATCTCCAAACACCATCTTTATTTGGAACAGAGAAGGGGATCCAGTCCTCTTAGGGGAGAGAGAATGATTTTTAGCAAAAATGAAGACAAGATAGCCTTAGATGCTCTTAGAAGAACAGATGGGAGCTATGGTAGTTTGTCTGGGTGTGGTATCAAGTTCTAGTCTCTCTTGTAATGAATCAATCTTTTCTGGTTGATAAAACTCTTACAGAGGGGATTTATAACAACTGAGTTCTTTTTGGAACATCTGTCTTCGGGCAGGTAAAAGGAGTTCAGAGAGAACTCCTCCTTAAATTTGCTGTTTTATAAGTGCCCACGCCTCCAAATAATCAATAGCCAGAACAACGTATTTTGGGGTGGCGTATTCCGCTTCCCTACAGGAATGGGCTCAGATGAAAGCAAGGTGGGGCCACGCAGAATATCAGTGGTTTAGGATAGTGTTTGGTGTGATTTACTTCAGATGCTACCTCCTGGAAGGAATTAACATGACAAGAGACTTTGAGTAAAGAAATCCAGGTGATATAAGCCGTAGGCAAAAATGAGAGGCTGAACTGGAGGAACAGTCTGTGCTGAACTTTACTATCTCATCACCAGACCCTGTTCATGAGCTGAAAGCATTGTGTGTTATAAACGTAACACATAAATAAAAAATATTTCTATCTATTATGTTCATACTTAATGCCAAGTGTTCCTTCTCAAGAAATCACATACTTAATCATTTGAAAGATGCTCATATGAGTAAGAGGAATCAAGCAAGCTCAGAGATGGTGGACTTCTCTATTCAGAGCTATTTCAACATTTCCATCTGGAATCCCACTCTTGGCTTTTGTTTTATTTCTGCTACATTATGTCCAGGCTTTGAGAAGCTTAAATTCCCTCAGCAGATTGAAGCCAAACCCAGCATCAATTTAGGGCTATAGCACATTCTCACTGGCTCCATGCTCTTTTCCTTTTAAACAGTTTCTCCATACTTTTCTGAGGGAACTATTGCTTTTTCTTCTTCTTCTGTTTCTTTTTTTTTCTAAGGAGAGAAAAGTATATGAAACCCTGAGTCTAAATTGCTGGTTGTAAAGTAACTATGGCTTTCTTCTCTCTACAACAAGAGAGACTGGCCAGATCTTTATGTGGAGAGTCAGCAGAGGGCTTGGGAAGCTGGAAGATGGGTTGTACCTGACTCCAAAGATACAGGAAACAAGTCATGGTCATACAGCTTCTGGACCAAGTAAATATGAGTATGGAAAGGCTTTCTGCTGAGATGGCATTCCTGCAAACCAAATGGGCTCAGGTTCCCTGGAAAGTAATGGGGTCATTGAAGAGCCAGAAAAATAAAGGCTTTTAATGGAGTAAGAGTTACAAATGCTGTATGGCATATGGAATAAATTGTGAAGAAGTAATCATGAGACTCCAGCCATAGATTTAATAAGACTCCATTTGCACCGCATACAAACAGAATTAGGAATAAACCCTATATGATGGCTTGGGCAAAGTAGTGCAAGAGCATTTACTTTCTCTCTCTCTCTCAATATGTGTCTGTGTGTGTGTGTGTGTGTAACATATGTATTTTTATTTGTTTATTTTTAAAAAGGAAGAATGAACGTTATTCTATGCACATACTTTAACTCTTTAATATAAAAGCATATTGTAGAAGAAGCATAATGCTTGAGATGATTTTTTTTTTATTTTCTTCTCCCCCCTTTTAAAGCATTTGCCAATCATGTGATGCTATATTTAGAAAATTTGCTTTGTCATCAAGAAAGCTCATGCCTTCATAGCTCTGTGTAATTTTTTGTATCTCTATTTCTAGCATTGGAGCTAAGGAGAGCTATTAACATTTGAGAGCTGAAATTTTTCTATGTGAATTTAATTTGATTTTATGTTTCACTCAGCATGGTGCATATATAGAGTGATTCATTTAACTTTCAGCTTCTCAAATATTTTCTCCATATTCTTGTGTTTAGATTTCTTGAACTATGTGTAAAGGCTTAAGTATAATACTGCTTGAGCTTCTTTTCAATGTAGAAAAGTAGTGGTGGTGGGGTGTCTCATATTAACCCCCAAATTACAAACCAAATATTAGCTTTAAATCTGAATTTGCTGATATGTTCAATCTTTCATTTATAAAAAATAAAATATAATTTAATATATAACTGATTACTTAAAAAATACCTTTTGAAACCCCGTAGTTTATGCTCCAAGCAATAAAAACTAATGCAGTTTGAAATTAAATTACTTTACTCTCCATTTGTGGCAATTATGTCAATGATTTTTGGTATAGTTAGTATGCATAGTTTACCCATTCTCCTTTACCCAACTCTGAATAACATTATTTCAGGATTTGGATCATATTTTTAAAAGTTATCAAATAATATTTTGCACATGAAATTCATGTATATTTTGTATTTTTACATATGGGACCATTAATGAACTCCTGTGTATACATTCTTCTTTAAAGCCGACCATGTGCTCGCTCTAATCACATTATCCTGGAACTTTTCCAGGATGAACCGCTATCCTGAATATTATAATTTATGATTCCTGTCTATTTTATAAATTATAATTTTACCACTCTTGTATGTAGTCTTAACCGATATACTGCTTAATTACTTTTACATTAAAAGTTTGTAGAAGTGTTGCCATATTGTAGCTAGTGGTCTTTCATTACCTTGATTTTGTCCATATCGTTTCTAAGATTCATCCATTGTTGCATGTTATTGATTGTTTTCACTGGCTATATATATTACTTTGTGTGACTATACTGTACTTTATCTGTTGTCCTGATGATTAACATTCACGCTATTTTCAGTTTTTGTTTTATCTTGATACTATATATGGTACTACTATATACTGTATTTTACTGTCTCTTGGTTCATGAAATGGCTTCCAAACTTTTCTGATAGTGACCCACAACTAGAAAAATTTCACAGTGTGGCCAGGAAAATACTGTGAAGAAGTGGGCAGAGTGTGGGATATTAATAAACTTGCCTGTTATTATTTCATGGATGCTGGCAGAAGACATAAAATTCTCAAGCCAGAGACTGAAGACCTCATTACTCACAGCAAAAGCAGTAGCCAGAGCTTGACATTGGCTGGCATCAGCTTCCCACGCCCTCAAGTCCCACAGGTGAGACACAACGGGTTAGTGATGAATGCCTGAACCTGCTTAGAGAAACACTGAGCTTGGGCAATCTTCTGCCTGTAGAGTAAGGCTGCACTTCGTCTGGGGGGAGACATTACCTCATCCATCAAGACTGTTCACTGAAAACACCACCACGAGAACTGACGAGGGTAAAGAGCTGTCAGAGCTTTAAATTCCTGGCACCCTCAGCAAGAAGGTGCAGGTCCCCCAGGGCCCACGGTGGACTGCCTCTCCCAAAAAGTATGTGTGTGACTGAAGCCCTTACCCTTAACATGTTAGGTGAATATTAATTTTTTCTTTTATATTCTATTTCATTTTAAAAAATCTGGTATGACCCATCAAATGGTTGTACAACCTAATATGTAGCACCTATCAACTTAAAAAACAAAGAAATACAACAGGTAAAAATTGATAGATTGTCATACACCTGAGAGTATAACTGATGTATTACATTTAGCCTCAAAATACAGTGTGAACTGTTTTATAAAGTAACTGGTCACTTATATATCACTATCTTTTTCACAAGTGGTGTATGAATATTCCCCTGGTGAATATCTTCACCACCACTTGGTTTTGT
Organism: Catagonus wagneri; assembly: GCA_004024745.2. NCBI lineage: Eukaryota > Metazoa > Chordata > Mammalia > Artiodactyla > Tayassuidae > Catagonus > Catagonus wagneri. Next base: position 15,047,829 of record PVHT021183631.1, read on the forward strand.
TAGACATTTTGTATTTTGCTAAACAAGTGCTGCATATTTACATCTGAGTTGACTATAATTTGTATTTGAATTATTGAATAAAAATAATCATTATTAATTATTAATGAGCTTTATCTATATGTGTAAGGCCTATTTGTTTCATTTTCTGCCAGACACCCAGTGATGACTAGCATCTTTTTATTTATTTATTTTATTTTTAATATTTTTATTTTTATTTATTTTTTTTTTTGTCTTTTGCCTTATCTAGGGCTGCTCCCACGGCATATGGAGGTTCCCAGGCTAGGGGTCTAACAGGAGCTGTAGCTGCCGGCCTTCGCCACAGCCACAGCAACACGGGATCCGAGCCGCGTCTACAACCTACACCACAGCTCACGGCAATGCCGGATCCTTAACCCACTGAGCAAGGCCAGGGATCGAACCCGCAACCTCATGGTTCTTAGTTGGATTCGTTAACCACTGAGCCACGATGGGAACTCCACTTTAGCATCTTTTTAAATTGAGATAATTGTACCTTTCAAATTGATATATGAATTACTTACATTTGTCAGTCATACATTTGCCAATGTCTTCTCACTGTGGTTCAATTTTTCATTCAACTTCTGACTTGTATAACTGGAATTTATTTTAATGTTTTTATGTTTTCTATTTTTAATTTCCAGTTTTCAAATTCTGTCATGTTTAAGGAATAACTCTAGACCATAAGTCATCGAGAAATTCTCCTAAACTTCCTTCAAAAAATGTAAACACGTTTAATATTTAAATCCTCAATATATCTGATCAAATTATTCAAATGAACCAAATAGCTAAGAAAAACTGTAACAAAAGAAGAGATAAACCTATACAGAGTAATTATGAGAACTTATTGAGGGAGAATCTATATCACCTAAATAAATAAATATGAAAGACTTAGTGGAAAGAAGACGATTATCTCAAATTCATCTGTAAATGTACTCAAATCTCAAGAAAAATCTCTAGAGCAATTTTTGTTGAAAATTATAAGCTGTATGAATGTGAAGTTTAATATGAATAAAAATTCATATAAATATTCAAAGGGCCAAAAGTAGCCAGTGCTACTTGAAGAAAATCTTGAAGAAAAAGACTAAAATAGGAGGACTGAGACTCCCATATAACAAACCTTATTTGAAATCTACTGTAATTAAAATACTGTGTAGTTGGTCTACAAAATCACCCAATAAAACAGAGCAGAGGGCTTAGATACAGGTCCAGACATATATAAATACTTGATTAATGGCAAAGTTGGCCCAACGGGAGGGTGAGAAAATGACAGTTATTTCAATAAATTGTTTTTCATCAGTTGAACATACAAAAGGGATTTTGACACATTCACAGTATAACAATAATTAATTTCAGATGGACTTTAGATATTAAAGTAAAATCTAAAATAGGTAAATATTTCAGAGTGTAATATAGAGATACCTTCATTGCAGTAGGGCATACAAAGATTACATAGGTTAAACAAAATGCAAACACAAAAACCCTTTAATTACAAAGAAAAAATTGACAAGCAGTATATGGAAATTAGGAGACTATATGTTTACCAATATACACTATACTGCAGAGGGAAGTGAAAAGGCCAGCCATAGAATGGGAAGCTGGCAGTACATATAATTGACAAAAGATTTGTATCCTGAATATGTAAAAATTAGTTCCTATAAAGTACAAAAGAAAAGAACGAAAACCCAGTAAAAAATGACCAAAAAACTTGTACAGGAGCTTCGCAAATAAAAACAGTCAAATGGATATAAAATACTCAAAAATGTACTTACCTTTATTAATCATCCAGGAATTTCAAATTAAACTAAAATGACATATAACTCGAGAGGCAATAAAGAACACAAAGTGAAAATATTCTTTGTTGGGTAGAATGTGTAACATTTTCTGGAGCATTGCTGATGCATGTGAGTAGATAGTTTTCTTTAGGGTCTTCACGGTACATAATATCCCGACCGTAAGTGGAATGATCCACTTTCATATAATTTTTTTTTTTAACTTTAGGTGCTAGTCTATTCATCCTTCACTTACTGGGATATGGCAGATATTTAAACACTCTCAACAAAAGTTGGTAATTTGAGCAGCTTCTATAAAGGCCACAAGTACAGTTTATTTATTTCTCACATTTAAATATTTTTCATATTACTCAATACCTAAGCATCTATAAAAGTTGAGAAGATAAAAATAGGACAAGCAATCCATGGTTATCTGGAAAAGAGAGAGTCCATTTGTTTGTAGGATTTCACTGTGATAATAAACAGCTTAAAAAAATTTATGAGGATTTCCCGTCGTGGTGCAGTGGAAATGAATCCGACTAGGAACCATGAGGTTGCAGGTTTGATCCCTGGCCTTGCTGAGTGGGTTAAGGATCCGGCATTGCTGTGGTTGTGGTGCAGGCCGGCAGCTACAGCTCTGATTAGACCCCTAGCCTGGGAACCTCCATATGCCACAAGTGCAGCCCTAGGAAAGACAAAAAAAAAAGAGACAAAAAAGATTATGAAACCAATGATTATACGGTCCATTACAGTTATTCAGAAAAGATGTGGGTGATACATTTTTGAGCTGAAAAAAAAAATTCAACTGAGTTTGAATGGGGTAAAAATGATACTTCTGCAAAGTTCATCTTTTTTTTTTTTCCCCTCCTTATACAGGGCCCATTTCGTTAATTTGCAAAACCTGCCCTGTTAAGATATGTTAGTGTGAGACCTCTATCCTAAACTCTTTTTGTCTAAAGAGTCCTTCTCTTTCCACTATTGGTGAACTGAGTTAATTCCCAAATAGTTCAAATTTTTTATCCTGGTACAACCATCAAATCTGCCTCCTTTTTCCATATTTCTTGGGAACGGTTTTTCATTGCTGTGTCTGGTACAATTTCAAACCCAGACTTGCCTCTTGGCATCTTTATGAACCCTCCTCAAATTACATTAGTTCATAAAATCCTGTCATTGCTTGTAACTTTCTAGCTCCTAGAATATATATGTACTAGTGTAACATCACACTCTGATAGGTATTTTCTATTATTATATTTGTATAAATGTTGTCAAATCAATATAACTCTGACTTTCTTTTATTCGTCTTATATCATCTACAGACCTTGCAAAAGACTGTAGCTAATAAATATATATTGAACAAAATCTCAAAATGATGTCACTGAAACTAATTTCCAACCCAATATAAAATTCCTCCCATGATGATTCAACAATCCAGAATTATTAGGTTCTAGTAGACTCTGAGCAATTTGTCTGATGCTCAGTGATACCTGCCCCTTTCAGGTGTTCTTGTGGGTAGTTTAAAATCCTTCCTTGCTTTTGGGGATGTTATTTATCAAAGTTTCCTCTTAACACCTTCAGTGTTAAGAATTTGATACTAGTGGAGTTTTGGAAGTGAAATTATTAGGGTGTCCTTAAAGTCCTTTTCCACAAATGAATGATTTATTGGGGCAATGAAAGAAAGGAATAAGTTTGCCTGCTCAATATCGCCCGTCATTTTGATGAATGTGATTCACCTTTCTGTAAGAAGTCCAATTTAGCACTGGTACCATTTCTTGGATTTATAGAGGGGGAAGCTGTAAAATATCTTAGAAATGTGGCCATGGAAAGAACAAACTGGGGTCAAAAGGTTCAAAATCTTAACTACTTTGGATGCAACATAAAGTCAATACTGCCCAAAGTCAAGATATCCACAGGATAAAATTTGGCTTTTACTTTTTGTAGTAATATTGGCTTGGTGTTGACTACCAGATAGTAACATTTCACTTATTACATCTTTTATGCTCAGCTTAAAGCATGGCTTTTGTGGAGTTCTTGTCGTGACTCAGTGGAAACGAATCTGACTAGCATCTGTGAGAATGCAGGTTCAATCCCTGGCCTCTCTCAGTGGGTTAAGGATCTGGCATTTCCATGAACTGTGGTATAGGTTGCAGATGTGGCTCAGATCCTGTGTTGCTGTGACTATGGCGTAGGCTGGTGGCTACAGCTCTGATTCGACCCCTAGCCTGGGAACCTCCATATGCCAGGGGGTGCGACCCTAAAAAGACAAAAAAAAAAAAAAAAGAATGGCTTTTGTGGCACCACCTTCAGTGGTGTACTGGGTTGACTTGCAACAATTTCTGAGTGCACTGTGTACATTTCTTCCTGACTCCATCTTGAGTGAAAGCTTGAAACTGCTCATGGTGAGAGAATTTACACCAGGACAATTGATTCATCCTTTTTTTTAAAAATTATGTAATGAAATTTATTGCATTTATAGGTGTACAACAATCAACACAACCAAATTTTATAGCATTTCCATCCCAAACCCTCGGTGCACCCCCCCACCCCCCAACCTGTCTCATTGCTTCATCCTTAACATCAGAGTTTCCCTCTTTCCAGAGACCCAGTGGGCCAAGCATTTATAATCACATCGCTAAGCTTCTACCTTCACAATCGTGAACTGCAGAAACCTCACATTTTCACCAAAGTGTCCATGACAGCTTTGTCAGTATAATATATTTTGTTCATCTATAAACACACCAGTGCTTTCACATTCATACATTTGCTTGGCTCTTATCAACTAATGACTAAATGAAATGAAATACACCAGAATGATTAATTGATATACATTTGTTCTCAGGTAATATAAAATATATTGAAATATAATTCATCGTTCACAAAATACACTTGGTATCAATCACAAAAGAAATGAAATATGGAGAAATCCCAGGTGACTTGGATTGAATTTGAATTTCATTTCTTATTCTTATAGTGGAAGTGATCTTAAAGAAATTATGCAACTTATCTGAGTTTCAGATAGTTTATGAGTAAGCCTGGAGTTGATGATATCTGTATTTTAGAATTATTGTGACTGCATGCTGTCCAAACTATACACATTGAGTCCACTGAGAACATATTTCCCACCCCTTTGCATCATTGTAATATTTAGGATGTTTATTCCTTAAGTCTTGTCTCTGTCCAACCTCATGGGACCATGCTGAACAAACTGCCCTTTTGCTGGGTCTCAGCTAAGCCACAAAGTGGTTTAAATAGTTGTTTGAATTTGAACATAACCCTTAATCGATATAAGCCTCGACCATCTCATCTGTAAAATAATCATAGCAAAACTTGTACACTTTTAATAAAAGTTATATGAAATAATGCTTTGACCCTGATGATTACAGAGAGGTTTTCTAGTAACTACTTAATGATTAATTGTTTTATTATTAAAATTATTTATTATTATTATTCTTACTACCATCACTTTTTCTACCATCCATTTGTGACATTATGTCATACGTGCATATTTCTCTCAAAAAATATGAATAGGAAATAATGGAATAATGCATCTCCCTTTCCCAAAGATGTATTTAGCTAAGGAATGCAGGCTGCCTGTCAGAGGAGTTCAGCTGGACGTTGATACTGACACAGATCTATGTCACCATGTGCTTGAGCGGCACTGGGATACCTAGCCCTCCTTACCTCACCATTCACTTCCAAAAAAAGCTCAGGAAACAAGTGTTAAGGTGTTTTCCTTCCCTGGGTACAAACCCATGCATCCTATAACAATGAAATATGATATGACCTTTTTGAGGCTGGTGAGGAAAACGCAGAGTTCTACTGAAGTGAAAGTGGTGTCTCGTCCCTAAAGACTTCATGTTTATCCTCCACCTCAGGATTTTTCTTAAGGGCCAAAGTTGCAAGGGAGGTAGTAAAGGCTGATTTATAGTTTGAGGTATTTGTTAACAGGGGTATTTGTGTGAGAGGGGTGAGGGCCTAAAAAGTTCTTCCCTCATTAGAGTCATCAATATACCTTGATCCCTCCGTTAATCTCACTTTCCCCACAGCTTGCCATATTTTCTTCTTGTGAAGACCAATGCATCTTCTGTACTCTTCACTTCTCTTTTTTTCCCAACTCCTAAACCCTTGTGTAATCGCCAAAGTTTCAAAGTTTCTTTCCAAAACTTCCAAAATTGTCTCCCAACGTGCGTCAAGATCACACTCGATGTATTATCTCCTAATTGCTCATAGCACAGGAATTACGTTCTCCGTTTTTAAAATGAGGGTAGGTGATACGAGGCGCGCATGACCATCAGCTTTTTTAATGATACAGGAGGGATTTTTATAAAGATTGATTTGTTTAAAAGCACCTGCTTTTTCCACTACAGTTCACTAGCCCCAAAGGCAAGGTTGGATAAAATTAGCAGATTCTGGCAACTATTCTAAATAACTCAGTTGACTCTCTAAAGGATTGTAATTAAGCTTTCTCTCTTCAGAAAACTCTTTGTGAAGTAGAGAAAAAGAGCCTCCCTTGGACAGCTGGAGCTGATAAAGGGTGTCCTGAGAGGAAAATCCAGACAAATGAGACTCTCGGGAAAGATGGGGTCTGGCAGAAGTAGGATGGAGGATGGGTGAAAGGAATATTGTTCCTAAAGGGAAAGAATAAAGAAATGTCATTGTGAGGTTTGGAGTATTATTCTCTCCTTGCTGGTGGAAGGAACTTTATTCTCCTCTGGCAGGCAAGACTTATTTTTTCTTAGGGAAAAGACTGGTCTTCTAATCTTGCATCGCCAACCTAAATTAGTGTGTTGACTGATTCCCAAATCCAGATGTTATGACAGGGGAGTGGAGAAGAAATCTTTATGTAACAACATCCGTAAGACTGGCTTAAGACATTTTTCAAAGTAGAAATTTCCTTTTCTTCTGATTGTATTTCGTGGCTCATAATGGTCTTCACAGGCAATACTAGCTCCACTCCCTGGGTGGGACTCTGGGAAGAAAGGAAGGAGCCTTCTTCATTGGTTTTGAGGTTTGTTTTTGTTAAAAACTGATGATTGTGCCATATATATTCAGTCCTTTTTATTCCTCCTTTTTATTGCAGCGTTCAGTTTAGCTTTACTTGTTAAAGTGATTGCAATACATTTGGAAGAAATTTATTAGTTTAAATGTGTACCCAGTTAATGTGCTTCCTGATTTGGCCCGGTTGCTCTGCTGAACAGAGATATAGGAAGAGAGCCTAAGAGGAAATAAGGGGATTGTTTTTTGAATATATTTATCCTTGGCTCCCCCTGTGATTTGTCCTTCCTGATTTCTGACCTGAAAGGACTAAAATTGAATTTCTTATTCTATCCAGTACAAAATGAATTTTATAAAACAAGTGTATATTTTCACTGGAACCCAAATTAGATCAGCCTCTTAGTTTAGTATGTCTAAAAGGAGAGGAAGCCCATAATAGTGGTTACTCCTACACACTCTGCAGTCAGTTCTGGTTTTGAATCCTCTTATAAACACAACATTGGGCAAATCACATATCTTGTCTAAACCACAGGCTTCTGGTCTGAAAAACTGTGATAATATTAGTCCTCGCAATAATCCATAATAATATTTATGATAACTCTAACGCTGTATGAATGAAGCTATGAATTTTGAAGGTGATTATTCATATCTTAGTACATAGAAATTAATGCAAAACCTTGCATAAAGTATCGAACATGGCTTTTTGTCATTATTCTTCCTCATTTACCTCTTCCAGTGCATCCTTCTTTTATTAATCTTCCTACTTTTTTCTTCTGTAATAAATTCCATGTTTAACACCTCAATATATGGAATTTTTAAAAATGAAAGGTAAAAGAACATGAAGAATCTAATTTAATTTACTTTTTTTTTTTGTCACCAGTACTATTGAACTATGAGTCTAGGACTCTGACTTTCCTATAGGTACTGAATTATTATTCTTCCTAGCAGCAGCCATTGACAATTACACTTTTCTAAGTAAAATGAAGCAAATTCAGGTTAACATTCCTTGGCTTAAAAAAAAAAATCCCTCTGTTCTTAAAATCCACTCTTCAAACAAAAGGAGGTACAACCTGTAGCCACTGCTCCTTTATTAGTGTTATATATATATAAATAGCTGGCTATCAGCAGGGATTGAGAGGGGAAAGCTGTAACACCTAAGTGAAAATGGCACATATTATACACCAGACAGTAGATTAGAATATTTATTTTGGTGAGAAGAGAGCGTCACTTACCCTATGTATTATTACTGGAATAGAGACAAAGAGTTCACTCCAGGAGCATAGAATGCAACAGAAAGAACAAAATTCTGACTATATAACATCACGCTTTCTTTACCTTCTTTGGGAGAAAATTGAGAAGTAGAATCTTAAATTCTGAAACCTGTAGATTATGCTAAAAGCGCGGAGGCCGGCATATAAAATATGCTTCTTCCTTGCTTCCCCCCTACCCCAGTGCATGTTCATGAGTTCTCTAGATAATCTCTCTCCTTGCAATGTGATTTATATTAACAGAGTCAGTATGTTTTGCCTGATAAAAAAAGGGCCTGTGATATTCAGTGGTATACATGCATTATATTAAATATTTCAACTGTTTTTAAGCCTTGTTACTAAGCAAGGAATAGTCTTTCTGACTATCTTCTGCTATTGTGTTGAGTGTATTTCTGCCCTGCTTTTTACAGCCAGGAGGGAAAAACATACATTCTATGACACCTATTCCATGAGGGCCTCCCTGTTTATCTTATTCATGCATGAACACTTCCCTAACACGTCTTGGTGTGCAGGAATAAAGACACAAATGTCATTTAACACAAATGACTTAACATTGGCTATTATAATGTCTACCTTGCTCAAACTCCAGTAGTGGCCTCAGGTCTGGTATGTGGTGATTTTAATAAAGAAAAAAGACACCTCTTAGCCAGGCATAGTCCTCTAGGCAAAGCCTAAGGAAGATAAAATTTACCTCATTGTAGCATTTTTATTTAAAACAGGAAACCAAAATCCTTACAGGTGCGGTGCCATGGTTAAAAGAGGGAAGTCCCTTCTCCAGCACTGTAAACTTCATGCTTTTGTTGTCAAGTCATGTGCAATTCAGAAATCACTATGCCTGCTAGAGCTCATGAAAATGTATGTGGCAGCAAGTTGAAACCAAAAATAGTAGATTTCCTTATCTACTTCTGATAAAGCTGTTTTACAGGAAAAGTGTAAGCATTAAACAGGAAGATTGTTAAGCCTTTCTTTTATACATAGTTGATGCAATCTCCAAAGCTCATCTAAGGAATTTTTAGGTGTCTATGGACATTAGAAAAGAGCTCCTGGTGTAGAGGAAAGGGATGGAGAATAGACAAGGCATCAAAGAATTGTAGGGCAAATTTCTAAGGTAACAGGAAGCTCTGAGATGTGTTTCTTTCTCCAGAGGTACCTGGTGATACCTGGAAATCTGGCTGGAAGACTTATTGAACAGAACTTTTGAAAGTGTGGGCAGGTTAGGATGGAAATGGTTAGAGAGAAAAAAAATGGAAAAGAAAAAAGAAGTCCAGAGTTTACCGTGATGTACAAAGTATCCTAGCAAATTTCAGTGGTTAGTTAATATATAACCACAACCTCAGTAGCATATATCAGGAGAAACAAATGGATATAAAATATTCTATAGTCTTATATTTTTTAGGAAGAAACAAATGTTCTGAATTATATGAGACTTAAGTCCAAAATTCATCTCAAAAATTTGAGTAAGCATTAAAAGAGAGTAAAGTACATATCTTCTTAAATTGATGATGCAGTTATGTCCCAATAAACCCATCACAAACTTAAAAAATCATAGGTCAAAAATGCATTTAATACAGCAAATCTAATGAACATCATAGCTTAGCTTAGTCTACCTTAAGTGTGCTCAGAATAATGACTTTAGCCTATAGCTGGGCAAAATTATTTAACACAATGCTAATTTTATGATAGGGTGTTAAATATCTCATGTAATTCTTTTTTTTTTTTTGGTCTTTTTAGGGCCACACCCATGTCATATGGAGGTTCCCAGTTTAGGGGTTAAATCAGAGCTGTAGCTGCCGGCCTACATCATAGCCACAGCAATGCTGGATCCTTAACCCACTGAGCAAGGCCAGGGATTGAACCTGCATCCTCATGGGTGCTAGTCAGATTTGTTTCTGCTGAGCCACAATGGGAACTCCTGTGTAATTTATCAAACACTGTACTGAAGGTGAAAAGAATGGATGTCTGTGTACAGAAGGGCTGTAAAAGTATCAGTCGTTTACACCTTTTTTTTTTTTTTTTGGTCTTTTTGTCTCTTTAGGGCCGCACTCGCGGCATATGGAGGTTCCCAGGCTAGGGGTCCAATTAGAGCTGTAGCAGCTGGTCTACACCAGAGCCATAGCAACCAGGATCTGAGCCGCGTCTGCGACCTACACCACAGCTCACAACAACACCGGATCCTTAACCCGCTGAGGGAGGCCAGGGATTGAACCCACAACCTCATGGTTCCTATTTGGATTAGTTTCTGCTGAGCCATGATGGGAACTCCTATAGCTGATTATTTTTAATGAAAAAATATTATTTGAAACCAAATTTACTCTTAGTCCTATTTACTTTTAAGATTATAAGAAAGAAAGAGGACAGGGTAGGGTTCATTAGATCAATATATAATTCTAAGTTTGTTGAGAATTTGTCATAGTCTCAATACTTTCTCACTTACAAGTGTCAAAAATACAGGAAAAGCAAATGAAAACCACCAGATCAATAAAATAATACTCAATAGTGTTTATTGTGCATTTAAGAGTAGTTCACAAACTGGGAGTTTTCACTTCAAAACTGTTATGAAATACAGGGCCATGATGTTTATGAAGTGAAAATTGAGGAAGATGTTTAACCTTTGCAATAATTGGCTAAAATTATAATAGGAGTTTTCAAATTACAGGAGATTGATTAAGAGTGATTTTCTCATACCATTTTTAAAAGATAATTTCTGGAGTTCCCGTTGTGGCTCAGAAGTTAATGAACCTGTTTAGCATCCATCAGGATGCAGGTTCAATCTGTGGCCTCATTCAGTGGGTCGGGGATCCAGCATTGCTGTGAGCTGTGGTGTAGGTCGCAAACGTGGCTCAGATCCTGGGTTGCTGTGGCTGTGGTGTAGGCCGGTGGCCACATCTACAATTTGACCTCTAGCCTGGGAACCTCCATATGCCGCAAGTGCGGCCATAGGAAAAGGCAAAAAGACAAACAAAAAAAAGATAAATTTCCTTTATGATATTCAGAGGCATTAACAACAAAGATATAACCAAAGTTACATTATATTCCTGAAATAAGCAAGATTTAGTTTTGCTAACTTTGCTTAAATGGTTTTGACTGCTTTGGGAATTTTTAAGTCTGGTCACCACTTCATATTTAACACAAGATATTAAAAGGCAGTATTAATTTAGATTATTCATTTTTTAGCAACTGTTGATTCTGTTTCAGTGGTGTTATAATAGCATCTATCAGATAAGATAGTATATAATTTCATGAGATTTTTGTCAGTGGGTATTGGAAATGGACCATCAACTCCAATGATGACAGCAAACCTGGTACTACTTTATTTAACTCAATAATGTGAAAAAAAACTCTTTTACCTACTTTTTAATATTTAGATTTATGGGAACGATGATGGTGATATTTTCAACAAGGCTCTTATAAATGGTGAGTGGCAAGAACACAGAAAAATTAATAGAGCCAGTTTATTTTCAGTTTTGACTGTAGGATTTTAATATTTTAATTTTTAAAGGAAAATTATGCTCCATATATTTATATTCATTTAGAAGTTTTACAAGGTTAAAAGAGTTTGGCTTTGTTTTAGAACAGAATAATTAAATATAAGCTAAAAGAGATTTAGACCAAATGTGTGAGCCCTCCCACTCCTAAATTCATATGTTCAAATCATCTCAATTCTATGGCATTTGGGGGTGGGGCCTCTTGGAGGTGATTAGATCCTGAGGGTTAAACCCTCGTGGATGGGGTTAGTGTCCTTTTAGAATAGCTCCAGAGAGTTCTTTTGTCCTCTTCCACCAGGTGGGAAACTATGAGAAGATGGTCATCTATGAACCAGGAAACAGGCTTTCAGTAAACATGGAATCCTGGGCTTTAATCCTGGGCTTTGATCCTAGGCTTTGATCCTGGGCTTCCCAGCCTCTGGAACAGTGAGAAATAAATCTGTTGTTTCTAAGTCATCCAGTGTATGGTATTCTGTTATAGCAGCCCAAACATATAAAGACACCTTTAAAGAATTCCAGAAAAAAGATAATTATTTTTTAAGTAAAAGAGTCTATTGATTTAAATTAGAGAATTAGAATGTGTAAAGTTATTAGTCTGTGCTTTAAAAAAATGAGAATTCTTTGCTCTGAAATACATACAGTCAGGTCACTAATTATATTTCATATCTTTCTAGTCAGTCTTTCTTATTGCTGTGTCCTCTGGTATAAATCAACAAGCTTTTGAAGTGTTTGATCTGACTGTCATTCTTTATGATAATGAGTATTTTGTCAATCACTGACATGTTAGTTTTGGTTTTTGGATCTGCATGTGTGTTATTTCTTTGAGACTAGGCAATGATGCAAATGAACAACTTGGCAGAAAAGGAGAGGCAATTTAAATAAAGCAGTTGGGATCTCTAGAAGTGAATTTGAAAATATAATCCAATTTTTGTTTCTGTTTTTTATTTCCTACCAAGAGATTGATCTGTGATAATTACAGGAGTAGATTACTTAGTATGCCTTTTGACAAGACACTCTAAACTTCCTTATGAGAATTGCTATCAAAGTATTTCCAACGAAATAGCTACTACTGAGTATGGCTAGAAAGAAACAATGATAACAAATATATTGGAATATATTTGTTTAATTTTTTATAGCTTTTCCAACCTATACAAATGTTACTGGAGAGTAAAAAAAGTAACTGAAAAGCTATAAACAGAGAATATAACCTAAGAAAGCCAACTAACCAATAATTTTTCTATCCAAATTATCATGCAGAACTAGCTACATCCTCTGTATGTAGAGGATCATACAAATGATGGAAAGATGAAAATAGGACCTGCAAAGAGTAAAAACCTGCAGGGAAAGAAGGAAAAGGAGGAAATTATTTCAGCAAGAAAATGTTTTCCTTATTTTTTTCTAGGATTATTGGGACAAATACACTAGGATCTGAACATCTCAAGAATGCTTTATTTATTTATGTATACTTGACGCTAAGTTCAAATACCTGCCTTATAAATGATAATTAACATCAATTTTGTGAATGAGACCTTAGTACCTATCTAATATGTTTGTCGTGAGCAGTAAATGGGTTACTTTATGCCATGTTTTTCCATATGTATTCCCTGAATCACATATAAATATCAAAATCAAAGTTACAGTTTTGAATCCAGAGTTACTGAAATAGAATTTTAGACTGGGGGTAAAGGTGGCCCTGACAATGAAAATGTTTGATTATTTGTACAAGTTATTTTTAGGCACACTAAATATTTGTTGTAAGGTGGATAGCTTATCAGTTCAGTTGTTTTTCTATAAAATATATAATAAATTCTTTATATGCTCAAAGAAGCTTAACGGATATTAAGTTTACAAAAAATAAAGGAACCCCTCAACCTTCTAGGAAGTTACACTATCACTGGAGATATGAGAAATCTGAATATAATTTTTAAATTAAATTAGATATAAAACTGAAAGGATAAATAATATAACAGGTATAACTTTTAAAATTAGTTTCAATTACATTAATTATTATAAGGATTAAAATGAAATGTCATGTCCCAGATTGCCTTGGCTAAGGAAGTTCTCTACAAAGGGGCAAGATTTGAATGGAGTTTTGTATTCATTACTTAAAACTGTGCAATATTAAAGTTAAATATTTTTAATACTAATTTTTATAGTTTGGCTATTAATGGTCCATTTGGCCTAAATTTCTTCTAGACTTAAGTTAGTCAAATCAGTTACGCTTATGGGAGTGAAGATTGAGTGCACTTTGTAATTCTTACTCAATATGCACTTTAATACCCACAAATGGTAAATCCTCTGAAATTTACTAACTCATTTGCCTCAGTAGGCAACTATGTCAATTTGGAAAACCTCATTTGCCTAACAGATTTCTTTGGAAGATTTTTTTTTGGTTGATGACCCACAAATTTGAAAGTGAGGGCATTATTCAACTCTCTAAGTCAATGCAAAGAATATTCTGCTATCCAAGAAGACAAAATTAATTTTGGTATATATTTTAATTTAGATTAACTTCATAACCATTCACAGTGCCATTATCCCTTATTTTTCCTCCACCTCATTCAAGTGATTAGATTTCTTTTGGCATAAACTTTGCATTACATTTAATTCTGTAATCTCAATAGAAGCAAGCAACATATCTTCTCATTATGCACTTCTCACTGCTCCCCCCCAAATTTTTCGCAGAGATCAAGTCACATAATCATAACAAAAACTAATCAGCCTCCACTTGTGAAAAAGAAAGTGTGTCAGGGAAAGTAAATAGAAGCAGTAAATCAGCAGACAATTGAGAAGAAAAACAGAGCATAGAAGTTACTAAATAACCCAGAAAGAGGTAAGATCAGAGGTACTCGCAAAATTAACTTTTGCTACTTTCCATGATCACACCCTTTACTATCTTGAGGCTTGGAACACATTGTGCCATCTAATTAGAGAGAGAAGAGTACATTTTTCTCCCCTTTCTTTAAACAAAATTTAAAGTAAAAGTAACCACTATTCTACATTATCATTTTGCCCTCAGTGATGAATGCATGGGGAGAGGAAAGGGGGAGATTTTGTTTGCGTGCATCTATTGCTTTTTTCTTTTCCTTTGTAAATCTACCCTTTAAAATGTTCCTTTTATTAAATCAATCATGAGGCTTATTATAGTAATTTAGTATATTCCCAGGAGTTTTTACAATTATACTGAATCTTGTTAAGGCAACTTAAGGCCATTATTTTAAAAACAAAATTTGAGAGGGTGTATTATTAATTTCTGTTATTATAGATGTAATTAAAGACATTATTTAAAGCTTATTGCCATTCTCTTTAAGTCATGCTAATCTATAGGCCTTCAAAATTATCTGGCTTTTTATTGCATTATGAGGATAAAAAAGATAAGTTGTAATTAGTTACTTTATTTGTAAATTTTTCCCTGAAAGAGCTTACTTTTTATCAAATGAGAAATATTTGTTTTTATATTATCTAAGATATTATTTTTCACACATTTCTCTCCTAAATTAAAATGACAAAGCCAAGTTATAAATTAGCCTGATAGAAAAATAATATCCCTGATGGACAAAAATCAGCAGACCGTTTATTGAGTTACTGACTCTATGGCATTAAGATCATTAGGCAAAAGTTTTTGTGACATTGCCACCCAGTTGATTATTCAGACACATCAATTCTAACCCCAGATTATAGATTTTATCTTGAAGTCATTGATTAAGGGAAGGATTACAAGCATGAGAGGGGGTGGCTTAGTGTACTCCATTACCTCCACTGGGGGCGTGGAGTGGCAGCAAAAATTGATAAACAATTTTTATCTTAGGTTAAGAGAACATAGGTTGGAATTTATTGTTGTTAAATAACCAAAAACTTCAAGTCATTTATCCATTTTTCTCATATGTAAAAGAGAAATAATGTAACTCCTATAACTGCTATCAAAAGACAATTTTAGAATATAATCAGACACATTTCTCATTATGTGTATTATAATATTTGTATGTAAAGGATTTTTGGTGTTTAAATATGTATTTCAGTAATCAGTTTCCTTTTAAGAATCAAGCTAGATTAGATTTGCCATCTTGCTGGACAATTCCAAAATCTATACTTTTTAATTCCAAATTCTGCAAAGTTTCATAGTTTGGTGTACCCCCCAAAAATATGTATATATCAATCACACTTAAATATTTTGTAAACCTTTTAAATTATGTAATAGGTAATAGTTACAATAGCATAATAAAATAGAATATTAAGGAGAAAATCCTTATCAGAGATTTTTTAGAAGAAAGAAAATATTTCATTACTAAGATATTTATGAATGTAATCTAGTCTATTAATAGAATTTAGGAAAAAAATAGAACTTAGGAATAAAATATTGACTCCATAGAGTCAATAAAGTTAGAAAAAGCATCATATGAGAAATATGAACATTGGTTTATGCTGAAAACATTTAGCAAATAACAATTATTAGATTTATCTTTGACATACACACACAAAGGCACACATATGCAAAAACATCCACACAAATTCAAGAGCAGAAGCTTGCTTATTTGGTGGAAATACTAGAAGCCACTCTCTCCAGGAACATTTAATAGTTTGTAAGAACTATGAGCTAATGCAATTAGACAATAGGAAAATTGTATGAAATAGAAAGGTTAAACCTATCTTTACTTACAGATGATGTAATTATACATTTAGAAAGTTTGAAAAGATCAACTGAGACTCTTACAAACAAACAAATAATTCATTAAAGTAGTAGTACTGCTGGGGCAGCTTGGATTGGCTTTTTTTTCCTTTTCTTTTTTAATCTGTGGATTTTCTTTTTCTTTTTTAATATTATAGTTGATTTACAATGTTCTGTCAATTTCTGCTATACATTCTTTTTTTTTTTCACATTATTCTCCATCATGTTCCTTCACAAGTGATTGGATATATTTCCCTTTGCTATAGAGCGAGATCTCATTGCTCATCCACACCAAATACAATAGTTTGCATCTACTAACCCCAAACTCCCAGGACATCCAACTTTCTCCCCCTCTCCCTTGGCAACCTCAAGTCTATTCTCCATTCCGTGAGTTTGTTCCTTTTCTGTAGATAGGTTCATTTGTGCCATACATTAGATTCCATATATAAGTGATATCATATACTGTTTGTCTTTCTCTTTTTGACTTACTTCACTTAGTATGAGAATCTCTAGTTCCATCCACATTGCTGCAATTAGCATTAGTTTGTCTTTTTTATGGATGAGTAGTATTTCATTGTATATATGTACCACATCTTCTTAATCCATTAATTTGTCAATTAACATTTAGGTTTTTTCCACATCTTGACTACTGTGAATAGTGTTGATATGAACATAGGGGTGCATGTATCTTTTTCAATGGAAGTTTTTTCTGGATATATGCCCAGCAGTGGAATTGCTGGATCATATGTTAGCTCTATATTTACTTTACTGAGGTACCTCCATACTGTTTTCCATAGTGGTTGTATCAGTTTACATTCCCACCAACAGTGGAGGAGGGTACCTTTTTCTCTACACACTCTTAGGCATTTGTTATTTGTTGACTTGTTAATGATGGCCATTCCAACTGGTGGGTGGTGGTACCTCATTGTAGTTTCGATTTGCATTTCTCTAATAATTAATGATGTGTGCTTTTTCATGTGTCTGTTGGCCATCATATGTCTTTTTTGGAGAAATTTCTGTTTAGGTCTTCTTTTCATTTTTCAGTTGGGTTGTTTGTTTTCTTGCTGTTGAATTGTATGTGCTGTTTGTGTATTTTGGAGGTTAAGCCCTTGTCAGTTGCATTGTTTGCAGCTTTTTTCCCCCATTCTTTAGATTGTCTTTTTTTTTTTTTTGCTTTTTAGGGCCACACTTGTGGCATATGGACGTTCCCAGGCTAGGGGTTGAATCAGAGCTCCAGCTGACTGCCTATGCCACAACAACAGCAACTAGGGATCTGAACCACATTTGCAACCTATACCACAGCTCACAGCAACGCCGGATCCTCAACCCACTGAGCGAGGCCAGGGATCAAACATGCATCCTCAGGATCCTGCTTGGGCTCGTTAACCACTAAGCCACAAAGGGAACGCCATTTGTTTTTATTTCTATTGCTTTGCGTGACTGACCTAAGAAAACATTTGTACAGTTGATGTCAGAGAAAGTTTTGCATATGTGCTCTTCTAGGAGCTTTGTGGTGTCTTGTCTTATGTTTGTTAAATGGCTTTTAGTGCAGATTGTTAAAAGTTTGTGGATTTTCTCTGTAGAGGCATGGGTTTGAACTCTTGGTCAGGCATGGTGGTTTAAGGGCCTGGTGTTGCTGCAGCAGTGGTGAAGGTCACGGTGCCAGATTAAAATAGATCCCTGGCCTGGGAATTCCATTTTGGGCAGTCAAAAAAAAAGGGGGGGGGGAGTTCAGAGATTTTCCAAGCCATTGTATGAACCACTGAAAGTTTAAAACCAGCCAAGTAGGAGAATTTATTCTACAGAAATTAGCAAAAGCTACAAATCAGCATACCGTTTTCAGCAAGCAATAAAATCAATAGCATTTCTATGTCTAAATAAATACTTAATACCCAGAATGTATAAGGAACTCCTACAACTCAATAAGAACAAAAAATAAACAACCCAATTAAAAAATGGGCAGATGATTTGAATAGATATTACTCCAAAGAAGGCATGCAAATGCCCAATAAGCATATAAAAAAAGGCTCAACTTCACCTAACTTTAAGGAAATGAAAATTAAAACTTCAGTATGATACACTTCATACCTATTACAATTATCAAAAGACAAAAAGAAATAATGGGGAGTGTACTAACAATAGATACATTCAGAGGAAGACAGAATAGACATGTAAGAAATTTATCTTGTTTTCCTTTTGGCTTTAAGAAGATATTAGCATTGCTTGGTTATGGTTTAATGAAGAGTAAAGAAGCATAAATTTCCCATGAGAAGAACAAGAATTTTTTTTAATCTAATTTCAGAGCCAGTAGGAGCAGATGGAATCAAAGCACTGGTAGTTTAAATATATCCTTGACAATAAGATGCACTTCTTCTTCACAGATGGGAGGAAAAGAGGGTAAAAAATTTATGAATACTTGTAAGAATGAAAGAAAAGAGGGGATTGGAAAAAATTAATGCTAATTCACAGGTGTCTTAGAAGAATGTGTGGCAATTTTTATTCTTAACTCAGCCAATCTTAATTTCCTTATGGAAACTTTCATGACCATATTATCAAAGCTTTATACTATACTGAAATTTTCACAGATAAAATTAATACAGATTTGTATGTCTCTCTAATCAATGATATTTCACTATGGTCAAAATCATAAGTCATGGAACAAAGTAACAAAGGTTTGAATTTAGGTTCTGTCACTGCTAGACTCTGTGAATGTGGTCAAGCTAAACTTCTGTGCCTCTGGTGACTTTTTATGTAAAGTAGAGATAATTCTAATATATTCCCATGGCGGGGGTGGGGTGGGGATCTGTGTTACCAAACCCAGGTTTGGCTGCTTGCAGCTATTTTTTTTTTCATCTTTTAAAGCTTTATTAAAGTATAGTTGATTTACAATGTCATGATATTTTCTGCTGTAAACAAAATGATTCAGTCATATGTATACATGCATCCATTCTTTCTTAGATTCTTTTCGCATATAGACTACCACAGATTATTGGATAGAGGTCCCTGTGCTGTATAGCAGGTCCTTATTGGCCAGTCATTCCATGTACCTCAGTGTGCATTCACCAGTCCCAAACAGCTAGTCCATCCCTCCCCCGACCTGTCTCCTTTGCTAACTATAAATTTGAAGCCAATAATTCCAGAGCCAAGTGTCTGCAGAAAGGAAAATTGCTTTAATCAGGAATTCTGGCAGTCTGGGGAAATGGTAGATTCACGTCCAGAGACCAACTCCAAAGATTCTGCTCAGACATGATAGTTTTTAAAGAGAAAAATAAGGCGGGAAGGATCTCAGTTAATGGTAGGAGCAAGAGGTTGGGTTCTGCATCATTCTCCATTGCACGCAGGCTGGTTGACTCTCTTTTCGGTTGTTATCTTGCTTGAGTGATCTGCCTGCAGGATGGCTTAGGGGTGCTATTTCTGGTAGAGAGCTAGTCATTATTTTAAGCTGCTTCATTCCTCATTCTTCTTTTTAGTTAGGAAAATAATCAATAGGCTAGACAAGGCATGGTATACACTCAGGAGAGCATAAGTCGAGAGTTAGTTTAAATTGCCTAATGATCTCTTTCTTATAATTAAGTTCTTTTAAGGTTAGAGTGAAGCAGAAAAGGGCAGACAGGTAGGGGGCAAAAGAGCTGCTTTCAATTCCCCACTACCAAACATCATTCCATTTCTATGCGATTCGATATAAAGAGCCATCTTCTGTAAATTCTTCATGCTTACATAGAGTGTGATTCTTTTTTTTTTTTCTCTCTTTTTTGGTCTTTTTAGGGCTTCACCTTTGGCATATGAAAGTTCCCAGGCTAGGGAACGAATCAGAGCTGTAATTGCCAGCCTACACCACAGCCACAGCAACACTGGATCCGAGCCACGTCTGCCACCTACACCACAGTTCACGGCATTGCTGGATCCATAACCCACTGAGAAAGGCCAGGGGTGAAACCCACATCCTCATGGATACCAGTTGGGTTCATTACCTCTGAGCCACAATTAAAATCCGATGGGATGTCGTATTCTTAGGGTAGAGGATGTCAACATGGGTCTGTAACATCTCTTTGCTGGCAATTTTAGTTGTATATATATATGTATATATATATATGGGCAGAACAAGCTATAATTATTTCGATGCCCACAAAGATATAGATTATTATGAGTAATGAGGTTAATCCCATTCTCTGGAGGCCAGTTCTTGGAATTGTGCTAGCTATAGATTCAGCTCATGGCTACAGTCTGGTCATCATGAAGTTTTTGTTTGTTTATTTGTTTTTTCCCTCTGATGGCAGTTATAATATCTGTAAAATGATTCAGGAATATGCATCAAATTCTAAGTTTGTGACTCTATTTTCTTATTCTTTAACTGCTTGGCTTTGTACTTGGGGGGCTCCCTGCTGAGTTGTGCTCAGTTCCGGTAGGGAAAGAATAGATTTCCTGGAACATGGCAAGAATTCAAAGTAATTTATTAGTTTTATTTTCTACATTATAAATATAATCAGGACAGGGTCCTTGACAGTTTTTACTTGCTATTATGTGCACAAGTTCAGTAGGAAATATGGCATAGAATATACTTCAATAATATGTGTTAAACGAATTAATATATGAATGAGAAATGACTGTATTAAGACTAATGGTTACCATTTATTGTAACATATGTCAGAAAAGGAATTTTATCTATTTGATTAGAAGAAAATTACTGGCATTTTTAGATTAAGAAATTGATATTTACAGACTAAATGTGCTTTAAAATCTCTCAAATATAAAGAAATATAAGTGAAACTCAAAACAGATTTATTTGACTTCAAAGCACTTTCTAGTTCCATAGTATTGTATGATTCCTCAAACTATCACAGGAGGATTTCATTTAAAAAAAAACCTTTATCAGAATTAATTTTTGTCTGTGAGATTGAGAGTGTTTTGCCATACTCAGCATTGAATCTGAGGATTCCCTCAGCTTCCTAAAACTTTTTTTTTTTTAGTTTGCATATACTAGTGTTTTCTGTTTATGCTATGAAAAAATCAATGGGAGTTCCCGTTGTGGCTCAGTGGTTAATGAATCCGACTAGGAACCACGAGGTTGAGGGTTCGATCCCTAGCCTTGCTCAGGGGGTTAAGGATCCGGCATGGCCGTGAGCTGTGGTGTAGGTTGCAGACACGGCCGGCAGCTACAGCTCCTGTTAGACCCCTAGCCTGGGAACCTCCATATGCCGCGAGTGTGGCCCCAGATAAGGCAAAAAGACAAAAAAAAAGAAAGAAAGAAAAAAAAGAAAAAGAAATCAGTGGACCTTGGTACATACATCATTCATGTGTCTGCAATTAAAATATCACACAGAATAGTTTTATGGCCCTAAAATAATTCCCTGTGCTTCTTATCTTCAACGTTCCCCACTCTACCCAAACTTTTGACAACCACTGATCATTTTACTATCTCCACAGTTTCCACCTTTCCAAGAACGTCATATAATTGGAATCATATATTATGAAGTCTTTTCAAACTGACTTTCACTTGGTAACGTGTATTTAAAATTTCTCCACGTACTTTCATAGATTGGTAGCTCATTTATTTTAATGCCAAAATGGCATATCATTGCATAGATGTACCACAGTTTATTAATCCATTAACCTATTTGAAGGACATTTTGATTGCTTCTTGCTCTTGCTGATCCTAAAAACGCTGAGTGGATTTTGGTGTAGCCATATGTTTTAAAGTCTGTTGGATAAGTAGAAAGGAGTGTTGTTGTATTATATGTCAAAATTATGTTTATTTTAAATACTACCAATGTATCCACTAAAATAGCTGTACTATTTTGCATATTCATCAACAGTGGATGAGAATTCCTGTTGCTCCATCTCTTTGTCAGCACTTGGTGTTGCTGGCCTGTGCCACAGCCACAGCAATCCTAGATCTAAGTTGCATCTGCCTCCCACACAGCAGCTTGTGGCAATGCTGGATCCTTAACCCACTGGGCAAGGCCAGGGATTGAACCTTCATCCTCATGGATACTGGTTAGATTTTTAACCCGCTGGGCCACAATGGGACCTCCCAAATACTCATCTTCTTATAAGTCTTTAATAGGGATATTTATGTGTAAACATATAAGTATTTTTTTAAAAAACTTTACTTGTATTTTCCCTATAACCTAACAATTCTACAACACTTTTATGAGAAAGTTATACTCACTGTACAAATACAGATTCTTCTCATCTTAATGTATAATGTGTTAATTGCAGCTAATGTAACCCTGATACGAGAATCTGGCAATAATACTATATGAAAAGAAAATTAAAGACCAATATCAATCATAAGAATAGATATAAATATTCAAAATAAAATACAAATAGGTTAGTTAAAAATTTAAAAATAATTTTCCAGCAATATTTTCTCCTGAGATTTGCAGAGGAATGATCTACTAGTATAATTTAACACGTTAATGAAATAAAAAAGAGAAATAATATTTTTAAATAGATGCAGATAGTGAATTTGATAAGTTTCAGTTCATTCATACTAAGATTTTTTTTTTTAAGCATGTTAGGAGAAAGAGACTTACCTAAACAAGTAAAGCCCATCCACTAAACATATTCAGCAAACTTCATATTTGATGATATTTCTTTGGAAATATTTCCTTTCTGTGTCAGAATAAATAATAGCATATTGAATAGCCACCATTAGGCATCATTATCCTGGAGTCTGAAAATTCTTATCCAGAAAGCATTAAGCCTAGATATTAAGATTAAGTAAAAAATAGTAGTGATGAGAAAAATACCCATTACCTGTTGAAGATATATGGTGAATTTAGTAAATACAATATAATTTATGGGCAAATGTGTGTAAATAATAAAAATGCAGCCAGTATGCTAGGTAAAACAATAATATATAAAAATAAGTAGAAATAACATATACATTTAATACATAATTCATTTTTATTTAATAGAAAATAAAAATATGCATATCTTTACAATAATGCTGGAAATAATTCTTGGATCAAAGAAGAAATCTGAGTAGAAATGCCCAAGATTGGAGATATACGTATATTACTACGGTTATATCTATATCAATTTCTGTATCTGTACTTACATATTTATAAGTCTTTATAGGAATAAAGAGTATAGCCTATATAGAAATTGCAGAGAAAAAAGTTAGGAACAATCAATTAATTAGGGACTGCAAAACTCTATTTTTCAAAGGAGCCTGAGAAAGAGAGAGTAGTAACGTAAGAAGAAAACCAGGATTGTGTTGTAGTGTATAAGCTATCTGTAGAAATATTTCAAGAATTTTGTGGTCAATTCTGATAAATTCTGCTTTGAAGTTGAGCGAACCAAGGGCAGAGAATTTACTGTTGGATTTGGCAAGGTGTTCATTAGTTAACCTTCAGGGGAGTCATTTTTGCAGAGCAGTCGGTTGAAGACATCTGTAAATCACCTATGAGGCAGTAAATACCTTGTTTTCTATATTGGGCTGCATTGGAGGGTAGAGACTGGATCCAGTATTTTGACAGCAGAGGTAGAAAGCATATGGTCAGGAAGATCTTGACCGTCTTATCCATATATTATTTTACTCTTCTGATACATAAAATAAACTTCTTCCAATATTACATTGTTTGGATTAAAGACAACCCCATATTTCATCAAATCTGAGAAGCTATTAATTACAGGTGCACCATTACTCTATGTATCACTGAGAATAAAGAAAAGAAAGAAAGAAAACAAGCAAAATCTAAAATCATAGCCAATGAAATTATGGCAATGCCATCAATTGTAAGACATAGAGCAATTACAGAGATGTTGAAACGTAGGGCAAATTGTGTCTTTGAATTGATGAAGTACTGTAAATCTCTTCTAAATAAGTTGAGATAATACTTTTGCATTAAGCGAAGTCACAAAGAAATCAATCAGTAAACAGGAAAATATTTCCATGCCAATGATGAATTCCTTTACATCCAGGCAATAAATAGAAGAATGTTCCCTCATAGTAAATAGAGATCCTTTAAATAGAGTACAGAAAAGAAAAACCATTCTGTGTTAAAGTGTAAGTATATTTGAATCCTGCACTGTGTCTGTCTTGCTTGTTTTAGTGTCTACTTGTGGTTGATGCACAGGATACAGTTTTCAAATTGATCAGTTATTTTTTGATTTTTTGTTTTGTCTTTTGTCATTTTAGAGCCGCACCCGCGGCATGTGGAGGTCCCAGGCTAGGGGTCTAATTGGAGCTACAGCTGCTGGCACACATCACAGCCACAGCAACGAGGGATCCAAGCTGTGTCTGCGACCTACACCACAGCTCACAGCAATGCCGGGTCCTTAACCCACTGAGCAAGGCCAGGGATTGAACCCGCAGCCTCATGTGGGTCCTGGTCGGATTCGTTTCTGCTGTGCCACGATGGGAACTCCTGATCAGTTATTATATTATGCAGGTAAATGGAAACATTAGTGAATTTTTTTAAATAGGATTATCTGAAATTTTGATTTCCAGATCACTGGAAGATAAGTAATTGGAGGAAAATACAAAGAGGCACACTAAAAAATTGGTGGTGCTAAGAATTAATTTTACTTTCATCTCGGCAACAAAAATTAACACACTTAACATGATGTTTATGCATGATAAAAACATTTTTCCCTTTTATTTAGTCTAAGTCAATAGCATTTTTAAATTAGTGGTGAACTTTCTCTCCCTCTGTCATTCTCCTAATTGTATGTGTGACGATGATGAGATCTGTCTGCATGGCATAACAAATTCAGTTTTAAAAGAATGTTAACTTAGGTGGGCCTCAGATAACCACGGGTCTGTGAGATGGATGACAGTTCCTCTTGGAAGTAAAGGATTCGGAGAGTATAGGCAGAAATATTTATTACTTCTTGGAAGGATATTTTAAATGTTACCATTATTTTTATTCATTCCTTTGATACTCAGTGTAGTTTTCCCACAGATTTTAAGTAACTTTGTGAATGAGGCCTCCAGATTACCTTATTAGTTTTTAACAGAAGGAACTTTGCCAATGGCAAGTTGTTCTAATATAAAATTTTGAGAAAATAGTATATGAAAAATCTGCATTTTAAAGCGTGAAAAGTCAGATTCATCATTGGGTCTTGCACTTACAGAATTTTTTAAAGCAAGAAAACAGCATATTTAAGTGAAATTATACATAGTGATATTAGGTGACATATTTCCTGCAAATAGATTGATAAAAAATTTATTGAAATCATGACCTCTTTTTTTAAATTTTTGTGTGTGTGTGTGTGTGTCTTTTTAGGGCTGTACCCACAGCATATGGAAGTTCCCAGGCTAGGGGTCGAATCAGAGCTATAGCTGCTGGCCTACACCACAGCTACAGCAATGCCAGATCTGAGCTGCATCTGCAACCTACACCACAGCCAGGGCAATGCCAGATCCTTAACTCACTGGGTGAGGCCAGGAATCAAAACCGTGTCCTCATGGATGCTAGTCAGATTCATTGCCTCTGTGCCACAACAAGAACTCCTGACATCATGACCTATTTTACCTGAAAGAATTGCCCTCTAGGATGATATATTCTCAATGCTATAAAAGGTTTTTCTAATAGCTATACAATAGGAGGCTTTTTTCACTTATTTAAAACTACTGGATGGTTAGTCTTGATGAAATATGAAATATACAGAAATGTTTTAATAACTTGCAAGAATGTATACTCATTACATCCTTCTATCTAGTTAGATTTGGAACTAGAAAACAATTAAATAAAAGATAATTAGGTAGGAATAACAGACAGGAAATAGATTTATGATTTATAGCTTAACAGTGGAATAAGTAAGCTAATAAGAATATATTTAGAAAAAACAATCAGTGACCTAGAAGAAAATTTTTAAGAGAAATCTGGTTTGATAAGAAAAACATACATAAAATCTATCTAATAAAGAAAATGAGGAGTTATTACCAGGAAAGAAAATCAACAGTGGATGGTATTTCAAAAGAAGAAAATATAATAGGGTTAAAAATAGTGCACGTGACCTCAAAGAGTCCTACCCTAAAGAGTGTGGGCGAAATGAACCAAGTGAAATTGAAATGTTTAAAAAAAAAGGGTAAATTCTATCTAATGGTAATATTTATCATTAAAGTTTGTTAGAAGAGGAAAATGATAATGAAGACTATACTTTCTGGAATAGTGTCTGTGTATACATATGTTTGTGAGTGTGTGTATATATAGAAGAATATTCTAATTGTGATTATACTTTTATGTTATAGTTATTATAGTAAAATTGAGCTTGATTTCAAGACAGAATGAAAATTATTGCCAAGAAATAGTGGGATTAGAGTTTCCAACATTTATCTCTCCTGAACCTGTGACTCTGATGAAAGGGATTTCTATAAACTTCTGAAATGACAGTAAAATAAAGCACGATAAACATGGTTAAATTGGTTGATGACATGGAAATAAATACAAATTTGAATCTGAAAATCTATTTATTTATCAATTTATATAAGACAAAAATTGAGAAGCAGGCGAACGTGAAAGAGGTAAGAGCAAAAAATATGTGTATCCCAAGAGAAGGGTTTAAACATTTGTCCTGGAGGAAAATAAAATTTATGAGTGATTTTTAAACTTTGATATAAACAGGTTTATATTTTCAGAAGGTGTCCCCTCTGGTCACCTGAACTATATGCTCCAGGGGTATCCTTCCTCCATGTGGTCTGCATGGGACTTCCATCATGGTGGGCTAATTACTCTGGATAGGCAGGAGTGCCTCCTGAATAATTGGCTACAAGGCTATGGTGGCTGTTGGCCCACTGGAAGGTAGAACTGGGTCCCTGCGCTGTTGTCTGTCTGCAAGGCGAAGGAGGCTTGGGGCTGTTCCAGGCGGCTGGTGGGCAGGGCCAGACCCCTGGCACTAACGGGCCAGAGTAAGGATTCCAAAACAATGCTTATCAGTGCCGATGTTGTTATGGTAGAATATGCTCCCCCAGAATGGATGCTGCCAGCATCTCAGTCTCAGGGGATCTCCAAAAAGTGTCTCCATCCCCAGGAGATGCCCTATGATTAGCAAGATGATTAGCAAGTGGGTCTGACCCATGCTCCTTTCAAACTACTGCTGGGAGAGTATAAGACTTTGCATACACACTTTAAGAGCAGAGTTCCTGTTTCCTTTGGTTTTCTGGGTCTCCCAAACATAAGACCCACTGTTTTTCAAGCAGTGCCTTGTCTTTTCAGTGCAGGACAAGAGTGTTGGGGGTTCCGATGCAGACTCTGACCCCTTGCTCCTTGGATAGAACTTCTGTGATGGTAGCAATCTACTCATTTGTGGGTCATCAACCTGGGGTATGAATCCAGGTTTTATTGTACCTCTCCCCTTTCTACCTGTCTTGTAGAGGTTTCTTCTTTTTATCTTTAGCTGTGGGAAATCTTTTCTGCTTATCCTCAGGTCATTTTCTAGGCAAGAGTTGTAATTTTCCTGTGTTCATGGCAAGAGGTGAGTTTGGTGTCTTCCTATTGTGCTGTCTTGGCCTACCTCCTTGGGAAGTATTTTGTATGGTCATAAGAAACGCAGTTATTATTCCATGATTTTTGCATATATATGTTAAAAATTTAGGGGAAAATATTATCTACATAGGCTTTTAAGATGAATTTTAGAAATGCTTTATGTATTGTGTAATCATTTTTGATACATTAGTTTTATAAAATAAATCATAAGAAAGTGAAACAAGTGGAACTCAAGCTTCAGCATTTTGTCTCAAACACAAAATCTGAAGTTGATGGACAAAACCTGGAGCTGAATCTCCTGACAGGACTGACTCTCTTCCAATAAAGAATTAGTCTGCCCTAGCAAGTTCTCCTTTGCTTGGTAAAGGGATGGCTCACTCAAGCAGGACTTTATCAGACCCCCAGATAATCAGCAAAGCCCAACACCCTTTCCCTTACCCTCTAGTTATATAAAGAAGCAGCCAACTTCATCGAGGTTGGCTCTTCCTGACCACCAGGAAGCCACGCATCCCACTGTGCTAGCAACGTTTCCTTATCTCAATAAATTCCTCTTTCTCTTCAGCTTGCTGTGACTCTGGAAATCCTTCTGACCCACGCTAGGATCACTTCAAAATAATCATAACTTTTCAACCTGTTATATGACTTTAAAAAATCTGCTCTTCTCCAAATACGCATGATAGAGAAATTATAGGCCACTTTGGATATGTTACATTTTTGGCTTTGAAGTTAATCACCATTTTTTGAAGCTTAAGAGGGGATGTTTTCAGTTGTCAAAGTGAGTCTAAGTGGCTTGAAAAGCTTTACAGTGAAAGATAATATGCCTAAAATATCACTTTGTCTAGTTGACAGAATTTAATGAGAAATTTTCTATCTCAAGACTCAGACATGTTTTCAACAGACCATTATCTTTTCTATAATAATCTGTCTTCTAGATTTAAATTAGGGCAAATATGAGAGGCTGACCACCAGGTGAAACTGAAAATAAAACTCACTCCCATTTTTCAATATCACTGAATGCATTGTGAAATATATATATTCAAAAACTTGCTCTTAATTTTTTACAAAACTGATAAGTGATATCTACGTAGGTTTTCTCTCTGTATGTGAGTGTAAGAAATTCCATAACAATTTTGGTATATTGATTTAATATAGTGTTTGTAGCACAAATTTGATTAAACCCACCTGTCCTTATTCACATCCTAATAAAATGTTATTTATATACTATCTAAAAGAACATACGCAGTTTTATTTTTGGTATAGGACAAACTTGGGCTTGATTCTTAGATCTGCTATTCAAGGCCATGAATTTGAGAACTTTCCTCAACCCCTCTGATTTTCAGTCTTAACCATGTGTAAATTAGTATAATAGTTCTACCATTTTGTCCTGTTTTTAGGATTAACAAGGTGATATTTGTGACATGTTTATGGTGAGGGCAGGTAGGTGTAGAGGGTGAATGAACCTCAGTTTATATCATAATAACTGCAATGAAATGAAAATGAAGTAAATAGGAACTATTTTAAATGTTCATTATTTTATAAATTTAGGCATTTTAAATAAGATAACAAGAAAAAGTTACTTACATTAACTCATTGTTAAACCTAAAAGCACTGTTCCTCAAGAGACTGCCTTGTTACCAAAAAAAGCCATTGAATGTCACTGCATCAAATATGCTTCTTAGTATATAATTTAACAACAGAAGATGAGAGTGAAATAAAACTACCTAATCTTGTGCTTCCTTTTAATTACAAGCCCTTGTTATAGGGGAAATAAAGAGGTGTTAAAACCCAGGTGTTTTAAAACTCAAAGATGATACTGTCCTATGTTATGTACATGAGCAAGGTTATTGACAGCTATAGCATCACTGCCTCTTCGAAGACCAAATTTTCAAAAGACATCTTCACCTTCTACAATTTGAAATTTAAAAAAAAATTGGTACAGTCAGGTCATTCCAAGGAAATGAACTTTTTTCACTTTCTTTTTGTCTTGGGCTTAAATATTTATTTGTTTGCTTGTTTTCTTATTTATATTCCATTTTTAAATCTTTGAGCAGAAAGTATAATATTAGAGATGCCTAATTGACAAGAGGGTGCTGAATCAAAGCAAGCTGACTCACCCAGTGAGAGGAGTTTGTTCTTTATTCTCTTTCTGAAAACAGAACTGCCTATTTTGTGCCACCAGCCATGATTGATACCCATGCTTTTTTCTTTTGGAGAGGCTTTTGTTGAAACTTGGCAGAGGAAGCAGGCTGCAAACAAAGATGAGTTTCTCTGTGCTTCTTGTGCATCTTAACAGATAAAAATATCCCATTGAAAAGCAACTCAAAGACTATTCATTAAGGAGGTTTTCTAGTTTCTAAAACATGTTATAGTAACCCATATACGTGTACTTCTGGTTTGCCGTTCACATTTATAAAACAATAATTTTCATCATGAATCTTCCTCTTTATTTGTCTTCCTATGAGACATGAGTTGCCAAAATAAAATTTAGTTTGTTCTTTATCACCTCAGAGAAATGCTAACTGATAGAAATAACCAAAAGACAAAAACTCCATTTTTAATAAGAATTTGGTGAGTAAAAAGAATTTTAAGTCCTTAAAACATGTCAGGCACATGTTGGTTGCACTGCCTACATTATTTCATTTAATCTTAAAAATTATTCTGTAAAGTTGGACAAATCACATCATTTTTAAATGATAAAATTGAAACTGAGTGGAATTAGGTAATATCCCCCAGGGCCAATTGCTGACTATAATTACAAAGCTAGAATCCAAATAGGTGTTGGTTTATCCTAAAATCTCTTTTCTCCAATGTTTGTGTTGGGGGAAGGAATGGGGTTTGATGGTTAATTTGCCTCTCTGAGCCTTAGAAATTCTGAGGAAGTAATAGCAAAATGGTTTCATTTTATACCTTTGGTTATCATGTAAAATTTAGTCAAGGCAATATTCTTGTGGTAAGATAAATGTGAAAGCCATCACTATAACACACATGCATATATTTAAGAAAGACATCATAGCTGTGGAGAAGCTGTCATTTTCTTTTATCTTTGTCTCTGTCATAATTTTCTCATCTTCAGTCGTTTCAATGTTTTGTTAATTTCTTATGCCCCTAAGTATATTTCCCAAATGGATGTGTATGTAACCTTGGATGTCTCCAGATACAAAGAATCCTGGCCCACAAAATAGAGGAACCAGAAGAAAATGAAGACATTTCAGTATGCACCGTGAAGGGATAACATTTGAGAAACTAGCAAGGTAATGTGAAAAGATACAAACTTGTGATGTTATGTAGGTTCCTTAAGATTAAATCCTCCACAGGAAAACTGAAGTAAAGAGGATAATACGGAATTGACTGAATTCATTTAATTCAAAATTGACTGTACTTATCATTTCTCTCATTAGTTAGAATAGGCTGAGACATACTGATTAAAGTTCACTAGTGTAAAAACTGAATTATATATTATTTGTAGACAGCTTTCTGGAAATGCTGTGTGCATTACAAAGTATTATCTTACTATGTAGTTGTCTTGATATTTTACTGTTGGTTTGTCACTGACATATCTTTTTTTACTGCGTCTTTTCCTGTAGTGAATATTTGGGAAAGAGTATTAAAAGAGTCAATGAAATAAATTTTTATTTATTATCAAACTTGGAAAAACGCAAGCCCATATCTCCATTAAGATATTTTTGTCGGAATCATTTGCTGGTGATATAGAGGCATATAAGGGAAGCCATTTAGTCTAACTGAGGAAGTCTGACTGGGAGTTAAGATAACTGATACTCAGAAGGCTTAAGAGTTATCCAAGCTAAAGGAATGTCATGGAAGAACGAACAAGAGGAAGGAAGTACTTCTGTCCAAGGAAGAACATATTTGTGAACAATTCATGTTGGTTCAGAAATTCAGAACTGAAAGAACTCTCATGTGGCTACAATTGTCAAAGTGATGTGCAAAGTAGTGTTACTAAGAGACTGGTGAGCTGGAAAGAACATAGAACAATTAGTCATTTTAAGTTGGGCAATCAGAAATTTCACCTTTATTATAGGAGCACTTGGAAGACATCAGAGTGTTTTACTGCATAGGACTAGGGTATTTAGACCTGTGTTTTAAATAAACTGTTTCATTTTGTGGCAACCCCCCCACATGATCCACTAACATATTTCAATGCTTCTCTTCACCTCAACATTAAAGGCATCTCCAACAGAATTATGGCAAGGGTCATGAGAGTTTTAGGATACCAACCTATGATGCATCTGTAATAATGTAAGCATCGTGGATGATTTTGATGTCTTATGCCATGAAATACCATAATTAAATGCTCATATTTCTGGGAACTGAGTAGGCAGTTTAGATAATTAATGAAAGTCAGTTAGTTGTTCACATCATCTTAATCAATAAAATTAGATGGCATCAATATTTCTTCTTGCCCTTTTGCCCAGTCCTAATGCAAATGGATATGAAAAAGAAAAATCACTGTGATTAAAAACAAATCTTCTATAAGTGAACTTTAAAATTAATATGCCCCTTGTGATAGTCATGGTCTGAGTTTTATTCCCAATTAAGTGCAATCTAAAAATGAATTAAAAATGACATTTGTAAATGGATGGAAAAGAAATCATATATTTTAACAATGATTTGATTTTAAAGACCTAGTGATATTAGCTTTAAAAAAAAAAAGTCTGAGGGTAAAAATAAATTGGCCTGTAAAACCTCCGGTGTCAGTATATCCCAGAGACAGATGAGGTCTAACTAATTTTCACTTATTTGAATGGAACCGTTCTAGTTTGATTAAGGGTCTTATTTTCTTTAAGAGGGATACAGGATGACATCTATATTATTTGATATAATGTTGATCAGTCATGATAAAAAAATTAAAGTGGGAAGAATCCCATTGAAAATTATTTTAAAAAGGATAAAGAAAATTTCACATAGTGGCTCTGGTTGCAATCAAGCTAAAGCGTACACTCTCCATTGCGTATTTCCATATAGTTGTCTTTTTGTTTTATCTAGGGCCGCACCCACGGCATGTGGAGGTTCCCAGGCTAGGGGTCTAACAGGAGTAGTAGCTGCCAGCCTTCGCCACAGCCACAGCAACGCAGGATCTGAGCCACATCTGCGACCTACACCACAGCTCACGGCAACGCCGGATCCTTAACCCACTGAGCAAGGCGAGGGATTGAACCCGCAACCTCATGGTTCCTAGCTGGATTCGTTAACCACTGACCCATGACGGGAACTCCTCCATATAGATTTTGATAATTTTTTTATAAATATTAAATGGGTCCAGATCTTTTTTACGTTATCATAAAGCTCCTACTAATAGATGAGTAGCTCAGGTTGAAGCAGTAGGACTCAGTTTTCTCTTAGGTCAGAATATCTCCTTTACACTTCAATAGGGAAGCTGGTCTCTCATTTTTATTACAATCATTACATTCACAGAGGGATATTATCAGTGCTATAAGCAAGTCATATGAACTCAAGGAGCCATCTTCAGTCCTGGGGAAAGAACATCAGACTCTGGGATGGGAATATCAAAGTTCTTTCAGATTGTCCTTCACTCATTGACTTTAATTTACCACTGTGTGGCCAATCCAAATAATTAATTTTCCTTCTTCATGCTCCATTTCGAAAATAAAACCCTGTTGCTTATGGTTTGTGTTTTTCTTAAAATAACTTTAAGGGAGAGATTGTGTATGATGGCTGTGGTCCCTGAAGATATTATAGTCTCTGGATTCATTTTCTTATAAATTTCAGATTCAGTTCAATTCATGGTCTTCTGTGTTAGGAGACATCCATCCATTTTTTTTTGTTGTTGTTGTTGTTTTAAAACTTCAGCCTCTTTATTTTTAAGATATGCGAGATGGTTTGTGAAACTTGAAACCAAAACACTGAATATTCACATAAGAAACACCTAACATTCACATGAAACAAAATTAGGATATTAATTATTTGGTGCTTATGATGTTAAACATCAAAAGCAGTTAAAATATTTCTGAATAAAAGAATCTTATTACTGAGTTTCATTCAAGAAGTTTAGTACTTTAGGCAATTTTTTCTATCCAGTTGAAAAAGATTTATCATGATAACTTTCTTAATTAACTGCAGAAATATTGCTTTGCATCACCAAGAGGTTAAATGACATGAATGTTCTTTTTCCTTTTCATATTTTCCAGTATCTCCCATTAAATGTGATGGTAAGGTTAATAGACTTCATTTGGTTGTCTAAATTCTTTTCATGAAACAATCAGAGATAGCCTGAATTAATGTAATCCTAAACTTAATAAATAAAATATGTAATGAACTATTTGGTTCATGAAAGGATATTGCTCATGAAAAAATGATTCAGGTAAATTTTCTAGACCATATGCAGAGACTACAAAACCAAGAAATTATTTTAAAAATCCATGTGAGTTCTATGTGTGATTACATTTTATATATTAATAGAATTATATTAATATTATTTATGAATGTAATTTTACATATTATAAGTACAATTTTTCAATTTTCATAAGGAGGAAAAATACAATCAGACATGGCCGGTTTTAAAAATTGGAAACTTTTCCAATGTTTTTCCAAACTTTTTCAAAACTATCCCTGATTATGAAGCAGGATAAGGACCCAGAATTGTTACTGTGGGGCTCAGATAGCTGCTGTGGCTTGGGCTCAGTCTCTGACTGGAGAACTTATGCATGCTGCAGGTGCAGGCAAAAGAAAAAATAATAATAATTACAAATAAAATTGGAAACTATACTAATAATGGTTAAAATAATTTAATTCTGAGGTTAATCTATCCTTTGAGAGGCTCTATTTTGATCTGGGCAACCTAGAAATGAGATTTTTTGTTTGTTTCAGAAATGAATATATAGTCATGGAGGGTGAAGATTAGCACTAGATTCTCACATTCCATTCTTCTATTAGGGAAAAACCAGGCTTGGAAAAACCAGCTTCATCATGTATAAGTAGAATGCATGATTTCTTTAGACATTTGAGATCATAGCACTAGCAATCTGGAAATATGAACTGTTATTTATTTATTGGAAATAAAAATTGAGGAACATAGGGCTTTATTATCTCCATTTGTAGCTGAGGGAGACTAATACTCATTTGTGTCTATTACCAATGTCACACAACTGTTTAAAAGCCTGGTTTCACTGCTGATCATCAGGATTAACAGATGACAAAGAATTCTAGAATTAAAGCTGAGAGGGGTGAAGTCAAAGTGGAACCCACCAAATTCTCAGTGGAGGTATTTCTCACCATGTCTAAACAATGATTACCGTTCAGGGTGTCATGGAAACTGCTCCTTTTTGCCTCCCAAATCTATAGTTTCATCTTAATGAACTCGAACCTAGAACCGCACAGGAAAGGGCATTCTGTGAAATGCAGTACCTGGTGTAACCAATCTGACAAAAGTACAATTCAGCATATTGCTCAAAATTGAAGAAAATATTTTGACCATTTTGTCAGCTCTTTTTTTTTTCTGGGTTAAAGCAATTTTTAATTGAAATATAATTGACATGTAACATTATATTAATTTCAGTTTTATATCATGATTCAATATTTATATGTATTGTGAAGTGATCACCATAATGTCTAGTTTAAAATAAAGTATGTCCTATGTATACAGAGAGGATGAGTAATACTAAGTAGAATCTGTGATCCCTTTTGTATCGTATAACTCTGTATAACTCTGAGAAAATGTTTTTCTAAATGACCTACAGGACACTGTTTTGAGAATATTAATAATGATGTTAAGGATAAAAAAAGGAAAGCAATTCCATACTCCCTACCATATTTGGGAAATGCAGTGTTAAAGCAAGTTTAAAAGAAATATTTAATTAAAAAGTGCTGAGAGAATTCAACATTTCAGTATTTATGTTGATTCAATAAGAAAGGAAAATAGTACACAGTACTAAGAATTTTGTTATTTGTCCATATAAGTCTTACTTTTCCCCCCACCTTGGTTACATCTCTAAGAACAAAGAAGAAAATGTCTCTATAGACTCAAAAATGTGATACAAATTTCCATCTCCATATCTTATTCTTTATGTTTAAAAGGTAAATTCTCTCTTTAACATGAAGGATGAGGACGGTTGATAACTTTTCACAGCACACAATCATCTTCTGACCATTTTGGATCTCCTTGAAAGTAAAAAATAATTTAATGCAAACAACTAACCATTAAGGGTCATTTTTAGTTAATCAGCAATTTTAAAAGTTTCATAAGCTATCTGCAGAGTAGAATTCTTTCTTTGTCCTTGATTCATGATATTCCTATGACTTTGCTCAGGGAAAGAGTTGGCAGAGTCATACTGCAGTCAATCATAAAGCTATCATTAAATGTCCATATTAATGACCACCATCTAATCACATTGTGGATCATTTTAATCAGATAGAGACTTGCTTTCAGAAAAAAAATTACTCTTAAAATTGATTTTAAATGAAAAGTTACTTTTGTTTTTAAAGTTAAATTTTAATTTTATCTCATGTTTTCATTTTAACACTAGACAGCTCACATTTCACAGTCTGAAAAGACATTTAGCACTGACAAGTTTTCCTAATATATTATCTAAATAGCAAGTCAGTATGAGGACTACAATGTCTTAAAAACTCTTTATTATATAATAACCCAAATCCAGTGTGAATGAGAGCTCAAAATGGCACCCTGAAGAGATATATAAGAAAAGTCAACATTTTGAAGGAATTTCAATCCTTTTCTATGCAAAAATCAAAATTAGCGTTAATAAAACTGATGTTATGAAAATATTGTAAGATTACTAGGGTTAGAAAAATTGAAGTAAATATTTGGGTAAAATTTTATTGGTAAAATTTTTCCAGTGCTTTTATACTTATGATAGAATCAATTATTCACTCCAGATATTTAATGCTTGGTTTAAAATCTATCATCATCTCTAATACAATAGAGTTTTATATGTCCTTCCTATTGAGTAAACAGTGCTATTAAAAAATTAGCTTGTTGAATATTAAAAGAGATATATACACTATATATTTATCTCTTAATATCCATATATAATAGTATACAATGCAATAGTATGTAAACATTTGTATATGTTATAAATAGCATATTTGAATTAATTTGGATATAATACAGGGATTTGAGATTGAGATGAAGTGGTATTTCCTATACTTGTAGAGCTGTGATATACATTTATTCTCTGGTCTTTCTGAATATATTCCATGTATTTTTAGCTAAGCTAGAGAAAATTAACTTTTGAAAGTAAGCCAAAAATGCTAGTAAATTCAGTTCACTGAATTTCGCTGAAGAATTCATACCATTATGATTTGAAAATATACTTAAATTTGCCAAATTTAATGAGAGAAAAACCCCTGGAAAGAAATGCTAATCAGAGTTTCTAAAGCAAAATGAATAAAACTTGAAAAGACAAAACAATAGTTATCAAGGTACATTTGCAGGAAATAGACTGAGTAGACACAATTTCATAGTAAAGTTAGGTGCTTAATTTTTTATAGTATTTAAAAGAATTCAAAGGACGATTGCTTGGGTAATAAAATGAGATTCCGTGATGAGTAAGAGAAGTCCAAATTTTTTATCAAGTTAGTTTTGAACAAACTATTCACTAGAATATGTGTAAATTCCAAGAGAAAGAATGTTACTAGATTGGGGCTTAGGTAATGAGGAAAACCAAAAAAGTGAGCGGATCAATTCAATTAGATCATTTTTCTCTGACATAGGAGTATAGAAGTAGATGTATAGAATGTAGATCAATCATCTGACACAATTTCATAAAGACCCAGGTTTCTTCTACCTTGAACTTGCCTTTTCTAAGGTCTTCGCCTGAAAAGGAGATCAATGCCTTTTCATCTACACATTGTTTTATAGGTAGCGAGAAGGGAAACAGAATTGTTTCCTCCAAATCATTTAAAGTAAAAAAAAAAAAAAAAATTTCCTTGACCTGGAAGCTGTGTCCTTGGTCTGTTCATCTCTCACTGCTTGAAGCTTAATCTGATGCTGCTATACACAGTTACAAAAGAAGCCCGAGTTTGTACTCTCTCTAGATTAGGTCACCATGTATCCAGCTAAACCAAAGGGGCCCCTTTGGTGTGGAGATAACATGAGAGCCTGAGGCTGAAAAAACACAGACGTAATGAACAACTGAGGGTTGAGCAGTCTCTATCCCAGGAACCTGGACATTCTGTTTTACTAATGGATCCTCACCTGAACAAGGGAGGCTCAGCTCCATTGCAGTTGCTCAATGAATATTTTTGCCTCAGGAAAATTAAATCATTAAAAAGAAAGTACTTTATTTCTAGACTTATTAAGAATGGCCATAGGACTGGTGTGAGGTGTTACCTCATTGTAGTTTGTTTGTTTATTTATTTATTTATTTATTTATTTATTTATTTATTTTTTGTCTTTTCAGGACTGCACCCTCAGCATATGGAGGTTCCCAGGCTAGGAGTCTAATTGAAGCTACAGCTGCTGGCCTATACCACAACCCCAGCAACGCGGGACCCGAGCCACCTCTGCGACCCACACCACAGCTCACGGCAATGCCAATCCTTAACCCACTGAGCCATGCCAGGGATCGAACCCCTTTAATGACTGTTAAACTGCTAGGCTGCTGGTTTTACTATTATAATTGCAAGGCTGTTAGTTTTCAAGGATAACAAAAATATGTCAAGGGGAAAATGGAAAGATTTGTGGCAAGTTAAAATGTTATAAAGCTTACTCTTTTCATTGAGATTTAGCTATTTTTCTTAAACAAATTCTTCTTGTATTGTTACAAGTTTTTGGTTAATGTTGAGTTGTTTCTTTTTAAATTTACTTTTTGAAGTATAGTTGATTTACAGTGTTATACTGTGTTCAGAATTTTTAAAGAGTTGGCTTTGAACAATTTTGGCTAATTTTCTCAATATGTTAGCGAATAAGCAGATTTTTGGATTTCCTTAATTTCTTTTGACATTTAATTCTTATAATTTGATGGCTCTATTGTTTAAATCATATATAGTAACTAGTTACCTAAGTAATCTTTACTGTCCCTTTAAATATATCAACTTTCTCTGGAAAATAGTGTGGTGGACTATCTTTCTCTTTTATATATATATGTACAGATAGATGATAGATACTAGATATTATATCATATGTGTATATACATACATATATGTGTATGTATATATATATATAATTATATATCTTATATAATTGTATATCTTATATAATTATAAACACATGGAATGGAGTCCAAAGCCAGATAATGGCAGGGTACACCTGGTAGAAAGATCAAAAAAAGTCTCAGATTAGAGAAGAAATGACCATACTTGAAATGAAGGTTTCATCACTTCAAAATAAGCTATTATAGTAGTGAAACGGAGATTATATTTGAATGAGAATTCATGTTTGAAAGTGTTTCATGGGTGATGTGTTTTCCTTTAAGTTGATTAGAACATTGACTGCTTTTTTTCTTAAATAATGCTCTCCTCCTTGTATTTAACAGATGCTTGTTGAAGGTAGGAATAAACCTGTCACTGCTGTCAGTTAAGGGTTATTTCATTTTATTTCACTTACTTAAAAGTTTAAGAAAATAGCATCTTGTAGTTATACCAAGTCTTCTTCCATAAATTTAGCATCATGAGCATTAGGTAATTGTCATTCAAGACCAGCTGCCCCAGGGAGTTCCTGTTGTGGCGCAGTGGAAATGAATCGGACCAGTATCCATGAGAATGAGGGGTCAATCCCTGGCCTTGTTCAGTGGGTCAAGGATCTGGTGTTGCCCTGAACTGTATTGTAGTTTGCAAATGTGGTTTGGATCCCGCGTTGCTGTGGCTGTGCTTAGGGCAGCAGCTGCAGCTCTGATTCAGCCTCTAGCCTGAGAATTTCCATGTGCTGCAGATGTGGTCATAAGACAGCAAAAAAAAAAAGATTAGTTGCCCCAGATGTTCCTTTGACAGGACACATTGAATTTAGCTGGCCACTCTAGAATTTATCCATTGTAGTTATTGGAGTGTCTCCCAGAGTTTCCCAATCATGTGGACAAATAGCTTTCATGAAGATGCAGAAAAAAATATATGAAGAATACCAACACATCCCTATTTTTCCAGTGTTAGTAAAACACAGGCAATGAGTCTGCCCTGCTCTGTTTGGGAACCTATCCTAAGGATCAAACAATTATGTCATTATTTGTTTCCTTACTTAATGTTGTTTTAATTCAGTATCTTCCGGGAAACTGTTAGTGCTATGAGAAGGGAAAGCCTGTGTGGGTATTTGCCTCTGGCTCAGCTTTCCTCAGGGGATTTCCTGTGGCTAAGAACCCTGAGTGAGTTTTATACTACAGGCTCTGCTCAAAAACCAGTCATGGTCCCTGGAAGAATACTGACAAGGCAGACACTCACAATAAGAGAAACCCTCAGGGTTTTGCACACTTGTCTCTCCCTTAAGCACATAACCAGTGTATCAGAGGATCCTCTGAAACAACACACATGGATTTTACTTCTCGGGTTATACTCCTGTTTCACCAGAACAGGAAGCTGAAATCTGCCTTTGACATTTCCTGGGGTTGCCTCTCAACTGCTGGCAGATTCTTTGATTCTTTACACAGCATCCTTTGGAGAGCTTGTAAAGCTAGATCAGAAATACCCATGTGGCAACACATTTAAGTTGTCTTATTAGAAACAACTTTGCAGACAGCTTTGCCATATTTTGCTGCAGAAGCTTGAACAAGAAAACCTGTTTGCACACACAGTATGCTACAAAGGCCAATGTGATCTTTTCAAACTTGAAGTGCTGCCTCATAAACATTCTCAAAACACCTACATCTGCCTGAAGGCCCTCACTATGCATGCCTGATTGGGGTTTGGAACACAAAACGCGTTAATTTTTTGGCGATAATAACGTGTCAAAGGCTTGAATAGCAGACAGTGCACCTTATTTTATTTCCTCTTCAAGGAAGCCTATGTAAATGGATTTTCTGATGAATTTTTATATGCAAGCTGTTTTTGTTTCAGTTGTAGGAATTTAATTGGTTGATTTGTTTATAATTGCTGTAACATGCAATGCTCTACCTTCTGAAAAGATAGATGCCATGTGTATTTTTAAAACCTTCTTAAATAAATTATGTTGCTTAACTAAATAGACCTTTTTAAGATGCATAGCACTGCTTCAAAGACCAAGCAATAGGTGCACTGGTAATTGAATGGTAAGTGGTTTCTTGTAATTCCATTCCTATTGTATGTGGTGATGGTGTTAAAGAGGCAGTAACCTGCCTCTGGTGTTGTAAAGTGCCTGAAGAGGTCATTCTCCAATGTTTTAAGTTAAATTATTACTTTGATTTGTAAATGAACAGGTAAATACTGGGAATTTAATAGCTATGCCAGTTGGAGCTCTGAAACAGGATTCAGAAAGATTTGTGGAAAGCTGGAACTGTAGTATTTATACAAAGAATGCAGAAATCAATTTTTGAAATGTTTTCCACGTGTTGCCAGGGGAAAAAAAGAAACTGATATTTCAGGTAATATAATGAGCTTGACAGAGGAATTCTTTCCCTGTTATTACCCCAAAACAGCATCCTATTATTTCCCTACATAATTCTTACTTCAACATTCAATTAAGTAATATTTGTTGAGCTCTGCTGTCTTCTAGACACTGTTTTATTTATTTATATATTTATTTATATTTATTTATTTATTTTTCTTTTTAGGGCCACCCCCATGGCGTATGTCGGTTCCCAGGCTAGGGGTCGAATTGGAGATGTAGCCGCCAGCCTACACCACAGCCACAGCCACATCCACACCAGATCCGAGCAGCTCATGGCAATGCTGGATCGTTAACCCACTGAGCAAGGCCAGGGATCAAACCCGCAAACTTATGGTTCCTAGTCAGATTTGTTAACCGCTGCGCCCTGATGGGAACTCCCTAGCATTGTTTTAGATACCTAGGGTATAGCAGTAAGAAAAAAGCAAAGTAGATTAGAACTATCAAGTTTAAGTTTTAGTTTGACAATAAATAATAACTGTAATAAAGAAATTTTATGTATAGAAAATGAAAATTCGGGTAGTCCAAAAAAAAAAAAAAAACACCTAGCGATATAGGAAAAAGCAAGTGGGTGGAGGGATGGCAGGAAACATTTTCATGATTAAAGAAAGAGATCAGGCTTCTTTGGCATATGCATGCTACTGCAGAAGGAACAGATGGTCAATGGGGACCTATTATATGGCACAGGGAACTCTACTTAATGTTCTGTGATAACCTATATGGGAAAAGGATAGATTTGTATATATGTAGAACTGAATCACTTTGTTGTTCAGCAGAAATTATCATAACAGTATAAATCAATTATACTCACTGAAAATGAAAACAAACAAATGAACAAACCTAGTAATGTGAGGAAAAAGACTTGGGTGGAGGGATAGGAGGAATCTTTTTCATTATTAAATGAGGAGATTAGACTTTAAAAAAGTCTTGAAAGTAATGGGATTGAATAATATTTTAATCTAAGAAATATTTTTAGGCACAGAAAAATGAGTTCCAATGTCTTAAGTATCCTAGGAACATGCCTAACGTGCTGGAGCAAGGGGTGTGATGGAATAGCTGGCTGGGGTGTTGGAAGAGTCAAAGAATGGACTGTAGGAAATGAGAGCAGAGAGTTTAATATAATAGGAGTACGGAGGTCATGTAGAACCCTGTAGGTTATTATAAAATCTCTGGCTTTCACTCCGAATGAAGCTGAGAGCTATTGCAGGGTTTTGAGCAGAGAATCTGACTTTCTTGTTTAAAAGATAATTCTGGCTTGGAAGGAGAGAGAGACAATTTAGGAGGCTATTTCAGTAGTCATTTGAGAAAAGATGATGACTTAGACCAAAAGATAGCTTCGGTAGATTAATAAGAAGTTCTTAGCTTCTGGATAAATCTGGGTGTCAATCCAACAAAATTTCTAACAGGTTAGATTAGTGTGGGAGCAATTAAGAATGACCAAAATGGGAGTTCCCGTCGTGGCTTAGCGGAAACGAATCCGACTAGGAACCATGAGGTTGCAGGTTCGATCCCTGGCCTTGCTCAGTGGGTTAACGATCCGGCGTTGCCGTAAGCTGTGGTGTAGGTTGCAGAAGCGCCTCGGATCCTGTGTTGCTGTGACTGCGGCGTAGGCCAGTGGCTACAGCTCCGATTAGACCCCTAGCCTGGGAACCTCCACAAGCCGCGAGTGTGGCCCTAAAATAACAAAAGGCAGAAAAAAAAAAAAATGGAATGACCAATATGTATCTACATTTGGAGTTGCCATTGCCTAAGGTGTACAAAACTGGAGATCAGGCAGATGTGATGGTGGGAAGTTCAAGAGCTTTCCTTTGGAAATATTGAGTTCAAGATATTTATTAGACTTTTCCTCGGAGGTAACCAGTTTCAGTCATAAAGATCTGCTTTCAGGAGTGAATTATGGGATGGAGATATACAATTAGAAATGTAAATGGAATTTAAAGTCATGAAATTAGACTGAATTATGTAAATGTGAGTATAGATAAAAGAGACAAGACAAAGAAATAGGAAGAACAGATTCTTTTCCATTACAGTTTTTTTTTTCAATAAGATATGGAAGACACTTCCTTATGCTATATAATAGGTCCTTGTCATGTGAACTTTAAGACAAAAACTTTCCTAGGAGAAGGAGAGAAAAATGACTGTAGGAATGTTTTACGACTGACTGGTAGCATTAAGGAAACGCTGGAAGTTGAGCACTGTGGTCATGAACACAGGGATCACTAATGTCTGTGTATTTTTTTTTTTCTCCACCATGTTCAAGCATGGATGGCTACAAGGGTTGGACAAAGAGATTTAAGTAGTTGTGTTTTTTTCAGCGGACATTAGCAGAATGTGTGGGACAAAGGAGATGAGTGTGTACAAGAAAGATTTTAATGTCTGGGCATGGGATTTAGCTAGAAAAGAATGCAAAAGGAAACAATAAGAATGTGAGATACAGTGAAAAGAAAATTGGATCAACGGAATTACAGATTAGGGGGATTTATAGGACTTTAGGACACAGGACATTAGAGGGCTTGAGAGAAAAATAAGAAAATTTGTCAGTGGTTTGCAAGAACCTGAGATTGTAGCATCAGAAATTAGCCAATTTAAAGAGTACAAAACAGATTCAATCACCAAGGAAGCAGTCAACAGCATTTGTATGTATGTATAGCTATGTATTGTATCGATTAACTTTTACTATGTAACTAAGTACCTCAAAATTTAGTAGATTAAGAAAACAAAACTTTGCTTAGTTCATGATTCTGTGGGGTGGCTTGATGATTTCTCTGGCAAGGGCTTACTTCAGTCAACCTTGCTGGGCTTCCTTATGTGTTTTGGTCAGCTGAAGAATCAGCGGTAAACAGATGATCTAGGATGGCCTCAAGTACAATCTTAGCAATTAGCAGGCTGTCAGACAAGGCATTAGGAGCGACTCAACTGCACGACTTTCATCTTTTAACAGACTAGCCTGGACTTTTTACATGTCAGTGTT
Organism: Catagonus wagneri; assembly: GCA_004024745.2. Taxonomy (NCBI): domain Eukaryota; kingdom Metazoa; phylum Chordata; class Mammalia; order Artiodactyla; family Tayassuidae; genus Catagonus; species Catagonus wagneri. The sequence goes on from PVHT021183631.1 coordinate 15,091,940, forward strand.
AAGTTTTCGAAGACAAGATTGAGCAATGCACAAACATTTTACAAATCTCTACTTACGTTATGGTTGCTAATGACTCTTCTTCCAAAACAAGTCACATAGCCAATTCGTATTCAAAGAATGTTGAACCAGAATCTACCTTCAGATGGAAAGAGACAAGTTTGTGACTATTTTCGAAATCAACCACATTTATTTATTTTCTGTCTTATCTACCCAACTCCTAACTTCCATGAAGGCACACACTAAGCCTATCATGGTCACATAAGAAACCTATATTACTTAGCATGGTATTTACAGCACAGTGTGCATTAATGATATAAATGCCTATTTATCAAAACCTCAGCATATCCCAAACATAGTGATTCTCTTCCCAAATATACCAGCAACATTTCATATACCTTTTATTTCTACTACCTGGGCAACTCTTTACCTCAATACCCATAATATTTTTCTTTTGCTCTTTACACACTGTCAAGTTAAACTTTAATTTAAAAAAAAATCAGTGTCTTACTAGTCAAAATCCAACTCACTCACTAGTGATCTATTAAATGACACTTTCTTCAAAAAATTGTCTTAAGTACTCCAACCTATGACAAAGAAAATTCTGCTTTTGGTATTGAAGCTTCATATCCTCCCCCCTTTTTAATCTCTTCTAAGTCTTGTTTTAAAATTGTCTGTTTACTCTTCTGTCTGTCCCTTGAGCGTCTAACCCACTTTATTGCTGAGGCTGTATTTGATTAGTTTATCTAGAACATAAAAAACATAATGTCTTATGCATAAGCTATATACCATATATACTTGGCAAACTAATGTCCAAAGAAGAACCAAAAACCTCACATTGTCTTCACCTTACTGAACAGTAATGGGCAATGCAATTAATGAAATGAACTGAAATTACCATCTCATGCCACTGGGAAGTATACAGTATAGATATATTTCACTGTTGGAATTTATACATTTCATGGCCAAGATGAGTATAAGGAAATCTTTATGGTCCTTATACGTATATCACTGAAAACTCAGAATTAAGGAAATTATATTAAAAGGTATGTTCAGCATCGATTAAATAGGGTAACAGTTGCTCATATGGAGCTATACAAAATAAAAAACTTTCTAAATAATAATAAATTATGTAGCATAGTTATTTTTATTTATAAACCATATTTTCAGGGAGACTATTCCATTCTTTCATGATGCTGCATTTGCTTACATAAATTGAAATATCCTGAAGTCAATGATTTACTTTAAATATACAACATGAATTTTCAGAGTTTTCTTGTACTACCAATAGACTGGTGTTTTATCATCCAGAGGAACTCAAGAAAGTTGCCCTAAGGAATTCTTTCCCAAAGCATATATGTTCTTGGGTGTTTCAATGGAATTAAGTAAAAAATCTAGAAACAAAAGCTTCCTTACTCAAATAGGTTAGGAAAAACCATGTTCAGGTTACTTTAGTACAAACTTTTGCAATGCTCTAGTTTGCTGGTTTATTTGATAAATTTCAGAGAGAAAGTTATGCTTATAGTAGTTCTCAGAATTCTATTAACAATGAAACAATTATCTTTACTCTCTTTATATGCAGTCATGGATCTACTAACATAATGAGGAACATATCTTGGAAAATATTGATGCTACCTACTATATTATACTTTGCCATGTGCTGTGTTTGACATTGTGTTTATTTTTACTAATTATATTAGTAGTTTGTTATTCCAGGCCTCCTTGCATTTGTGCCTCTGGCTCCAAGGGTAGCAGAGCCTCTGTATACTATCAAGGAATTCCCTTATTTAGCACAGAGTTGATGGGAATGATGATTCCATTCTATACCCAAGTAGTGGATGTGATGACATAACCAGGGCTATTTTTACTTTCTCTTTTGGAATTTTGAATCTTTAGAGGAAGGACAGAAAAATCAAGATCTAACTTATTCCAGTAGCAGTACCCACACAATGCTGTGGTTAAGTGAGGCAGGTAGAATTAACACCCCTCCTGCTCCACCCAAACAAAAGCTATCCATAATTCCCCAAACTTGTGAAAAGGTTCACCAGGTGGGCCCCTGATAACCACAAGTGTCTTTAAAGGTGGAAGAGGAAGGAATGAAGGGGAAAAGCCAGAGGAGTGAGAGTGTGAAAGGAATGTGATGTTGCTGACTTTGGGAGTGGAGGAAGTGGCCGAAGCTAAGGAATCTCTATCTAGCCTCTTGAAGTTGGAAACCTAAGAGAATGAATTCTCCTCCAGAGTGTGCAAAGGAATACAGCCCTGCTGACCTATGGATTTCACCTCCCTTTAGGCTTCCCAAGCTATGGAACTATAAGGTAATACATTTCTGTTAATTTAAGCCACTGTGTCTGTAATGATTTGTTATAGCAGCGAGCCATAGAACACCAATATAACAAACCTACTTTGATTCCTGAAATCAGCTTAGGTCTTATCCATCTCTAAATGGTTTATCAGCTTTCTTTTACATTGTATGATTCCTCCTAAGACATTCTAATAGATTTTATTTTTGCTAAATTTATGTAGCATCAATTTCTGAGGCTTTATAAAACAAAACAAACAATTTAAGATGTTTGTCCATGGATTTTGGTCATCTTTTGTCCTTTATAGATGATAAATGCTGCATAGAAAATATCTTCATTTATTCTATATATAAATGGAATCTAATAAAGTCTTATGAACTTTTTGTTATACAGTAGATGTATACTGATCCTAAATAACTGGATTCAATGAAAAATTACAAAAAATAATTCACACAGAAACATGTACCGTGGATATTTCATTAGAAAAAATGGAATAGTGTGAAATTAGTTATAAAGTATTTAATTTCCTCTGAAGTCTTATTTAGATGTATGCCTACTATTAAATAATTCTAACATAGCCGTTATATAATTTTTTAACTTTCATCTTTTACTTAAGCATTTTTTGTTTTATCTTCATTATTTTTATTTTTACCAGCAGTGATATTTCATTAAGTTATGTTATAATGTATGTACTGTTACAGTTCATATTATTTTAATTTTTTATAAAATAATAAATTTCCTTACTTTCCTTATAATAAATTCCCACGAGTTGTAGTCTTTCATCCAAGGTAATTAATCTGATTATATTTATTTACTCATATGGTGTTCCCAAAAGTTTGTAGTAATAAACACTGGCATTAACTGCATATGAATGTAAAAGTATTATTCCATAATCTTACAAAATTGTATACCATCACACACTTTTTTTTCTGTTTTTATTCTTTACCTAAGCAGAGTCACAGGAAAACAGGGTAATTCATTCCTCTCTACTGATTTTTGTTTCTATTTCTGATATTAAAAAGTCAGCTATCAGTTAAATTTATATACATGATCTGTGTGTTTTTGTACGTGCTTTCTAGAAGCTTCACAGATAAATTATTTGTCATTAGTATAGTATTCTGTGGCTTAGCTATGTTGTACCTAGGTATGGGTAGTCATATTTATCCTTATTGTGATTATAATTAGGAATATTATTTTTATTGATTTGTTTAGGTGGCTAGGTCTAAGAATTGGTGTTTCTTAGCAATTTTGGAAATTGCTTAGTTAATAGTACTTTATATACATTTCCTTCATTGCTTTTATTTTTTGGAACTCTGATTTAACGTACATGTATTCTATTCTCTTGAAATTCTATGTCCCTTCATGTCCTATTTTGCATGTTGTCTTTTATCTCTCTTGAAATTTGTTACATTTTTAAATCTAAAGAGCATTTCATTAATCTTTTTACTGCAATTAGTGTTTTTTCTGTTGCTTATTTACTGGTTATTTACCTTTTGATAATTTCAATGATTATATATACATATATGTGTATATGCACATGTGTGTACATCCATTTCCGCTTCAAGAAATTATAACCAAATTTTTTTATTTCAAAATCTACATATTTTATTTCTTATTTAGATATTCACACAATGCTTATTTTTATAAATATATTTATCTTATTACTTTATATCCATGACTGTTAATTAAAATACAAATATCTTAAAACCAAATTCGGTTATCCCTTTTGTTTTATTAACTGTAAATCATGTTGCTTCCTTTCCTTAGTCAATCTGTGATTTTTGATTAGGAGATCATATTCTTTAGAGAATCTCTAGAAATATGGTGAGCACATGTTAAAGTGGAGTTACTCTTTACAGGATTTTTTATTTTGCTGTCATTTGACTGAGGACACTACAAAATCTAGGATCATTTTAAAATAAGTTATTTGATTAAGATTTTTCAAACGACACTGGTGGTTTGAGTGTAGGTTACAAACTTGCATGAGAGCCAGATTGTTAAAAAAAAGAGAGAAGAGGGACCTAAAAAAAATCTGTCCTTTACCTTTATACAAATTTACATATACTGCTAAATATATATATATATTTTTATTTCCTAATAATATTGGAATGGTAGAATGTCATGTACTGAGAAATTTGATTTCATTCTAGAAAAGTGAGTTCATTATAATATCACATAATGTATTCCAGTAATAATTTATCATAGGTTATTGTTCAGAATCTAGGGGTACCAGATGAATAACAAAAGGAGGGCTGGAGAAATATGGTTAACAAAGAAGAGATGTAATAAAATAGAGGAAGGCATAGCTCAGTTATCACCATGGTTCCCTTGACTTTTTGATGTTATAGGCACAGTATTGTTAGGTTTCCAAATGTTATGGAGAAGCTAGAAAGCTAGACTTTGGAACTTTAGGAATGCATTAAAAATAACAGCTTTATAAGCAAATGTGGTGGTATAAGGACCTCTACAAAATTTGTCTTTCCTTGGCAGCAATGAAAAAATCTATCAAAATTTGTAAGAATTAACTTTTTTGAAACTATGAAGATTAAACAAAGGCTTGTAGCAACACATTTTTGAAATTGATGAATGTTGATATTAACAGTGAGGTTGACGGATTTTAATTTGCTCTAGTTCTGTTAACTGCTGTTCAGTACAAGAATATACTTACAAAATGACTGTCAGCATTCCTGGTATCAAAAGGAACAGGATGAAAAACCAGATTTTTCAAAACCTTATTCTGAAACAAAAGTGAAATTATTATTTGTTAATTCCCTGAAAATAATCTACTTGAAAATTTGTCTTAATTATACATGACCTGAACTTATGCAGTACTAAGCCTTCTCCTAAATTGCATTAAAAAATACATGTATATATATATATATATATACACACACACATATATATATATATATATATATATATATATATTAATGTTGCAGTTGCTTCAGATGAAAGATAAAAACTGGGTGAAATAATAGCCTTTTCAACAAGCTTAAAGGAAAATCTAAGGAATAAGATGTTGCCATAACAAAATACCATAGACTGGGTATCTTAAACAACAGATATTTATTTCTCCCAGTTTTAGAGGCTTGATGTCCAAGATCCAGTTGCCAGCATGAATGGTTTCTGATGAGAATGCTCTTCTTTTCTTGCAGAAAACCACTTTTTCACTGTGTGCTCATATGGCAGAGAGAGAGAGAGGGACCCTCCTGTCCTCTTTTTCTCTTCCTCCTTTTAAGGCCACATTCCTATCATATTAGGGCCCCAACCTTATAAACTCATTTAATTTTACTTTCCCCAAACACTCTCTCCAGATATAACCACATAAGGGGCTAGGGCTTCAATATAATGAATTTTAGGGGAACACAATTTAGTCTATAAGAGGTATCTTAGTTCCTTTGAAAAGCTCTGATATATTTCTGGGAGTCTGGAATGCCATGCATATTTGTGAACCTTGGTGTAGATGCCTTGGAAACATTTGAGAAAGCCTTGATATCTCACTTACAAACAATTTTGAAACTGCACAGGCAGGAATTAAAGGCCAAGGAAGAGTAATAAGAGGCATTACCGAGTGCTGAAAGTATGCCATGGCATGTTTACAGACATCTCAACAGAGAGGGGGAGATTTATTCATTTCAAGAGTTTAAGGAAATCTCTAGCCACTAAGATATCCAAGCAGAAATTTCAGTGGCCACACGTGGAAAGGAATATATACTTCCTAGAATTAGTCCTGAAAAGTTAATAAAAATAACAACTGTAATAAGCAGTGACAGAACAAACCCTGGGGGAGGGAAGAGTAAACAAAAACTCTCCCTGAGGGAGTGATGTCAGAATTACTAGACAAAGACTTCAATCAGCTGTTTAAAATGTTTCAGGAGCTAAAGGAAGTCATGTATGAAGAACTAAGACAGAGTGCCAAAAACATAATAATTAAAAGAAAAAAATTACTACAGGGATCAACAGTAGACTTGAGTATGGAAGAAATAAGCAATATACTAGAAGACAGGTCAATTGGCAGTAGAGAATATAAAAAAGTCAAAAGCTGTTTCTTTGTAAGGATCAATAATTTTGATCTATAATCAATATAGTTGGCTAATTGCCAACTATAGACTAATCAAGAAAAAAATAGACAAATTTCAAATAACTAAAATCAGAAATGCAAGAGAGGTTGTTACTACCTATCATACAAACAAACAAACAAAAAAAGAATTTAGGTGAGTACTATGAACACTTATAAGCCAGCAAATTAGATAATCTTATTAAAATGGACAAATTCCTAGAAAGACACAAACTACTGAAAGTGACTCAAAAAGAAATGGAAATCTGTATAAGTTCATACTATGTAAAGAGATTGCATTAGTGATTTATGAAACTCTTTTAAAAAATGGGAGAGAATGGAGTTTCCATTGTGGTGTAGTGGAAACCAGACCAACTAGGAACCATGAGGTTGTGGGTTCAATTCCTGGCCTCGCTCAGTGGGTTAAGGATCTGGTATTGCTGTAAGCTGTGGTGTATGTCAGCAGTTGTAGCTCCAATTCGGCCTCTAGCCTGGGAACCTCCATATGCTACGAGTGCAGCCATTTAAAGAAAAAAAAAAAGGCAAATAGAAGGAAACATTTTAAAATAAATAAATAAATAAAAAATAGGAGAGAATAATTCTTTACTCATCCTATAAGACCAAAATAAGCATAATAACAAAATCTGGCAAAGATATTAGAAGAAAAGAACCTACAGAATAATATCACTTATGAATCTAGATGCCAAAATTTGTGACAAAATACTAAGCTGATTCCAGGTGCATTTTTAAAAATATGATATACTGTACCTACATGGAATTTAGTCCGGAAATATGTCTGCTATAACATAAAATTAGTCAATGTAATAAGCCATATTAATAAAATAACAATAACTGAAGACACTTGACCATTTCGATAGATGCACAAAACTCATTTTACAAAATCAGCACCCTTTCATCATAAAAAACATTCAGCAAACTAGGAATAGAGGTTAAGTTCTGCTGCATGATCAAGAGCACCAATGACGAAGCCACAGCTGATATAATACTTAATGAATAAAAGAGTAAAAACTTTCTTTCTAAGATCAAGAACAGCACAAGGATGTCTGCTCTTGTTATACCTATTTAACATTGTATTGGTGGTTCTAGGCAACAAAATTCAGGAAGAAAATGAAATTAAAGGCATACAAACAGAAAAGGAAGAAGTAAATTATTTCTGTTCACAGATGTCGTAATCTTATATGTAAAATGTCAAGGAACACACACACCACAACACAGTTAGCAATAATAAACAAATACAGCTAGATTAGCGTCCAGGCTATAAAATCAATATCCACAGTGTATGCTATTTTTATATACTCATAATGAACAACTGAAAGTAGAATTAAGAAAACAGCTTGAATTAAAATATTATCAAAGATAAAATGCTTAGAAATGAATTTATCTGAATGGATAGATGTGTATGATGCAATATATAGAAAACTGTTGAAATAAATTAAAGAAAACTTCAGCAAATAGAATGACATCTATGTTTATGGATTGGAAGACTTTATATACTTAAAATTAAAATACTCTAAAAATTGATATATAAATTTAACACATTAGAAGTCTGAGATTAACATATACACACTACTATATATAAAAAAAATAATTACTTAAGGCCTACTACATAGGATAGGGAATTCTACTCAATAGTCTGTAATAATCTTTTTTTTTTTGCTTTTTAGGACTGCACCTGCTGCATTTGGATGCTCCCAGGCTAGGGGTCAAATTGGAGCTGCAGCTGCTGGCCTACACCATAGCCATAGTAATGCTAAATCTGAGCTGGGTCTGCCACCTTCACCATAGCTCACGGCAACACTGGATCCTTCACTGAGCGAGGCCAGGGATCAAACCTGCACCTCATGTATTCTGGTTGGGTTTGTAATTCACTGAGCCACAATGGGAACTCCTGTAATAGTCTATATAGGAAAAGAATCTGTAAAAGAATTAATATAGGTATATGTATAACTGAATTATTTTGCTGTATACCTGAAACTAACAGAATATTGAAAATCAATTATAATTCAACAAAAATAAAAATTAATTCAACATAATCTCTATCAAAATATTAATGACTTTTAAAAAATAGTCCAGCTCATTCTAAAATTTATATGGATTAGTAAATTTCCCAGAATTATTTCCAAAATAGTCTTGAAACAGAATAAAAATAAAGAGAACTCAAACAGCTTTATTTCAAAATTTACCACAAAGCCTTGGTAAATACGTGGTATTGACATAAATATGGGCAAGCATAAAAACAGAATTTAATTGGGCATCTAAGAACATTGGGAATAGAATTGAATTGGGAATGACAAGAATATGCAAGGAAAGTCTTTTCAACAAAGAGTGCTAGAATGATTAGAAATCCACATGTAAAAAATGTATCGGACCCCTATTTCATAAATTATGTACAAATTAAATTAAAATGAAATTGTTAAGAATCTATAAAACTCACAGAAGTAAATATAGGTGTAAATATTCATGACTTTAAAATAGCCAGAGGTGGAGTTCCCATCGTGGCTCAGTGGAAACGAATCCGAATAGGAACCATGAGGTTGCAGGTTTGATCCCTGGCCTTGCTCAGTGGGTTAAGGATCCAGCGTTGCTATGAGCTGTGCTGTAGGTTGCAGACGCAGCTCGGATCCCGGTTGCTGTGGCTGTGGCAAAGGCCGGCAGCTGTTGCTCCAATTAGACCCCTAGCCTGGGAACATCCACATGCTGCCAGTGCAGCCCTAAAACGACAAAAGACAAAATAAAATAAAATAGCCAATGTTTTTTTTTAGATGTGACACCGAAAGTGTAAGTACCAATAGAAAAAGATAGCTAAATTGAATTTCATCGAAGTCCAAAACTGGGAATTCCTGTGTGGCTCCGTATCCATGAGGACACACGTTCCATCCCTGGCCTCCCTAAGTGGGTTAAGGATCTGGCATTTCCTTGAGCTGTGGTGTAGGTCGCAGATGTGGCTCAGATCCTGTGTTTCTGTGGTTGGCGGCTACAGCTCCAATTCGACCCCTCACCTGGGAACCTCCATATGCTTCAGGTATAGCCCTAGAAAAAAAAAAAGCCCACAACTTTTGTGTATCAAAGAACACTATCAGGGGAATGCGAAGACAAATTGCAGAATAGGAAACAAATATGTAAAAAATCATATATATGATAAATGTTTAGTATATGTGTTGCACAAAAATCTTTAGAATTCAATCATAAAAGACAGAATAACCTAATTTAAAAATGAGCAAAGTATTTGAATAGACATTTCTCCGAAAATATATAGGAATGGTCAATAGGCACATGAAAAGATATTTAAAATCATTTAACCATTGGGGAAATTCAAATCAAACTCATAATGAGTTACCAGTTCATATGTACTGAAATAGCTATAATCAATAAGCAGAAGATAGCAAGTGTTGGTGAGTATGTGGTGCAATTGGAACCCTTGCATGTTGCTGATAGAAATGTAAATGGTGCAGTATTTGTTGAAAACAGTTTGTTTCTCATATTGTTAAATAGTGTTATCACACAGATGTCATTCTCCAAATCACCATAAGTAGAACACCATCATTAATCAAAACCATGGATATTGTCCTCTAACTAGTGTGATGCAGTTTGTAAGAGAAACTGTCTACATAATAAAGTGATATAATCTGGCTGTAATAATACTGAATCATATTATAGAAGTATATCTTCCTATGTTACAGTGGATTACAACAACGCAAGATCCCATTTACTAACTCATACTGATAGTGTTTTTCAGCAAGTATTTTTTTCAAATTTGACCAACTATGAATTTTATATAGACTATATCATAATTGTATAAATATAGTCTATCTCATTAAGTATATCAACACTGCATTATATATGTTCTATTATTCATTTGGCAGAGGAGGCATATAAGACATAGAAATGCCAAGAAATAGGGTTGGCATTAGCGGTAATGAACTCAACTAGTATCCATGAGGACATAATTTCGATCTCTGGCCTCGCTCAGTGGGTTAAGGATCCAGCATTGCTGTGAGCTGTGGTGTAGGTCACAGATGCGGTGTTGCTGTGGCTGTGGTGCAGGCCGACAGCAGATTTGACCCCTAGCATGGGAACTTCTATATGCCGTGGTACAGCCCTAAAAAGTTAAAAAAACAAAAGAAAAAAGAGACATCAAGAAACAGTCCCAATCTGGCAGATCTGATAAAGAGTGAAACCATGATTTTTAACTCAGTTATTTTAGGGTTTCAAAATGTCTAATAATCTTACTGTGCCACATGTCCCAATATAATATCGAGAGATGATTCTTGAAATTTGTTGGGTGATAACAATCTTAATTTGTTATTTTCTATTAAAAATATTGTGTCAGGATGTATGGAAACTGGTTATATGCTCAAATTCTGGATGCCTCCAATTTGTTTCTATTTTCGAAGTAGCAAGTAAATAAATGCCTTTTCTAGATTCATTTTGAAGATCTAATGAGATGAGAACTCTTTATGAAACACAAAATGCATTAATTTGATTTTTCTTTGTCTTTACCATCAAGAATACCACTGAGACCACAGACTGAAGCTGTCAGACTAAAGACCAACCAGTAAGTTTTAGGCCCTAGGAATCCTATAAAATAAAATTCATCTCTGTATGAATTATTATAAGGTAGTCTTTATCATATACTTGAGATATTATCACATTTTTTAAAATGTCATGCTAACTTGTGATTAAACATATGATTGCACAGAGCCAGCTTAGTCACTGGATATTTTTTGTCCCTGAAATGGCCTTTTCAATCTTTAGAGCAGAACTTTTGCCTGGAGCTGTCTTTAATAATATATTAAGCATTAAATGTATGATTGTAGCATAAGCACATTAGTATATTTTTTCAATATATGACTTTTGTTACATTTGTAAAATACCACAAATAAGTCTGAAGAATTATCCAGCATCCTGTTATTTCTGTAGCTGGACATCTTAGATCTTATTCATAAGCATACTGAACTGTTCCTTTTTCGGAACTGTAGATACCATCCCCAGATTTTCTAATATCCATGCTTTTAACTATTGGGATTTACTGAATCAAAGCAGCTAAATTTGATATAAGTTCAGTGTTGCTTCCTTCAAGAATTAACTCATTTTAAAAAAGTATTAACACATCTTTTTGGGCTTGAGATATTGATCAAGCAAATCCTGGCTTCATCCAAACCCTGTAGATATATTTTTTGCCCAAGTAATGTTGGCTTTCAACAAGGCGTCTTATAACAGATCAACACCCTTGATCATGTTCTGTACTTGACTACAGATAATGCAGACGGAAGCCAGTTCCTTTCTATTTCCCCACCCTTTGTAACCAAGAGTCTCTCTTTTTTCCTTTCCAGAAAGACTTGAGTTCTACACTGATGTGATTAAAGTCTTCCACAGGGCGCCTTGGAAACCCTTTGGAATAACTGGGCATCCCTTCTGAGTGATATTGACATGATCTGGAATGTGAACAGTTTTAATGCTTGCAGTTGATGTGGCAGTCACATTCTTGTTTTTCAGCTGCCCCGAATTCCATATTCTTATGTACCTGCATTCACTTACTTGTCAAAGCAATATAAATTATTTAAATGTCAAACTTCTATTTAGGCTGTCGTGTGTGTCCTTCCACACAGAATACATTTCGTTACATTATTTTTAATTGGTAGTATCTCAATAACAAATATATATATAATAGCTTAGAAATTCTTACAAGTCGGGGATTAAGAGAGTTTGAAACTATCAGTTATTGAGATACTACCAATTAAAATAGCATATATATATATATATATATATATATACTACCAATTAAAAGAGCATATATATATTTGTTGGGATTTAAATCAAAAGAAATCATAGCGCTGTGGGTAGAAACATAGTTTAAAGTGGATGGCATGAAAAGCAGTGTCATAAACTGGTTCAAATTTAATAGGGAACACATTTAAGAAGGATACTTTTTAAAATTATACTCAATACACTATGTGTTATTCACTAAAATTTCAATTAGATGCAAAGGCTGAGTACTGTGAAGCTGCCTAGATCAATTGTGTATAGGTCAATCACTGAGTGACCATCAATAAAGTAATCAAAGCTGAAATATATCCACTTACAGTTTTTTGTTTCCAGTACTCTAAGAAGTAACTGTAATTGTTATTCCCTTTAGCTCTGCCGCTTGGAAGACTGACAGAGGAACGGAGCTTCTGGAGAAAATGTTTTCATTGGATGAGTTGAGGAGTAGGTACTTGATACTTAGAGGGGTAAGACCGAGGAAATCCGATCAATATAATACCAATGAAATACACAAATATTCAAAAAGTTATAATGTTAGCCTCTCTGAAGAATGTCAAAAAGTTTGCATCTGGTCACTCAGATTCAAAGGTATTATCCAAGGGGGTTACTATCTGCTAAATCTTAATTCAAATCAAGTTCTAGAATTTCTATTTGGCATTAAGCTCCAATTCATCCCCTAGTCTGGGAATTTCCATGTGTTGCAGGTGTGGCCCTGAAAAAAAAAAAAAAGGTCATAATGATTGTGGTGGATGGTGGATGGAAATCCCACAATGATTTCCCAACTTCTTGGTACCTAGGAATTTGTGTAATCTTTTCTTGAGTGAAGGGTGGGATCAATGAGGTGATTCTAGCCAGGAGAATGTGGTAAAGGCAGTGGAATGTCACACTTTGATTAGGTTATGTTATATGGCAAAGGCGATGGTTATCACCCCCATGATTGTTTTGTATTTACAAGACTCTGTCTTAGCATACCTTCTCTTGCTGGTCTTGAAGAAGGAAATTACCTTATTGCGAACTTCTTATTGAGAGATCACATGGCAAAGAATGGAGGGTAGCATAGCACACCTGGCAGCTAATGGAAATGTAGAGACTTCAGTCCTATAATGGCAAGAGGCTGAATTTTGCCAGCAAGCTAGGGAACTAAGAAGCAGTTCTTAATTTGAACATCTAGATGAGCACCTGGCCCAGCTAACACACTGATTACAGCTTTCCGAGACTCTGAGCAGAGGATTCAAATAAATTGTGCCTGGACCTCTGACCAATGGAAAACATGAAAAAATAAATGTGTGTTGTCTTTAAGCCTCTAAGCTGATGCTAAGATTTTTATTATTTAAGGCTTTGAACACACATATAATAACGAAAGAATAATTTCCACTTACATAATTATTGGGAAATATTTCTGATAAAATAATGCTGTAATACCATTAGCAAGTATTTATGAATGGTAAATTTTCTCTATTAATTTCTCCTTAAAATGAGTTATTTATTTAACTGCGAGGGTTGCTTTGTATAGTGCTTCAAAAAATAAGTTCTGGATGCCTGTGATCAAATCCCAGTTCTTCTACTTTCTAGCTGGGTTATCCTGAGAAATTCACGCAAGCTCTCTGAATCCTGGTTGTATCATCTAAACAAATGGATAATAATTGTATATATCTCACAGGCTTGTTATGAAAAGCAAATGAAGTAAAAATCATGCCATTTGTATATGGGTTAAATTACTAAAATAAATATTTTTATTTTACCCAGTATAACTATTCTGTAAAGTGTGCTATTTCTCCCGAAATAATGAATCTTCACAAGTTAAATAACTAACTTTATCCACTGTACCTAGAATGAATGTGAGGAATAGTACAGACTGTGAAACAACAATATCCAAAAATTGCAGATGCCCTAAATTGAAAGAAAGTTAACTCAATGACAGAGCGAAAGGACCATTAGGAAATAGTCACAGATTCATAGCAGATAATAGCAGCTCATTATAGAAATCAGAGAAAGAGATCATGAAGAACTTTGCTTTCCGAGAAAATGTGTTACCTGTAGATAAAACAAAGTTCCAAACTTTAATAAGGATATGGAAACTGTATAGAGAAGAACTAGTAAATAAATCATTATGCTAGTGGTAAATTTTAGGGGGATTCTCTAAGGCTAAAGTCATAAAACACACTAAGGAAAGAATGACAAAATGTGGCTTATCCAGTCACGTATTTCACAAAAGTAGGACAGAGATCATGCATACTCACTTGCCCCTGGCTGGAGAATTACTATCAACCTCTATAGGATATCACATCAGTGATATACTAAGCTTACCACTTTTATTGGTATTTGATGGTTTCAGTCTTTCATATGCACTTCAAGTGAATCTAGTTTTTTTTAGACTTCTCTCTCAGGCATAAACATTTTTATTCAAGATCCTTGCAGCCAAGGTTAGGAAACGTATTTGAAACAGGCAAAGTGCCCTGGATTTAAAGTGACATTGAGTTTAGTTACCTTTCCAATGATTATCTTTCATTTAATTGCCTTTTCAATGATTACATTCAATAGGCAAAATGACTGGAAATCAGGATCTTTTGAATCAAATTTCCTTTCTTTTTGAGTGTAGAGATAGCTTTAGTTTTCTCTTATAAAGATTAGATGGTTATAAAATAATCAACTTTAGATGAATACAAGTTTCTGGTAAAAAATAAAAGCAAACTGTAATCCATTTGATATTAACCAGGGACAAAGTCAGATGATGAGCAGGAAAGGGGGGTACTTATCATGATTTTAAAGAAGCTTCAAAATTTGAAATTTTTCAAGTCTACTTTATATTGTTCTAATAAATCACAAATATATAACAAACAAATCTCAGTAAACATGACCTTTCTTAAAGGATTTGTAAATATCACTCTCTTTTTCTCTGCCACTCTTCCCTAATTTAAAAAGACAAATAGAATATAAATATTGCTATGGAAATCTCTTGTGGCACAGCAGGTTAAGGATCCAGTGTTTTCATGGCAGGAACTCTTGTCACTGCCGTGCTGTGGGTTCAATCCCTGGTCTGGGAAATTCCGCATGCTGTGAGTGTGGCCAAAAAGGAAAAAAAGTTGAATCAGCTAGTTATTAATATTTAAAGTCCCAGTGGTTTTTCCCTTTAAGTTGCCAATACTCTCCAGTAATTTTAGATATCTATCAATTAAATACTTCCAAATGTAGTAATGATACCGGAAGGATGACACTGGAATCCGAGTTCTTGTTAACGGTGGTCGAAGAATGAACTCCGCGAACACACAGGCAGCAAGCAAGCAAAGTTTTTATTAAAGGAAAGCAAAAAGCTCCCAGGGCTGCTGGGGGTGGGGGGAGAAGAGCCCCTGCTCTCGATTGTCCTATAGGGATTTTTATCTCTTAAGGTGGGGAGGGGCACCAACGTGGGGTCCACAAAGAGGTGGTTTTTTTCCATTGGCCTTGCTCAAATATCTGTATCGGTCCTTGTCCAATAGGAGTTTTAGGGTTTTTTAAATTTTATGGCTTTTTTGTCCTTTTCTTTCATTAGATCAAGTCACCATTCATCTCATTCCTTTTCTATCAGTTGAGGAGTGGGCTAGAGATTTGCATTTCCTATGGTAAACAAAGTCTGTGGGGAATGTGCATTTCCTATAATAAAACAGGGCCTGTGGAGGTGTTACTCCCTGGAGCCCTTAAGCTATAAATGTTAATCAATGGCCATATGAAAAGAATGCATCAAAGCCCATTTTCCTACACTGCCTACTTGAGTTAATATTCTGCCTCAGTAACATATTTCTTTTCTAAGATTTGTGTAATGAGATTTTTATTTTGAATGTTAAATATGCATATATATAAGACATGATATATTTTATTGGCTTTATTATCTATGTGAGACCACAGAATCAGTTTTCTAGGCACAGAATGATAAGTAAAATTATATATATACATATATATATGTAGTTGTATATAGTTTTACATGTTTCTGTTCATAGCCTCTTTTCTGTGTTTATATTTATCCTATTGAAGAATTTTATCTGAATTGATTTTTATTACAAAATGAATGTATGTATGCAATTCATGCAATACATGTCATTATGACACAGTACTAAATATATATTGTGTTGAACTATTTATTGTTGCATTATTTTATTGATAAAATAATATTAGTATTAATAGCGATAATGTTGTATATGTCAAGAGCTGTCACTCTTGTTCTTGCCATCTCATCTATGGGTTTAAAAAGTTTATAAGTTCAGAGTTCCTGTCATGGCCCGACAGAAACAAATCCAACTAGTAACCATGAGGATGCGGGTAGCCTGGGAACATCTATGTGTCATGGATGTGGTCCTAAAACCAAAAAAATAAAATGAAATAGAATAAAAAGTTTATAAGTCGAAGTTCCCATCACGACCCAGTGGAAACAAATCTGACTAGGAACCATAAGGTCGAGGGTTCGATCCCTGGTCTCGCTCAGTGGGTTAAGGATCCAGCATTGCCATGAGCTGTGGTGTAGGTCGCAGATGCAGCTCAGATCCTGCATTGCTGTGTCTGCGGTGTAGGCCAGCAGCTGTAGCTGCAATTAGACCCCTAGCCTGGGAACCTCCACATGCTGTGGGTGCAGCCCTAAAAAGGACAAAAGACAACAAAAAAAAAGTTTGTAAGTCAAATATGTGTTTACATAGTTATTTTCTAAACACACACACACATACATATGTATAGTAAGTTATTTTTAAAATACACAGTCATAAGTAAATATGTAAATTAATACATCAGTATGCATATATAATTGTTTCTTTATTCACACTCTAAGTAAGATATTTGTGTGTGTCATTGAAGAAATGACACAAATTAGCAGTTATAAAACCAATTTTATTTCAAATCATGATGGTTTTATTTGTATTGATTACAAGGTGCTTGCAACAATTGCTAACAAGAGCAAATCTGTAGAAGATGTGAGAATATCAATAAGCTTCTAAGTCACAAATAATGAAGATGTATATCCAAGGTACTTTGAGTTCCTGAAAATTATTCCTTAGCTCTCAGAGTGAATAGAACTACAGTAAAATCAGTTTTGGTTGATTAGATAGAAATGACAATATCATATGAAAAGAGAAGAGAGTAAATTTTAAGATTCATTTCAATACACACTGTATTTTACAGTGATAATCAAAATACGTGATGTAATTTGCAATTATATATATTATGGAAGTTATGGTAATTTTTCTTCATTGTTTTTCTTTCCTAAACAGCCTTATAATAGAGTTGTCAATACAATATTCTCAGAGTAAGTAAAATGGAACCTTAAGAAAATACTTAGATTAACTCAAGCAACAACAGTATGAAAAGTTCTTAGCTAATTAAAAAGGAGACGTAAGACGATTGATGTGTTCAGAATCATTGATTTATTTCATGACTCAGTAATTAGCAAACACAGAAAATAAAGTTTATATACAGAAAAAGAGTGAGAGCTTTTGATGTTATGTTATTCCTCCAATTATGGTAGTAGCTCTAATTTTAAAATATCTCATTAAAAGGAAACCACTTTAATTATTAATCCCCTGTTATTTCTTACCTCAGATTTTATTATAATGGATATGTTTAAAGTTACTATTTATGCAGTTATAAGAGTTAATATTTTTCACAAGATTAACTTTAAACAACTTTTGCGAGATATACTTTTAATTTGAGAATATGTTAAAGTATAATTTTCAGGCCTATAAACCATACATTTGCACTTTGCCACCCATTTCTCCAAAACTGACATTTATAATTCAGAATTTTCTCAAGGGGTAATTAGGTTATTTTCAAATTTTACCGGAAATTAGGTTCATCTTCTAGAAACAATTTCAAAATGTCTTTTTGTAGAAATTCATATTAAATTGCTACCAGGAAATCACTTTGGACTATTAGAAACTTGGTCCTTACCTAAATTACCTCTGTCTGTCTATTTTTTGGTTAAAGGATCCCATTAGTATAAAATCCTTTATAGGAAACCAGACATGAATAAAGAATTGTTTTCTTTATTCTGTATTTGCTCCCTTTCACAAATGATATAATTTCCTGCAAACTATGTTTTAAATCAGATTACCTTAAGGCAAAGTGCCGAATGTACATAGGATGCTGTCTCTGTTTAGAGATTTACTGAATCCATTACCTAAGGGGATGCAGGAAATGGGCAGTGAAGAATAGGCTTCATTTAACAGTATAGATTTAGAATAGGTCTGTTTGAGATACTATAAATTGAGAAAATTTATATTTGCAATATTTGGGGGGGGGGAATTCTGTGCCCAAACTTTCTGTGATGAATTGAAAGTAAATGGGGAATGAAAAAGAGCTAATATTTTTTAGACCTTGCTATGAACTCAATAATATAAAAAAGAGAGATGCAATATGCAAGCCATATTAGATCCCTCTTTCTTTGGTGGGCTTTTATTGAAAT
Source organism: Catagonus wagneri (assembly GCA_004024745.2). Lineage (NCBI taxonomy): Eukaryota > Metazoa > Chordata > Mammalia > Artiodactyla > Tayassuidae > Catagonus > Catagonus wagneri. The sequence continues at coordinate 15,110,499 of PVHT021183631.1, forward strand.
TTTTTTTCAATTATTGATATATTTAAAATTATTTATCTGCAAGTATGTTACTAAAGAATTGTAGTGCCTTTTCCCCCCACGGAAGTTCTGTTATGCTAGTAGCTAAAGGTAACCAAACTAGTTATCTAGTAGTAGCTAAATTATCTTTGTTTGTTCAAATGTGATTATTATGTCTAAAATTTAGAGACAGTGTAGTACATTTTATTCATAATTTTCTTTGCTATGTAGACTGTCAATTTTTTAAGACCCATAACCACTTTCTATGTTCCATATTTTTATGTACATAATGTACTACCTGTGACTAGGAGTAATCATAAGATATAGAAGATTCCATTCTTTGCATTTTTCAAGGTCAGCAGTTCATGACACTAAAACTGTGTAAAACTATCTTGAAGAAGGATTCTTTAATAAGTACTTTAACATTCCCAAATGTCAAGACATTCAATTCTTTGAAAGTGATTATGGAAGCTTAAACTTCCTGGAAGATCCTTCAGGATCCTCTTAGACTAAAAACAAGAGGAATTGGGAGTTCCCATCATGGCTCAGTGGAAATGCATCTGACCAGCATCCTTGAGGACGCATGTTTGATCCCTGTTCTTGCTCAGTGGGTTAAGGATCCAGCGTTGCTTGTGACTGTGGTGTAGGCCAGCAGCTGCTTCTGGAATTTGACCCCTAGCCAGGGAACCTCCATATGCCATGGGTGTCGCCCTAGAAAGACAAAAACAAACAAACAACAACACCAACTACATTGAGATTTTTTTCTGAAACACAGCCTCTTTCTACCACCAGTACCAAGTAGAAATGCAGCGATAGAGCTTTGGGTGAAGGAGAAAGGAGTAGCTTTTACTGCTTTGTCAGGCAAATCAGGCCACAAGAGGCTAATGCCATAAAGACTATATTCTCCCTTGGAGAAAAACTGAGGGATATTTTATAGTCTTAAAGGAGAAAAACAAGCCTTCAGATAAAAATCAGGGTTGGGATCAGCACACATTCTCTTTCTTTTGAAGAATTTTAATCATTGGCGCTGGAGTTAGATTTCAGCATAGTCCTGGTGGTCCTCTAGGTTATCATGTCCTGACTCTCATAGAATAGGAATATTTGCAAAGGAATATGTTTTTCAGGGATTATGTAAAACTAGAGAAGTAGCAGAAAAACATTAGGTGCTTGGCGTAATCTTTCCCTCAGAAGCAATTGTGCTTAGGATGTAAGCAAGCAAGGGAAACGTGTAGGGGAGAGCGCTAAGCTATTTGCTTCCAAAAAGCACAAGGGATGTGATTTCTCTATTTTAGGGCCATGAGGTGTCTGTATTGAATTCCCCACTGCTAATTCATTCCTTTCATTTAGCTGGAGAAAGGGAAATGGGTGTTGTATCCCTCTGGCTGCTTCCTGCTGAATGGGAAAGATCATGGAAGGAATGAACATTGTTGTGCTATTCAGATGGGGACTTAAGGATGGTTTTTGTGGTTGTTTTACAAAAGTATGGAATAAAACATAAAAAGAAATTTATCAGAGCATAGTTATCTATTCGTATAAGAAGAACTGAGACAAGGAATTCAATCATTCCTGAAAAAAATGAATGCCCTGAGATCCAGCCCATTATACTGGAAAACCAATTTGAAACTTTAGTCATTACTTCAGAGATGTAAGCATCTGCATTATTAACTTTTTGCACTTGGGTTTTCATATCATTAAGTAAAGTGGAGATAATTCCTGATTCCTATGGTATAAAAGTACAGCATTCTGCATTGATGGTGGCACAGGTTTATCCCTGAGAAGCAGTGAGAATGTCTAATGCCATCTGATTTTATAAAACTGCCTTTCTCATCAGCGCAACCTCAATGTTTAATAAGGCATTGCTTCTCTGGCTATCATTTAGGGTTTGTTGAGTAAATTTAGGCAGGGCTTCTATATGGAGAAATATGCTTTCAAGACCTATGCTAGGAACAAGAAAATTGATCAAATAATCATACCATTTGAAAACTGATCTTGCTCATCTAGTATGGAGATAAGGGAGATTAGCAGTTTTGGTAAATTGCAGTGACTTTTGTTGACATCCTTGAACCGAAGGAAACCTAGAGAGCACCTGCCAATCCACCCTGGAGGAAGCCAAGGCTATAAATTTGATCCACACATCCAATGGGTCCTATTAGGAGCCCTCCAATAGATTCCAGGTCTCTGTACCCAGTCAGGGGCAAACCAGAGAGTACTTTTTGTTTTTCTTTTTATGGCCACACTGGCAGCATATGGAAGTTCTTGGGCCAGAGGTTGAATTGGAGCTGCAGCTGTGGCCTATGCCACAGCCACAGCAACACCAGATCCAAGCTGAATCTGTGACCTTCCTTAACCCACTGAGTGAGGAAAAGGATAGAACCTGCATTCTCTCAGATACAATGTCAGGTCTTTAATCTACTAAGCCACAATGAGAAGTCTGTCACTACTTTTTAATGTAATTACATTATGACATTTTTCTAGGGGTGTCCATCCTAGGAATGAGGTGGAGTTTGTCCAATGATAGAAAGTATGTTTCCTTTTGTTCCCAGCATACAGGTCCCTGACGCTTGTCTTCCATAGTCTGAAGTCAGCTAGAAAAGGCCACCCCATACCTGACTGAATCCTTCCAAGATGCAATGGGGGTCTTGTATAATTTCAGGTCCTTTCATATCTAACTCTAGGAAGACATTATATTAGATTGTATGGTGGTGTTCAGGGAAAAGAGGAAATTGCAACTTGGTTCCAGTAGAGTACCATTAATAGGTGACTTAGAGGGCTCCAAATGAGTGTCATCAATGTTGAGTCCCCATGATTCCTATATTCCTATTTATTTCCTTCAGAAATAAACTTGGCCAAATGCACCCAATCGATACCCACAAGGGGGATAACCACCAGGCTAGCCCAGATGGAAGTAGGGAGTTTTCACACATCCAGCAATCATAATAATTAGGAGTCAGCACAGGAATAGGCATATTGTAAGAAAGTATTTTTTAGAGACTTTAAGGGTAAGGTTAGAAGCATGAGAGACATAAAAGACAAGCTTAAGGTGCTCATTACTTTTCTTGGAACATGTACTTGATGTCCTCCAACATCTGAGAAGTCTACTCCTTGTTCATTGTTTTGGCTTTTGGTGGTGGATCTGCACGTTCAGCTGTGGGAACCCCCTTTATCCTGGTGTGAATACCCATGGTTTTCCTCCTTTGAGCTTCAGGGCAGTATGAGCAGTAAGAAGGATGTTATAAGGTCCTTTCCATTTCTCTTTCAACTGTTATTTATGTCCCCGTTCTTTGCAGACCTTGAGTAACACTTTGTCTCTGCCTCGACAGGTGTGTTAGTGGGGTTTCTAGGTGAGGAGGGGACCTAGGAGACATAAACTTATGAATTGTGATTAGTAATTGACTGAGATGTTGGACATATTGTTTAACTTTTAATTCCTGGGCTAAGATAGTTTTATTTCCCTCAGTGGAGCCAAGGAATGATCTCTCATATAAAATTTCAAAGAGGCTTAGTCCAAGCTTGCTTCTGGGGGCACAATATTATTGTATATGGTGAACATTAGGCAGAATCTTGGTGCCTATTGGGACAACAAGATGGGACATTTGAGATGGGTTTCTTGGCAGAGTTTGGCAAGAGTTTTTTCTAGGATATGGTTTGTCTTTTCTGTCTTTCCTGTGTGTTGAGGTCTCCAAGCAGAGTGTAGTTTCCATTTAATTCTAAAGTCTTTACTTATGTCTTGAGTCACATCTGCCACAAAGACTAATCCATTGTCTTCTTGATTAGAGGTGGGGAGTCTATGCCTTGGAATTATTTCTTTAAGGAGGGCTTTCTGCACCAAGTTTCGCATCAAGATTCTTAAGATAGGAGCTCCAGTTGTGGATCAGTGGATTAAGGACCTGACATAGTGACCATGAGGATGTGGGTTCAATCCCTGGATTCACTCAGTGGGTTGAGGATCTGGTGTTGCCCTGAGCTGTGGTGTAAGTGCAGATGTGGCTTGGATCCCACTTTGCTGTGGCATAGGCCAGCAGCTGTAGCTCCAATTTGACCCCTAGTATGGAACTTCTATATGCTGCATGCTTGGCCCCTAAAAAAAAAAGTCCTTAATAATGAGGATTTCAGTTCCTTGCAATATTCATGAATATTTTCAAATTAAGTTTCTTCTTCCATGGTGAATGTTCAAGAATTTAAGATCTTGTCCATGTGATTTAAAAAAAATCTAACTTATTTTCTAAGAAGACCATTCACTCTGTAAACCTTTCTGTTGCCCACACACGAGCTGATTTTCTTTGAGCAAATCCTGATTACTCTAAGAGTAAAGTCTGACTGAAATCCATTCGTAATTGAATACGAACATCCTCCTCCTCTCTTTGGGATCTCAAGCATGAAACTGGCACTTCATCCAACAATAACAAATATCAGCACAGTAAACCCTTGTGCCATGAACAAGGCTGTCTGCAGATAAATGAATAAACAATTTTTGGTTGTTCTTAGCTAGTTATGCTTCACTATATGTTTCCCAATCCTGTTTTAATTTCCAGGAGACATTTAGCAAATTAAAAGCCAGACTGCTCATAATACTTGTTTTTTATGTATTTTTTTGATTATATAAGTTCTGTTTTTAATTATTGTTTTCACTTTACATTTGTTGGTTAGGCCATCTCAAATCCCTTTTGGTGTAGATTTTTTAAAGCAAATTATCATTGTATTGTCTCTGAAACACTCAGGGTAATGATATACTTAAGGCTGAAGGAAAATAAGCCTTGAGAAGAGCTGTTTTCTCCACATCTTTAAAAATGGACATATTAGGAGTTCCCTGGTAGCCTAGCAGTTAAGGATTCAGCATTATCACTGCAGTGGTTAGGGTTCAGTCCTTGGCCCGTGAACGTCTCATATCATAGTCATGGCCAAAAAATATAAAAAAATAAAAAACCCTTTAAAATGGACATATTAATCACTGTAAGAATGAAAGTTCTAAGGGAGGAGAGAGTGGTTTGGAAACTGAGATGGGAGATGACAGGAAATCATTAGAAAAGTCAATATATTTAAATGATGAAAGATCAAAGCATCATACTTCTAAGAAATGTACAGATATCAAATAGAGTAGTTTAGTTTTCAAAAAGCAATATTATTCTACTCTAGAGGAAAACAGGGGATCAGGGTATAAAACATGATTATAGGGAAACTAAAATAGAATTTAGTGTCTTGAAGAGAGTAGAAATGATGCTGGGTTCCAGGAAAGAAGGAAAATTATGATGGATTATAATATTCCATTTGAGAGTTTTGCTGATAGCAGTGCATGATAAAATCTGTATCTCTGTGTTTTTATGCATATGTAGTATGTTTATAAATGTGCTTATTTTAAGAGAGAGAGAGTTGAAAAGATCTAGTTACTAGGCTGTTAGTCTACACAGCCTTGCAATTTTCAAAAATAATGTTTAACATACATAATAACATACATAATAATATCTGAGCCATCAATTCCATTTCTAGGCACTCACAAGAAAAATTAACAGAGATTTACACAGAGATTTGTAATCTTTATAATGGCTTACTTCCTTAAGGAAGTAACAACACAGCTATTCACCAACACTAAAATAGATAAGCAAATCTGTGGTATTCATTAGCAAATACATTTTATTAACTTTGTGTGCTTTAAATTTGTGTTTTTTACTGTATGTAAAATTTACCTGAAAAACATTTGTTTACCTGTAAACAAATATTAAGTCCTAGTTAATATGAATCCTGACACTTTTACAATGGGATGTATGGTTGTCTGAAGCTTAATAAGGCATATTGATAAGTGCCTAGAGAGAAAGATATGCAATTGAACAAATATGACAAATATATTAGTTAATAATTATATAATTAAAATAAGAATGTCTATTCACTGTACATTTTATGTTTAAATATATAAATGAGAAATTGAAAGAAAATACCACAAAAGGAATGATCATTTCTGTTTACGTCTGTATTTATATCTATATCCATATGCATCTAATACATATAGCAGCAGAAAGGAATCTTACAAATATTAAGCGAAAGAAATCGTGCCAAAAATGTATATTCTACGATACAATTATGATGAAGATGAAGAATGGGCAAAATTCATACCTGATAATATAATTCAGAAAATTATTGCCTATGGGTGGCGGTGATGGCCCAAAAGAAGTAAAGGACTCCTTCAGAGGTACTGGAAATGCTGTTTTGATTGCGGTGGTGGTTACATGAGGGTATATGTGACCAAAGTCCATCACTGGTAAAATTAATATTTTACCCAAGAGAAAAAAGTGAAATAAAGACATTTAAAAAATGTTTTAAAAATACAAAAATGACTCATCTGCAATATAATTTTAATAAAAGAAATACTAAAGAATGTTCCTTATCAGAAGAATAACTGCAGGTAGAAAAAGAGAAACAGGAAGGAAATAAGGAGCAACATAAAAAGTAAGTATGTAGCCAAATCTGAGTTTAAAACCATTTGAATATTTTTATTGTGTTTAAAATGTGTATCAGATAAATAATTAAGGTAGCACACCGAAAGGAATAGATAGGTTGAGTTAAAGTTCTCTAAGCTCACTGAATTGTGAGAAAATTGCCAACATACTGACTTCAGTAAGTTTAATATATCAAAACTTTAAATTGAAATCTTTATAGGAACCAATAATAATAAAAGATATGAAATTATCAAGTTAGAAGAAAAGTTTTTTTTAACGGATAAATAGACAAAAAAGAAGGTTAAAGTTAATAAAACAAAGATAATATATAGGCAGTTAGGTATTTAGAGTTGACGTTCATAGTTGTATGCAACTTTTTTTTTTTGCCTTTTGTCATTTTAGGGCCGCACCCGCAGCATGTGGAGGTTCCCAGGCTAGGGGTCTAACAGGAGCTGTACCCGGTGGCCGCCATAGCCACAGCAACGCAGGATCCGAGCCGCATCTGCGACCTACACTACAGCTCAGGGCAACGCAGGATCGTTAATCCACTGAGCAAAGCCAGGGATGGAACCCGAAACCTCATGGTTCCTAGTCGGATTCGTTAACCGCTGCGCCAGGACTGGAACTCCGCAACTTTTTTTGAAGTGCTTAAAAAATAAAATGAATTGATGATTAGCATGATTGAGGGAAAGAAGCTAAATACAGCAATATGAGAAAAAGATGGTATACTTAAGCCCCAATGTGTAATGATTACATAGAATTATTTAAATAACTAATTAAAAGGCAAATACTGTCAGACTGAATTTGAAAGAGAATTACAAAGTCCTTATAGCCTGCATTAAGTATGAAGATACAGAAGAAAATAAAGCAAAGGATTTTTAAAAACATTAACTGGAAGAAAACTCATTGACTATGCTACTATCAAATATAATTTAACACTTCTAAGATGAAGAGGCATATCTCAGAATGATATAAGGGTTACTGATCAACATTTGTAAAATCCTAAATGTGTTATTGTGTACCTAATAACATAGTTTCAGAATATATAAAGTGAAAGAAGCAGAAACCAAAAACGGAAATAACCAAATTTATAATAATATTGGAAGATTTCAACCTATTTCTCTTAGACACTGGAAGAAAAAGCAAACAACAAATCTGTAAGCAGAAAACAGGACCATTATGAAGGATAATTATGATTCTTTTTTCATATCTAAAACATAATAACAACTGAAGCATACTAATTTTATAAGGGTCCATGGAATATTTACCAGAATAGAAATATGCTAGGAAATAAAGCAAGAGTCTTACTGCATCTTACCAATGTAGAGGTAAACACCAAATATTCAGAGAGTGAGTACAATATTTTTTATGTTGTCAAGCGTAAACACATGCAAAATGAAAATTATAGAGTGTTTTGAGCTCAGAGAAAGTTGAAAATCTGGAATTTATAGACTTATGAAACATGAATATTTGTATTCAAGTTGGAGAGGGTCAGCACACCCAAAATGTATTCTTCTTCATAGCAAAATTTCCAGTGTGACACAAAATGTTTTTAGTCCCTCTTTAAAAGAAAGCTAAAAGGTGTATAAATCTGTGTTCAGTAATTAAATGTTTCAGTATTTTATCTATTGGAAATAATCTAGATATTCAATAAATATCTGTCACTTATCTCTGTGTAACTAAAGTTTCGAGATATCAAAATTATTTTGTTAACTATTTTTAAGTAGACATACCATAAGCATAATTGTTGTCTAAAAATTTATTTGTAAATTTTTATCTTATTAATATCTATTTAACTTACTTGTGTTTAACAGTTACATTTATGTTAGTCATGAAAATTTCATGAGACATCAAACAGCTTACTATTATACTAGACTGTCTTTCTTATTGAAAAATTCTGTCTGTAACAGAGAGAGCATGAGTTTATTAGCTTTTCAGTAAACTTAGGTAGAAAATAAAGTAGTGTATTTAAAGATAACTCTCAAGATTCATCTGTTCACAGTAAACCAACAAACATAAACTATTTTTTATTTACCAAAACTTATCCTAGATGACATGACCTTGAAAATATTTGGGTTAGTTTCAGTATTTCCAAAAGCTATATTTGACTACTATTATGCTAGTTTGACTTTAAGCCAACTAAGTAGAACTCTTTACAAAAGAATTTTGGAAATGTCAACCAGAAGCAGAAAAAAAAAATCACACATCTATAAAATACATGCATGTATATAATATAAACATACAGACAGATACAAACAGGGATCTTAGAACTTTTATTTAAGATTTTAGCCATAAGACAGGTGCAATAACTCAAAAATAATTATTTTATAAAAGAAAAGTTGGATTCAAATTTTGTCTGTGGTAGGTTGAATAAGTTAACATTATCTGCTCAGATAGCTAATATTTTGTTGCTAATATTTCTGAGACTTTTAAAAATTTTCATAGGCCTAGTTTTCAAAATAGCCTTTTCTTTTTTAACCTCTCCTTCTAATAATAATTACCTTGGTCCCAGAGAAGACCAGATAGGATACTCATATCTTAAAAGGCACAGAGAAAGAAAACAAGGTCCACCAAGAAGGAATTTTTTTTTAATTGATGATTTTTTTATGATATCTGTATGTCTTCTGAGATAAATACGGAATAGGGGAGGTTTGGAGATTTGTGAAAAGACAGACGGGCTTGGTATTTTTTCAACAGCTATTTTTCTGCGCTTGTATAGCCTTGAATTGTAAGACAAGTAGAGTTGTTTTTAATTCCTCAAATAACTGAGTTGCAACATGAATAATATGGAGGCTGACATACCCTCCAACCAAATTCTCTTCAATTTGCTTCTCTACATATCAAGGAGAAGAGCTTTAACTAAGATGGAAAGCAAAATATTACATCCGAAAATTATAACTGTGTATCTTTTCAATATTTTAGTAAGTTCCTCCACAAAAACTTCAGGATATTTTTCCTTTCCTTTGGGCACATAGTTTAATTTTTGTTGTGTGGAGAAGGCCTGAAAAAAAAGTTACTATCAGGCTCTGAATATCAGTTTCCAATTTGGCCAACTTTTGACCATGGAGATATTTAAAAAAATTTTTGAGTATCTTGGCAGACCTCAGTATATATTCCTAGACAACTAGTAAATATTCAGTAAGTATTCCTGACAACCAGTAGTGAATAACTCTGTGGCCTCAAGAGACATCCCCAAAGAGGGTGCAAAAAATTACCTTTCCAAGATCCAGAGCCATTCCCAAAGATAACCAATGTCAACCAAGGAAAAAAAATACAGAAGGCAGAAAATAAGAAAAGAATTTATTTGGGCTCTAAAAAATTGCAGTTCAGGAGACACATATCTGAGCCACATCTGCAACCCACACCATGGCTCACAGCAATGCCAGATCCTTAACCCACTGAGAGAGGCCAGGGATTAAAACTGTTTCCTCATGGATACTGGTGAGATTCGTTTCTGCTGAGCCACAATGGGAACTCCTTGTTGTCTTATTTTTAACAGAGTAAATATTCAAAAATAAAGCAGTAAGAATTTCATTATCACCCTGTTTGACACTGTGCGGGCTGTGAAATATAGAGAAGGTAGTATGGCTTGATCTTAAATACGCTTCCATTCTAGTTGAGCCATGAGGCCCAAGACATTTGAAATAACAAGTATACAAACCACAATTTACTTTTGTTAATTAGCTATGGGTAAGAAGTCCTTAAATTTGAACATATATGGCTTCTAAGGCTGTCTATAACTACAAACTGTATCTGCTTCAGTTCACAGATTTTAAGGCCCTAAGTTCTTTCTTCTGGGAATCCTTTGCTTATCCCTATCTGGTCTTCCTGGAAAATTTAAACTGTCATTTGAATTCTAATTTAAGGGTTGCCTTTGCCATTAACCCTTTGGGCTATTTACAATTTTGGTCTATTATTTCTTTGGACAACTACACTACGTAGACTTTTGTTTTATTAACTATAACAATTGTGAGATGACACGTTACAGTTGAAATTGTTGTGTTTGAATCATTGTGCTAAAAATTACTAGACAAATGACCATGGTCAAATTGGCTAACTCATTAATAAAATGAAATCTAAAGTTCTAACTCTGTTGTTCAGGAACTTCCACATGCCACAGGTGCAGGCAAAAAAAAAAAAAACACACACACAAAAAAGGGAAATCTAAAGTTCTATCAAAATCTTAAGATCAGCATGAGATTATATTAGTTTGGACTATGGTATAAACAATAACAGGAAACATTGTTGAATGTTTATTAGATCTCAGATGTCATTCTAAACTCTTGCATGTATTAATTAATGCAAACACAATACCATTTTTGTTATTATTTTCCATGTATCACAGTTGATAAATCTAACATTCAAATGATTTGTAAAGTTATGCAGCAGGTCATAATTTTAAGTAACATAGAATTGCTACAGGATCTACACCTTAGCTTATACAAAATTTCTGATTTTCTAATATCATATGAAATACATAAGGAGATATATAAAATAAAAAAGGGTGGTAGAAAATATTTTAACTTTTTATAATCCATTTTCGGAAAGTTAAGTTAAAGGTAGCATATTGTTTCCTTTAGTTTTCATGAATGAGAAAATGCTACCTTCCACTTAAAGAACCCATAGTTATTCCTAATTCTATTCTGAGCTCATGAAATTGCATTATGTTTCATCAGTTAGAAAGTAGACACATTTTTATGCTTGAACATGATTAGGCTTGAAAAGTCAAATCTCCTGATTTCGTAATGGGCATCACTGGATGGTTTACAAATTCAATCTATTGTAATGATTTCACTGAAGAAAATTATGATGTTTAATATTATCTAACCTGAACTAAGAGGTTCATCAACTGAACTGTTTTGCAAATCAACTATGCTATGTTTTACATAATCATGTAAATTGCTGTTGTAGCCATCCATTCTTTGCAATGAATGATATTTAAAGTAATTCTGCACTAGTTGTCAAAATTTAAATTACAAGGTCATTTAGCTGTTTTCTTATGGTAGGTGTCAAATAAACAAAAGTTATCAGGCACATTTAGAAACCACAGTTAAACCAAACCATTCAGCCTCATCTTAAGGTAAAGTTAATTTCATAAGGCATGACAAAGACTAAAACTTACCCTTGAACATGGAGATTGATATGGAATGGCACTGATTTCTTTCTCAGAAAATTTACTAATTTTGTCATGTTTAGGATGTCAGACAAAAACAAATAGTGAGCTCTGTGCCACTTTATGGAACCATAAAAACCAGATCAGAGTTTAACACCACTCCAGTGAGGTCATATACATATGTGTATATAATACTGGGAGATTATGTATTTATATATTACATATTAGTATTAAATGGTTGTATATGCTCCTGAAAATCTTATGATATAAACTATCACTTTATTGACTTAAAAGTGTCCCTAATTTTTAAATTCCTAAATACAGAGACATATTTCTATATGTATAATTGACTACTCAAAGTTTAATTATGGAAATAGTTTTATAAATTCCACAATACAGATTTTGTCAGCTCAATCAAGCATAATTTTCTTTCCATATATGAAATTTCTCAAATGATCCCATTTAACATAATATAACAATGCCAAGTATGAAGAGCTGGGGTCAGGGAATTTTATATAGAGGAAAAAAAGATGTGAAGTCTATAAATGGAAAAAGACTTGGAACAATAAAATGAAAAGAACTTTTGTGTGTAAGTATTGGGGGGTATTAGTGAATCAGAAAGTGTGTGATAAGACATGAGGTCAGAAAAATCATTGTGAAGAGTTGAGGTTGATCCTGTTAGAAATGGTAAGGAATTGGACTTTGCTTTAAAAAGAGATGTTATTTGAAGGTTTTTAAAAAGTGAGAGTAGTGTATAATGATGTAGGATTTAAAAAATCTAACTCAGCTCCTGTGGGATTACATTTTTGAATTTGGATAGAGCGTTTAATAGCTACTGCAGCAGAAAAGGCAAAATGTTACAGTTGCTTGGACTAGACTAGCTGCAGAGAATAGATAGAAAAGAAGAAACATTTCAAAAATATTTTAGAAAGGTAAACAATAGAACTTCTGATGGGATTAGATGTTGAAAGTTGAAGGAAAAAAGGAAAAAGTAGTAATGATGGGTTTCAGTCTTATTCAACTGGATGGATGGATGGTTTGCCCAATTGCTAGAATGGGAAAATCTTCAGAAAAAACATGGATTCTGGTCAGAGCTAGGGATTAAAAGGTATGTTTTGGATAAATGTGTGAAATACTTCTTGAACACAGATATGAAAGTGTCTCTCCCTTTTACAGATTCTGTGACAAAAGACCCTCTTAACCAGCATGACCTTGAAATGGAACTGTATTTGGTGTCACCCTATCTTGGCATTTTTCAAACTGCTTTAGAAATTCACATTTATCAACCTTCTCTGATTTGCGATAATTTCGAATCCAATGTACTTGCCAAGTGTATAAAGAGATAAACACTTTTTCATTTTTGCAAAGGATTCCAGTGCATTCTACTATATTTTAATTATTCACACTTTTAAAATTCATTTTCCCTTCAATGTTTCCATACAACTTCTTAACCAGCCAACCAACTCTGATTTATTCTATTCTGATAACACTCTTTATTGGCCTTACCTTTATAAATGTGTAGTTATTTTCAATAAAAACTTCAATAATGACTTAATTATATACTTCCTTAACTAGTAGATGCAATATGGCATTCATATTTATTTTTAGTTTAGTAGTAACAATATAAGAATTGTTTACTCTTTGCATCCCCTATACAGTTGAGTCTCTGCTTAGTAAACAATGGGTACTCAATATCTGTGAATTAAATTGAACCACCACTCCACAAAAATAGACAATTATCTAATGGAGAGAAACATCTTTTGAAGTAAAAACTTGGGCAAACTTTTGCATGTTACTCACGCTTTTGTATGATGAATTTCTTCTGTTCTTTATTTCTACGTTCTATTGTCATAGTCAACTTATTGTTTCTTTGTTAAAGTTGTCAGGAGACTTTTAGCTTTAGAATATAGTTGCACAGTTTAAAGATCTATTTAATGGTCATAAATTCTTTTATGAACAGCATTAGAAAAATTTAGCTAAAAATAAAATATGCCATTATTTGTTTTCCATTTCTTAAAAGAAAATAATGGGACATAAGAAAAGCAGCATAGAGCCAGTTCTATTACATTCTTCTTGAATATTTGTGAATGGGTATATATTTTGGTTAACGGATCTTATTTCCTTTGAGAGCAATTTCTTAGAAGGCAGTAGGGTTAGTAGATCACTGAATGATAAGAGAACTAAAAAGTCAACACGAAAATGGATTTTTCAAACTATGAACTTAAAATGAGTTCTGATTAGTTATAGGGAGCCTCACTGGAAAGTGGGACAGTTGCATTCCATGACATCTTAGCAATTTTCATTTAAAGTCTTAAATTGTATAACATAGTAAAGATAAAAGGACCAATAGCATGAATAATTAGTTAATTTTTTTAAACAGACATCAATTTAGAAGTATTGAGTTCTCACATGTCTATTTTGTGCTGTTGATTAATAGGCGAAAGGCGAGCACAACACGTTTTAATTTTTTCTGCAGAGCAGCTATTTGCTTTTAATCCGAGCTTTTGCTGCCAGCCTACACCAGAGCCACAGAAACGCCAGATCTGAGCTGCGTCTGCGACGTACACCACAATTCACATCAACGCCGGATCCTTAACCCACTGAGCAAGGCCAGGGATCGAACCCACAAAATCATTGTTCCTAGTCCGATTTTTCTCCGCTGCGCCAGGACAGGAACTCCAGCTGTTTGTAATCTGGGAAAACCTGCCTTATTTTGTCCATATCTGTAAATTGATCAAAGCATGATGATAACTTTTCAAGTGATTCACAGTGCGTTTTTTTTTTTTTTTTTTTTTCCCTTAGGGCCGCACCCACACCATATGGAGATTCCAGGCTAGGGGCCGAATCAGAGCTGTAGCCACCGGCCTACTCCACAGCCACAGTAACGACAGATCCGAGCCTTGTCCGTGACCTACACCCTACACCACAGCTCATGGCACGGGGAGATCCTTAACCCACTGAACAAGGCCAGGAATTGAACCTGCATCCTCATGGACACTAGTCAGATTCATTTCTGCTGAGCCACTACAGGAACTACAAAGTGATTTATGATTAATAAAGAGATTTATTAAAGTTTGGATTTATCAGATTTGATATATGAATTTTAATGACAGTATAATTTGATGCAATAGAGTGGATTTCAAAGCTAAACTTATTTGCCTTTATCTATCTCCAACATTTTCTCTGATTTCTCGTAGAAAAATGATATTTGTGTTTACTTTCCACTTTCTCCTCCCATGGAGATTTAACACCTTTGATTAAATTCAGGAAAAGGCACTGTGGCTACTAATAGAAGTAATTTTTTAAATGTGAAGTTAATATGGTACTCTGAAAAGCTTCGTATTTTTCTCTCAATTTTTATTTTCCAAGAATGCATTGTGCCTAATTTGTCTTGTAATATGGTAATGAAATCATCACCTTTGTCTCTCTCTTTTTCTCCCTCTCTCACACTCACACACACATGCAAACACACACACACACACACACACACACACACACACACAGATATCCTCTGTTTTTTAAAAAAGTATTTATATTTCCCCTGACATTAGACTAGGTTGTCTTTCCTAAAATTGATGTTTGTGGGCCTCATACTCTTTTCTTTACTTTTATAACACTGCTGACTTCGCTACATTTAGAATGTGTACAAAAAAATTTTACCATCTTAAATTTTGTTATAATTTTAATTTTTACACTTCTATTTTCTGTATTTTTATTCATTTACACAAGAATTGCTATTTACCAGATTTATCTGACTTGCTTTCATTTTCTAAAGCTGTACTGAAACATATCATAATGGGTTTACACAAAAGGATCTGTGGAAAAACCTCTAATTATGATGTGCATTCTGCTGTAATGTGAACATTTTGATTGAGGAGCAAGTTCAGAATTCAGTAAAATAGCAATAGCAGGATAGAAATCATACTGAACTTGGAAAGTGTGTGCTGTATGCGAAGAGCTGGTCTATGACTGAGAGAATAACTACTGGGCATACATGGGGATTCTAGAAAGTAGAAGAAACCAATTACTGATAGGTTAAGGGTCTTTTTGTGGCTGTACATCGTAGGAGAATCTGATAGAAGATGCCCAAGAAGATCCTCTTTCTATTTCCTAGGGAAATTATGCAAAGACCACAGAGAACTTGGCAGACAAGATTCAGAGTTCTTGGGCAACATAAGAGATTTAAGAAGTCCCAGTTGTTGGAAAGGCCATTTAGTAGTTGAGTGTGATGTTTTGGAGAAGGCAAGAAAAAGAGTCATGGTAACCTTATAGACCCTATTAATAACTTCCAGTGTGACAAAGTCAATTAGCATTATTGCATTTTAAGTTCTTTATTCTTAAAATTGGTTCAGTCTAGCCATGCTACTTAAAGCATTGTATTATTCTGAGGAGCAAGATACATCAATTTACATGATGGTATTTTTTATATTGTACTACCATTGCACATATGTTTTTTGCAAATAAAATTTTTTGGCTATATATTAAAAAGTAAAGGCTATGAGCTATGATGGAGAAAGAAAGTAACAAGAGGGTCAAACAAAGAATAAAGTCAAATAATATGACATGTTCAAGATGGTCATAAAGGACGCATAATAGGAAAAATGGAAGAGAAGAATGTAAAATGTAGAGTATCATTTCAGAGTGGACTTTAAAGGCTAGGGAGTATTGCTCACATTTCAAAACATGTGTAATAAAAAGTTCTAATTTATTATGGAATCACACTAGAAAGCCAAATCACACTAGAAAGCCAATCTTCCTTAGTAAAAAAAAAAAAATGAAACTTTTAAAAAGTTTATTTCATTTCAATGTATTTAAAAAATGTAAGTTTTGTGTATTATTTTGAGGGTATTATTGTCTTAAGTTTCAGAAGACTTTTCCTAGTTGTGATGCTGAACTTTGTTTAAATGCTTCAAAGTCTCATAATTTCTTATGATTATTTTCATTCATTTGCAATTCATTTGTAGCTGGTGTTTGGCATGCAGTCTGTTTCCATGGAGCAAAGCAAAGCTGATTGACCTTTAATGCAATTAAACCTATGAGTTTGCTTCATTAGTCACATATTTAAGCTAAATGAGCTGTTATATTTATCTAACATAATTAGCTGGTAGTCTACATTTTAGAGTAAGTAAGGTATGGCCAACTTTATAAGATTATTTATGAAATACATTAAAAAGTTATTATAACATAGGTGAAAAAATTTGTATAACATCTTGATTTTTTTTAGATTTACTTTCTAACAGCATCAAGTCTTATAAGAACTATTTCTTTCATTCTATTTATTCACTTTTACCAATAGAAGAATGAGAAAAACCACTATAGCATTTGACACAGCCACTGCTAGAAAGAGAAATTTTAGTTTTGTTTTAGTTTCGGGGAAACATGATTCATTCATAACTCCATGAACCATGCAACAGAGGATAATTATTTCTCATCAAAATCCAATAAATGCATTTTTATGTTTAAGGTACATCAAGAATATATATATATGTATGTATGTATATATATATATATATATATATATATATATATAATATGATATACATATACACACACACACACACACATATATATATATATATATATATATTGATATATATATAAATTCCTCAGGATTTAAAACCTAAGCCTTCATTCACTGTGTTTCTGCTTAGGGCAGCTTAGACCACTGGTTTCTCACAGCCAGGGACAACTGCTAGTATTCATGCTGTCAGATAAGGCAACACAAGCACAGAATTACAAACTATAATTCTTAAGTGTGGCAAGCATTAGGTGTTACACGAATATATAGCTATGGAAAAGTATAATAGAAGGGACAAATCAGGTCATGTTTTGGAATGTCTAGGCCAACATGAAAACATATTGGCCATTCTTTGTGGATAAAATTAAGAATTGCTGTGACGATCAATTAGGGATATTGTGTTAACTGGTCATGTTAGTCCATTCAGGCCACTGTGTAACAAAATGCCACATACTGTATGGATCATAAATAACAGAAACTTACTTCTCACCCATTCTGGGATGTTTAAGATCAAGGTGCTGGTGGATTCGGTGTTGTGGCTGATGAGGTTCCACTCTCTGGTTCATAGATGGGGCCTTCTTGTTGTGTCCTCACATCGTAGAAGACAAGGGGATCTTTGCAGGGTCTCTTTATAAGGCCCTAATCCCATTCATGAGGGTTCCATCCTCAGGACTTACCTTTGAGAGGCCTCACTTCTTAATATCATCATGTTGGGGGTTATGATTTAAACACGGGGATTTTTTGGAGGAAAGACACAAACATTCAGATCACAGTACTGGTTTTTTAAATTCTTATCAAAGTTTCTCCACCTTGGCAAAACTGAAATTTGGGGCCAGCAGGGGCTGTGTTGGATGTTTAGCAGCATTGCTGGACTCTGCCCACCAGAGGCCAGCACCACTTGGTTGTAGCACCAGAAATGTCTGCAGACATTGACAAATGTCCATTTGGGAGCAAAATCATCTCTTGCTCCCCACACACAGAGATTAAAATTTACTGCTCTAAAATAAAACATAATTTACAGTAGTTGAAACCCATAGGATTTAATATGCTCACTTACAAACTGGCTGTCTCTTCCATTGGTTCAGCAGCCTGCCTACCAGGCTTGGGGACTCTAAGATTCTTTTGTATTTTCTCTTATTCTTGGACAATGGCCACTTTAGCACCAAGCATTGTATCCACTTCTGAAGGGGGAAAAAAAGGAAAGTAAAGCAAGATTCAGTTGAGCCTGTCTCTTTTTATTGGGGAAGTCAATGTATTCCTTTCTGTTGCATATTGGCAGACCTATGTTCATCTCTCATGAGTGAGAGCTGGGCCTCACAGTCATTCCTAGTTGCTAGAGAAACTGAGTAAGTGTTTTTCCCATGTCTCTATGGTGGATGGAGGATGAGAAGAAGGGCTTTAACAGTGCTGGCCATGGTCTCTGAATACTTAGAGATAAAAAAACCTAAAAATCCTTTATAAGCTGTAAAGAGTGCTAGGGACATAAGGTATCATTAATTTATAATGTCCTCAAGTACTATATTAGTATTTTGCTATAATTATTATTTAATTTTGAACTTATTTCTAGATTACCAATTTTTATCAACTTGCTATTTATCAAATTCTTTTACAAAAAATGCATTTATACCCTCATGCAGCTGGTAGCCTTTAACCACATCCACCCTGGTGAAACGTAATCTTCTGAAATCTGAATCTTCACCACCATTTTCCCTTCTTATTTTTACCATATATTCCACACCATTTTTTGGACTTTATATAGAGACATACATTTTTATTTCCCTCACTGCCAACATATTAAGCACTAAAACAGCAAAGATGTCTTCTCACATATTGTAGCTTATGACCTATCACATAGTAATGGATCAATACCTTCTATGGAGTAAATACATGAATGGAAAAGTCTAGGAAAAAAGTATGCTTGACCGATAATCTTAGTAGGAATCTTCTTTTTTTTTAAAGGTACATATTTGATTTTTAAAAAGAAGCACATGGCCCTCTTGTATTGAATACTAATGGTATCGTTTTATAAAATCAAAAGCTCTTCTTTCAGCATCAGATCATAAAACGAGACCAAATGCAGAAAAAAAAAGGCAAAGAAAATTGCAAATGGATAGAAAATGTTCTATGATCGATTAGTGCCTTCCTGATTAAAGACAAAAGGATATCTGGAAATATGCAAACACTCTCCTCCCCAGAAGGAAACGTTTTGTCAGAGAAACTGACCACTTAGAATGAATATAAAAGATTAATGCTTCCACCAGCCTTCACCACTCAGACTTCTCTCCCACTCTTTATGGAACCATGGAAAAAACTGAGCAATGAACCAATCAAAGGGACTCTGTGAGATGTAATAAAAACATTCTTGAATTCCTTCTTCTTTTTTTTTTTCCTTTTTTTTTTTCAGGAAAGACAAAGGTTTCCTTTCAGGTGTGTAGCCCTGTGTATCCCACTACTAGGTTTGTCATACAAACTCTGGTGCTTGTTTGAGGTACTGGAAAAGTTTCTGCTGGAATTAAGGTGTTGACAGCGAAGTATTTCGTAGAAATGATTCTTTGCCTGGTAGATTTTCTTCAGCTGCCTCTGTTCTCCTGAGGGGAAATGCCCTGAGGCCATGAACAGGGAAATAAAAGAAGATGAGGGGAAAAAACCTTTCTTCAGTAATTTTTATTTTTGGTCCTCTGGAAGTTCTTGAAACATACTAAGAACACACAAACCTGGTTTCCCTGCTGAACCTCTGGATATCCGACCTCTGAACAAAAAGTGTTTGAGCATAAGGGAAGCTCTTAGAAGTTCTTTCCTTCAAGGTAGGGTCTTAGAAGAACAGGGATTACAGTCCACTGACCACTGATGTATTTTGGTATTTTTTGGTGTAGAACCTTCTCAAAACACAGGGTTCTGACTAGAAAGGCATCGGACATAAATAAATTTATCATAAAAGACATACAAGGCTGACAAAACTCATATAAATTATACCAGCCAAAGCCATGTCAATATGCAGTGAGAGAGCACTATGACTAGAAATAAATCTCAGATCTGATTTTAAGAAAAGATACCTAATTCTGAATTTTAGTAACAAATGACATGTAATTTACTGAATGATTACCTGGTATATCAGTGGGTTGTGAGACTCCAGTAAGAACTGATGATATAGAGCACAATATCTACAGTGACTCTGTAAATTCTGCTATTCTAGGTGTTTCCTGAAACCCCAGTTGACCTGGAAAACCCCTAATGCCAGCCTCTGCATCAATCATTTATTTTAAAGAAGGTCAAAGGCAGGAATTTGGGTTTGTCCAACAATCTATATCCCTTCCTTTGGACCCATAGTAAAGTATACTTTGCTAACTTTCTGAATTTTGAGTTGGGTGTGTTTTCTATTTGCTTCCTTCCATGACCTTGCCCAAAGGGCTCTTTCTACAAACAGATTCTCTTTCTACATTTTTGTATTTTCTAATTTTCTCAACGATGCAGTGTGTTTCTTTTCTTTTTCTACTTGTAGAGTGCTTTTGCAGACGAGAGGAGAAAATAACTACTTTGTATTGGAAACTTGCACCTAGAAAATCTTAATCCAGAACTTATTTTTATTTGTTATGCACCTATACTTGAGTTTTGGCTAAAAACAGTCAATAAAGTTGGCAGATGGGGCTGGGAGAGAAGGGCTATTGTGAGTGAGGAAAGTTCTGTGAGCCAGTCCATTTTGAGGACATCTGGAGTTGACCATCAGCCCTGGCTTGAGAGGTCCCAGGCAGAGACTGGAGATCAAGATCTCCCCAGACCTGGACGTTCCAGTGTGAGAACACACATCCCCTTCCCCCATCCTGTGGTTGAAAATTTCAGTGCCTTTCACAACTGACTAAAGTTACTGATGGCCTAAATAAGGGAAATAGGAAACATATATATATATAAACATATATATATATATATATGTATAATTCATTAATTCCACAGGTATTTGCAATAGCACTTCCATCAGATATCAAGGTACACATCTATATGAACCTGTTTCCCACTCTAGCGTGGACCCCATTACTCCATTTGTCTCCTAAGTGCCAGAACTGCGTCGCCTAAATTACAATGTTGATTAGTTTGTCTTGATACTTACTAGTACAAACCCCATGTGGTTGCTTCTCTTCCTCAATATTATCTTGACTATTTTTGGCACTTTACTTTTTCCTATGAACTTGAGGAATGTCTTGTTGAGTTCCAGGAAAAATAATGTATTCTTTTTATTGCAACTGTTTTGAATTTATAGATTAATTTGGGTTAGAAATGGCAGCTTTACAATTTATTATCATGTTATACCTCTTCATTTATTCACATCTCTTTTTGTGTCATTTAATAATGTTTATAAATTTTGCCAAGAATTTACAGTTTTGTTTTTTTGTACTTTTAGTAACATTATGTTCCAGTTGCTATTAGGAATAGGGTTTTAAAAGATTTTACATTTTCTAGTTGGTAATTACTTGTATGTGGGAATGAAATACTTTTTATGTGAATCATGAACTAAGAGTGCTGTTAAAATTTTTATTTAAATTACTATAATTTTACATTAGACTAATATTTTATATAGATGGTCATAATAAGCAGAGCTCTTATTAGATAACTAATAAAGTTAATCTAAATAAAGTTGTGATCCTCTATCCATATATTCTTTCTATTAACTTTTTTCAATTTTAAGTCTTCAATAAAAGAAAGGCATTGGCTATTAATCAATCATATTAAAATGAATGTAGAGGAGTTCCCGTCATGGCTCAGCGGTTAATGAACTTGACTAGCATCCATGAGGACACAGGTTCAAACCCTGGCCTTGCTCAGTGGGCTAAGGATCTGGCATTACCGTGAGCTGTGCTGTAGGTCGCAGATGTGGCTTGGATCTGGCATTGCTGTGGCTGTGGTATAGGCCAGCAGCTACAGCTCTGATTTGACCCCTAGCCTGGGAACCTCCCTATGCTGTGGATGCCGCCATAAAAAGCAAAACAAACAAATAAGTAAGTATATAAAATAAAATGAATTTATAGAATTCACAGAAAAATGCAAAAGATTTTCCACACTATAAGTATGCTGTAAGCAACATTTAACTTCGGTTAGTATTTACTTTGAAAATCATCATCTCTTTCACTGTCCCCAAGTAACTCTTAATTCTGTTTCAGGCAATCAAGTTAATAGTGGAATACTTTATCATTGCTAATCTTTGTTCTCTCTGAAAATTTAGCCTCTGCTCAAATTTGACCTACTCTTTGTCATCCAGCTTAAATGCTACCTACTCTCAGAGTATCTCTAATGTTCTCAGACCAAGCTCTTGATGTTTTGACTTCCACAGAAATCATTCTGTGAACAGTTCTTAAAAAGATATTAATTTTGCATGCCATTAGAACAATTATTTCATTGTTATGCTGATGTTATATTATAATAATTTTTTTTTAACTTTGTCATATCGTGGGGATGAGTTTGTTCCCAAGACCTCTCTTAGGAGAGATTTTACCCTGGAAAGTCACAGGCATGGAACTCCAACATATGAAAGCCATAAAGTGTGCTGTGCCCAGCAAAGCCGTAGGGGCTGGGAGCCGTCCCATTATACTTTGAAAAGAGGATCCCTAAGTCAGCTTGTCCAGAATGCAGGATAGCCTGACCCTTTGGGCATTAGGGTGTTTGAACTTCCTTGGGACCTTTCATTTATTTTTCACTTGTATTTCTCCTTTTGGAATGGGATGTCTAATCTATGCCTGTCCCGGTACTGTATTTTAGAAGCACGGGACATATGCGATTCCACAGGTCCACAGCTGGAGTCTCACTCATGTCTGATTTAGATGATATTTAGATGAAACTTTAAACTTAGACTTTTGAGTAGCTGATGTGTTAGAAGGATGTGAATTTTGTATGACGGTGAAATATTATGGTCTGAATATTTGTATTTCCCCCCAAATTCATATGTTGAAATCCTAATGCTCAATATGATACTGTTAGGAGGTAGGGGCTTTGGCAGGTGCTTAAGTCATGAGGGTGGAGCCCTTGTGAATGGGATTAGTGTCTTTATACAGGAATCCCACAGAAACCCCAGCCTTTTCTACCATATAAAGACATGGTGAGGAGTCAACAGTCTGCAGCTGGAAGAGGAACTTTGCCACAACCTAACCATGTTGTCACCTTGAATTTGGACTCCCAGGCTTTAAAACTGTGCGTGATAAATTCCTGCACTTTGGAAGTCACTCATTTTGTAGTATTTTGTTATAACACTCGAAATGCTCTAATACAATTTCCCACTAGGCAAAAACTATGATTTACTGAAAGACACTCACCACATGTGTGCATCCTTCTCCTATATCCCTCACAAAGCTTTCTCAGTGATTTTTTTTTTTTTTGGTCTTTTTGGCTTTATATAGAGCCGCACCCTCGGCATGTGGAGGTTCCCAGGCTAGGGGTCTAACAGGAGCTATAGCTCCCGGCCTTCACCACACCACAGCAATGCGGGATCCGAGCCGCATCTGCAGCCTACACCACAGCTCATGGCAACGCCGGATCCTTAACCCACTGAGCAAGGCCAGGGATCGAACCCGCGACCTCCTGGTTCATAGTCGGATTCGTTAACCACTGAGCCATGACGGGAACTCCTCTCAGTGTTTTTTTTTTTTTTTTTCCTTCAATTATTTGAATGTTGAATAAGTACTGCTCTAGACAGCAAAGACAGAGTCTTTCTTGATTTTCATGGGCTAAAGCTAGTGGTAATTTTTAAATATAAAAAATATTACTTTAAAAATTATTTTGAGCATGGGATCCAATGATAATCTAATGCAGAAAGAGAATATAATTTTTAAAATTAAGGTGGGAGGAGTTCCCATCGTGGCTCAGTGGTTAGCGAATCCGACTAGGAACCAGGAGGTCGCGGGTTCGATCCCTGGCTTTGCTCAGTGGGTTAAGGATCCGGCGTTGCCGTGAGCTGTGGTGTAGGTTGCAGATGTGACTCGGATCCCGCGTTGCTGTGCCTGTGGTGAAGGCCAGCGGCTACAGCTCCTGTTAGACCCCTAGCCTGGGAACCTCCATATGCCACGGGTGTGGCCCTAGATAAAGGCAAAAAAGACAAAAAAATAAAAAATAAAATTAAGGTGGGAGACTTTTCCAAGAAAAATATTTACTGCATGTGACCACTCTTTCTAAAGTCCTCTTCTCTGTCAAGGGAATTTTGCTGATATATATACCCAACAAAATATGATTTTTTATATGTATATGACGGCCCAACACATATCTTGGTCTCATCCGATGCATTTGAAATTTTGTGACCCAGTAAAACAAGAAGGAAAATTATTTAAAAAGAGAGAAATATGAGAATAAAAGTCCCCATATCAACAGAATTTTTAAACCATGTTTGTCCCTACTTTTGGATACCATTCAAAGCCAGAATGTGTAGCCTAAGAAAAAAATAAATAAATAAATAAGAAACTAAAATCTTCAGAACAAAAAAATGTTAGGAAGGTTGGTGGGAAATATAACGGTGTATGGCAAGAAAAGAAAAAAGAAGGTAGGTACGGAAGTCGTAAAGGAAAGTTAAGCTAAGTACAAAGAAATGGAGAAGATTGTGGCCAAGACGTCAAAACTGCCACATGTGAAACATCTCAAAACTGACTTGTTTTTAAATGTGAACTAGTTTGGGTGTGGTTCTTGCGTGTATTGAATTCTGTTCCCACCGTGGCAGGGCAATTGGGATTCCTTCCATTTTATGTGAACTGTGCTGTGCTTCACCGTGGCCATAAACTAAATGCACTAATCTGAGTTTCTGGCAAGGTTTTGTGTCTACCATAAGTTCTAAGAATATTTCAAATTCCCCTAAAACCATATAGCTTTTTGGTCTTGATATTACACATTTTACACACACACGC
Source organism: Catagonus wagneri (assembly GCA_004024745.2). Taxonomy (NCBI): domain Eukaryota; kingdom Metazoa; phylum Chordata; class Mammalia; order Artiodactyla; family Tayassuidae; genus Catagonus; species Catagonus wagneri. The sequence goes on from PVHT021183631.1 coordinate 15,135,426, forward strand.
AAACACACCCTCACAAACATACACACACAGAAGTAAAAGCCTTTCTGACATGATAAAGGCAACTTATTTGGAAAATATCTATAAAAATATACCAATTCCATTCATTTTGACTTCGAAATTTTTAACAGAAGATTGCACTCGACCATATTAAATGGGTCCTGGAGAAACATATTTTTCATCCTTATTGAAAAAGCATTTTTAGTTATATTTTCAAGAATAAGTTTAAAAATGTTCAGAGAGTTCAACATGAGCACTCAGATAAAAAGAAATTATGACTAAATGCTGAATCTAATGAAAGATAGACCAGAACTTTTCTCATTCATTTATACTTTATTTATTAAACTGAATCTGATTTTTTGGTTTGTGCTCCAACTTCATTTCTTTCTTTACTTAAGTGAAACCTTATGACACAGGTGCACCTTGGAGTTCATCTTCAAACAAAGCCATGAGCAGAGAAAAAAGTGACCTGTCATATTTTCGACAGCACTGATTTAAGGGTCTACGTGCTGGTGCTATTTTTTTCTTCTTTTATTTAAATTTTCTGGCTGGAAACTGGCATCTTCCACTTAATTCATTCCCCCTTTTTGATACTGGCACATTTAATAGGCAAAACAGTAGCCACAGCTTTCAGACATGAATCTTCATTTAATACTAAATCTTTGAGTAGAGGTAATCTCCAAAATTGCTGATATATAAACAACAAAAGTGATATATTTTAATTCTAGAAGATAGAAAAGATTTAAAATAATTTTATAAGTTTTATAAGCATATTCTTTACTTTGCAAACTACGAGAAATCTCAAGGTCGAACTCAATTTTCCTTTGTTTTTTTTCTTATTAGAGTCCTAACAGCACTGTAAGAAACTCTCCTCCCGTCTTAGCCTTTTAACTTTAAAATGCAAAATGTGAGGACTATAAAAATAATGTAGTTTAGAAAAATTTCCTCCTAATTTCTTAGGGAGAAGTTATTTAGATTGATATTGATTTGAGTGCTAGTGATCACAAGATGAATATGCCTTTCTATAGGAGACAGATTTACTTGTTCCATATTCTAAAAATTAAAGTTTCCATTGACAAATTGATTCTTTTTTCATATCATGAACAATCATCCTGAGCCCTTTATAGATTCTACACATTTTATTAAATGGATATTGTGAACTCAAAAATATATGTCATTAGTAATATTTCCAAATTGCCTTTTAAAACCTTTATTTTTTAATTTAATTTAATTTAATTTTTGTCTTTTTAGGTCTGCACCTATGGCATATGGAAGTTCCCAGGCTAGGGGTTGAATCAGAGCTGCAGCCGTGGACCTACACCACAGCCACAGCAACGCCAGATCCCAGCAGCATCTGCAACCTAAAATTTTCAAAAAGTTTAGCTGTAGTACAATTTCCAGCTTCTCTGCCAAATGGCTTATCCATTTGTCTTGCCTGGGTCACAAGGCCATTCATGAAAAGGATCATAGATAATACCCGTGCATTACAGAAATTCTCTAATTTTGAGACAAAGACTGAGTAATGATCCCTAAATCCTGGGTGACAATTTCACCCATCTTAATACCTGCAGTGCAGTTTTTACAAAGGACAATATCTATCAATTTGTAAAGATATTTTTAAGGGTAGTTTTAGGTTCATAGTAAAATTAAGAGAAAGATAGAGAGATTTCCCATATTCCTGTCCCCCACCCCAATGCACAGCACCTCCCATTATCAACATCCCCTATCAGAGTGGTACCTTTGTTACCATAGATGAACCAATACTAACACAACATAATTGCGCAAACTCTGAAGTTTACATAAGAGTTCAGTTTTTGTGCCTTCTCTAGGTTTAGACAAATGTATAATGACATCTGCCCGTCATTATTGTATTATACAGAGAGCATTTTTATTGCTTTAAAAATATTTGTGCACTGCTTTTGCATCCTTCCCGCTGCCCCAATCTTGGCAACACTGATTTTTTTAATTGCCTCCTTAATTTTTCCTTTTCTAGAAAGTCATATGGTAGAATCACACAGTAACTGCTTTTTTAGTTTACATTTTTTTCACTTAGTAATGTTTATGTGTTTAAAGCTCTTCTGCATCTTTTCGTGACTTAATAGATCACTTCTTTTTAGATCTGAGCATTCCATTGTCTGGATGTGCCAGTGTTTATTATTTGTTCACCTATTGAAGGACATTTAGATTGCTTCCAAATTTTGGCAATTATGGATACAGCTGTCATAAATATCACCATGTAGGTTTTTGTATGGATCTATTTTTTTCTTCTTTGGGTAAATACTAGGGAGTGTTAATGCTGGATCATGTGATAGAAGTATGTTTAGTTTTTTAAGAAACCACCAAACTGTCATCCAAATATATCTATCATTATAAGATAATAATTGGGGAGGTTGTTTTTACATTTTTATTCTCCTACAATATTAGCAACATGTACAACGTTTCCTTGGTTGAATGACTGTTGAATTTTCCTTTTTTATGTGTGAATGTTTTTATTTTTAAAATAGATTGTTTTAATGTTAATGATATCCATACCTCTTCATTTTGTGGTGTTTTTTTTTTTTTCTGTTTATTTAAGGTTTATTCAGGTGGCTAATATCATATATCAATACATGACGGTGAGCAGCTGCTTGGTCAAATAGCAGTCTAGATGTTGCTATAAAGTAATTTTGAGTTAAAAAGAAGAGTTAATTGAAATACATACTTGGAGTAATTCACAGTGCTTTTTGCTTGCTTTTTCAGCCATGCACTTACTTAGAGTTTACAAAACACAACTGTACTTTCATCAGTTCTGTTGAGCTTCAGGAGTACTCTGTAAGGTGGACCTGGTGGGTAGCTTCTCCCTTTTTACAGCTATGGAAACACATCTCAGAGAGGAGAAATGAAGTTAAGGTTGCACATATAATATACTAGAGCTGGTATTTCCCATAATTTACTTAGTGTGAAAAATATTACTAAACATTGCTTAATTCTTAAGTAATCCTTACTGCCTATAGATTACTTTTGAGTCAAGTAGCTATCTGTACCTATGTATATCTGTCCAGCTCCACATGGTAAACAAAAGTGGTTGAGCTTATGGCTTCACATTATAACGGCCTATAGATCTTCAAGATAAAAACACATTGCAACCTTTTTCATGTGTAGTCTGGAGTTCTAAGCTGCTAAATAAGTGTTAAAAGCAATACTTTATAAAGTAATCATTCTATAGTTCATTTTTCTACCAAAAAAATAGAAATAACATTATTGCGGGAAGTGTGGAGTAGTAGAAAAAATTATCAATCCAGTTGAAATGGCAGAAAAAAGGCTATCTTGAATTGAAATAACATATTTATGGTTCTACTAAAATTTATTAAGCACCTTGAGAATGAATAATGACAGCAGCATTACCAAGTGACATATAAATAATTTGCTACAATAATTTAGCTTGAAAATATTAATTTTCATGAGTTTTTATTGCATTGAATGTTTTCTTACATAGTCAATAAATCTTGGAATTCGTCTTATTCTTTATTTTCCCTTTCTCATGGTTAAAAATCATGCTACCTCATTGACATAATGCCTAGTAATTCTAATTAAAATTCTACATTGTAGTGTTGAATAAAACAAGTGATACTTCGAGTCTTTCTGCACAGATGCAGCACCTAAACACTGCTCTATTTCAAGGCTTAGTTTTGAGTTGCAATGTATAGAAGTACACACATTTAACCATAAATTACTTAATGTTTTCTAAAAGTTTTTTTAGAAATGTCTTTCTTTTATTTAGCAGGAGAAAGAAAGGTCAATATGGTCCAATTGATTTGCAGAGATACTTAATCATGTTTTCTTTGGACACATTTATCTATGCTGCAATTAAACAGACAATTTTCGTACATTGAGCACTTGATCAATTTTTAAGTATCAAATGAGGATGTGACTATTCCATTCCTATGCCTTTCTTTTGCTTCTTTTCTAAACTCACAAAATAATTTTTATGTATTCTAAACAACATAAGGATCTATAAGTTTAACAGAGTATCTTCATATATTATGCCTGAAATTAATTCTATCAGGAAAAGGAAAGTACTTAATATTTGGGTGATATAATTTCCAATCACATAGTAATTGACCTCTTCCAGTGAAATTACCATCCATGTTTTTATGAAATATTATGTAATGACCATTAAGTGTGTGTCACTATGTATATGGCACAGTGAGTTAGATCTGGAATAACTGTGAGAAGTTCTGTGGAAGTGAAGGCAGGAAGTAGTGAAAGATCAGAGAAGGAGACATTAACAAGTCAATCAGAGAAGCCAGGCTCTTTCAGGCACCAATTCAGAAGAAGGAAACTCATGAGGAGTTCCTGTTGTCTTTCTTTCTCTAGCTACCACTTTTGCAGTCTGCAGTCAATCTCCTGGAGGTGGTCCTAGGTTTGCTAGGGTCAGCTGGGCTAACAGTTATAAATAAGAGCTGGAAGAGGAAAAGAAGAGACTTAGGGCAGGTAGTAACTTGCCAGGCATCTTTAAATTTGGCCATCACATCTGACCATGGTGGTGTTGAGAGTAAATCCATCCTAGATTCCAAGGTTGACTAATTCAGACCCAGAACCCTTTATGAACCACCTCCATGAAAATTATTTTATATCTGAGGTAAAAATTATCATCTTTAACAAATTTATTTTGTTGTTGTTAACTCATATCTTATTTTAGATTTGGTCCCTCAGAAACAATTTCTAAAAGAAAGATTTGAGAGTGATTTGTTAAGAATGTTCACTGGAAAACCTGGTAAGAACGTAGGAAGATAAAACCAAGAAGGGAAGGAAATCAAGAAAGTATGTGATATCACAGAAAACCCCATAGTGGATAACTTTAGCTAAACCCTGGAAGGAAGCTCTGGAAAAAGTGTAGGTAATATACCTAGATAATCCTTGTGAGGTTTTGGTGGCCCCGTGGGTTAAGGATCCGTTTGTTGTCACTGCTGCAGCATGGGTTTGATCCCTGGTCTGGGAACCTCTGCACGCAATGGGCTTGGCCACAAACCACCCAAACAAACAAAAAATAGTGTAACTTCTTACACAAAAAAGTTTGGCTTCATGGAGGAAACAAATAGTGATTTAAAAATCAAAAATTGTTACTACAAAGTGCGGTGTGTAGCTGGCTGTATTAAGTTACCACATATCAGAAAGACATGCTCTGTTGTTTGAAGATATGAAAAGCATTCCTATGGAAACATGATGAACTAGGGAAATGGTGTGCGGATGGGTATGGTGACAATCTAGGTAGATGAATTAGAAAATGCAGAGCCCTTGGGAGTTCCTGTTGTGGCTCAGTGGGTTATGAGCCTGACTAGTATCCATGAGGATGAGGGTTCAATCCCTGGCCCCACTCAGTGGGTTGAGGATCTGTGTTGCAGTGAGCAGTGGTGTAGGTCACAGACATGGTTCAGATCCTGCATTGCTGTGGCCTGCAGCTGCACTTTCGATTAGCATCCAGCCTGGGAACTTCCAAATGCTGAGGGTGTGGTACTGAAATGTAAGTAAAGAGGATAAAATATGGAGCCCTTGCGGCAGCCATATTAAGATACACTTGAAAGACTGAGTGTCAGTGTGGGTATCACAAAGGAATGGGTGATGGGTGATAAAGCCGTGGAAGAGCAGCAAGGATTGGCTGATGTAGGCAATATATGACATACTAAGAATTTTTTGCCTTTATCCTATGAAAAATGGGGTACTTTACATGGATCACCCTAAAGTAGAGAGATTGATCTTGAAACAGCTGCATTTTACACACCTTTGAAATATCCAAGTAGAGGTACAGATTTGTCAGTTAGAGAAAGTGTTTTGGAGATCAGAAAAGAAATATGGAATGAGATACTCACAGAGTAATATAAATGCATGTGAGCAGAAACATATTTAGTATACAAATATCAAACTGTTTTGATAAGTATACTTGTTGTGTGCTAAAAGATATTATTAGAAGGTTTTCAGAGCAAAAAGAAACCCACTTTCCTCAGTATAATTCTATCATTATCACAGATGACTCAACAATAGTTTTAAATGTTTCATATTCTGGAACCAAGATCAAGAACTTGAAGTGTTTTTGTGTGGCGTAATGTACTTCTAATTGGCCTGTTATAAAATGTATTGTTTGGTATTGAAAAATAATGTTTGAAATCGGGTGCATAGCACAGTAGTCTTTATGGGAATAGTTTAAAATCCATACACTTATTTTACTATAATAACATTGTTAGTTAATATGTAAATATATATTAGAAATCTACCTATGTAGTTTCTATGTCTAGAATTTTATACATGGGCATAACTATTTGGCCAAATATTTGTTTTAGAAAATATACTTTTTAGAAGGAAACTTAGCTCCATATATAGACAGCTAAGTCTGAGTATTGAAAAGTGCTTAAAACTGTGATTTCACTTGATAAATACTACCAGCAATGTTAAAGTAATTGCAACTGATTTATCCTAAGTTTAGTAACACTACAAATAAATAAATAATAAAATAGATTTCAGAGACTTCCATTTCCAGAATGTAATAGATCATAGTAGGCTAATGCTTCTGCTGTGTCTACCGGAAAAAGGCTGGAAAATTATATACATTTACATTTAAAGATGTCAGAGATCTGAATGAGCTACCCTCTAGAAAGTGTAGAATTATTAAAGGTGAGCTAAAGATCACTGACAATTTTCTACTTATGAGGCATTTGGGATTTTAGGTCCAAGTAAGGAGTTGTTTCCTGAAATTGATACTTCCCTGACATCTTCATGCTTTTGATTTACCCTTTGTGTTATCTAGTTAACAGCATTATATCTAATTAGCAAATTATTTATATTGATTTCTCTCTGTTAAATAACTAGCATGATTTATATCTCCTAAATGGATTTTCACTCAGGCAAGTGGGAATTTAATACATTGTATCTGAAATTAGGAATAGTGTATGGTGAGGTGAGACTGAAGATAGAATCCTGATAGAGTCCTGAAGATTTGCATTCTACTGAGAACATTAGACTTCCAAAAAATTAACCATACAAAATAATTAATGTATATTTGCTCCTGAATTTTTTAATGTAAATATAAAGCTGAATGTTAGAGTTATCACTCATTTCAAAGGCTGTTGTAGAAGTGATGCATATTCAGATGTGTTTGAAAGAATTTTGGGAGAGAGGCGGCAAGATGGCGGAGGAGTAAGAGGTCGCGCTCTCCCTCTCCCACAAATACATCAAAAAATGCATCTAAATATAAAACAAGTTGGACAAATCATCATCTGAATGCTGATCAATTTAAACCTCCAAAAACTGCAAGAAACCCCTGAAATAACTGGGTAGAACAAGTGAAGAAAAAAAAAAGGTGAGAGAG